>ML675698.1:954175-981437 GCA_007922155.1 Mesoclemmys tuberculata | reverse complement strand
GTGGGCCGGGACCCCCCCCAGTGTCGGGACCCCCCCACACCCCAGTGGGCCGGGACCCCCCCGCCCCGCTGCCCGCCCCACCCAGGCGCGCCGCGCTCCATGTCCGGGTCGGCCCCGCTCCGCCGCCCCGCGCAGCCGCCAGCTCCGAGCACGGCCCCGCCCCCTCCGCACCCCGATTGGCTGAGGGGGACGCGTGGGCGGGGCTCGGGCGGATAAAGCAGCAGGTGGCCGTCTCTCTGATTGGCTGAAGCGAGAAGACCGTCTCCCAGCCAATCAGAGCCTCCCCTTTCCTTCTCACCCACCTCCCAGCCAATCAGAGCCTCCCCTTGCCCTATAAGCCGCCTCCCAGCCAATCAGAGCCTCCTTTTTTCCCTGCCACCCACCTCCCAGCCAATCAGAGCCTCCCCTTTCCTTCTCACCCACCACTCAGCCAATCACAATCTCCCCTACAATAGCACCCGGTGCCCAGCCAATCAGAGCCGTCTCTTCCCATAGAACCTGCCTCTCAGCCAATGAGAGCCTTCCCCTCCGCCTCCCCACCAGGCCTAGAGCCGCTTCCTCCTGGACCTCCATCCTCACCCAAGGGCTGCTGGCTTCGTGCTGCCCCACGGCCCTTGGATACCTTGGGACTGGGGTGCCTCCCACCAGCGCCACTCCAGTGTCCGCCAGCACCCCAGGCCAGGCCCCAGGCCCAGGGCAGCAGCGGGTGTTCGCACAGTGCCCCATCTGGGCACAATTCCCCCTCTGCCCTCAGCATCAAAACTACAAGCTGGGGCCCGAAATCAGATTTTCTTTTTCAACGCAAGCGGGAGATTTTCAAAACCCCTTCCCCACATAACAGTTTTGGGGGTTATCCCCCCCACACACTTTGGGTTGTCTGGTTTCTGAGCCAGTAAAGGTGCATGCGGGCCATGTATTGCAGCTTCTTCCACCCGCCCCGAGGACTGGAAAAGTCCTCCTGCTACAACGAAAGCTGGGATTTCAGGCGAGCATGGGGACTCCAGGAGCAGGGACTTGAGGGAAAACACCAGGTAGCCGCAGAGCTGGCAAAGTGTTGCCCCAACTCTTTGGCCACATCAGTCAAGCTTCTGGCTTCCTTCTCCCTGCTAATCTCTTGCTCTTTTCATCTGTAGATCTCAAAGTGCTTTACCAAAAGAAGGCAGAATCATTAACCCATTTTATAGATGGGGAAACTGAGGCACAGGAAGGTATGTGGCTTTCGCAAGGTTACCCAGCAGGTGAGCTGGAGCATCGGGAACACAGCCCAGGTCTCCTACTCTTTGCAGCTCTGCCAGTAGCTGTGCTGAGAGCACATTCTCCTAATTACAGCAGGCTGGGACTCAGAATTCGGTTTCCTTCCGTGTCAGAAGAACAACCATTTTCACAAGAGTTCTGGGAAGCACAATTTTTAAGAAGCCACTTCTGGAATTTTCATTTGGCCACTTTAAATTCTATTTTGAATTTGCTTTTTTTTTTTTTTCCTCATTTCAAGATTGTTTTTATTCTTACATTACATCATGATTAGGCCCTTCGGTTTTGGTTTGTGACCAACAGATTCCCAGGTTTTATAAAAAGCTGTTATACAGTTTTTACTGATTCTCACCCAAAGTTTGGCCCTCTCAAGTACATGAAAATACTGACTATGTTAAGCAAATCCGACCCCCTCCATTTGATAGATGTGTTTCTGTTAAAAACAAATTCGTCGAAGCATACATGCAAGGTTGTCTGTCAGAGTGAGGCGATGTAGTGTGACAGAATATGTGTATTTACTCAACGTACAGTTCATGAAATAAACCACAATATACAACTCCTTTGGCTTTCAATATTTTTCTCAATTGGCTGCTATTTTTCCACCCTCCATCCCCCGTACTCACCCAGAAACCTGAAGTTAACTTTTCGCACCGTTTAATTTTTGTAATAAATACCCATACATTCCTGGGAAAGTTTAAACAAAATGAAAACTGAAAACAAAGGGCCTTGGTCATAATATGTACTCACTCGCCTACTGGCATGGCCTAATAATATATATAATCACAATAGATGACAGTAGCTGAAATATTCTATTATTTTTATTTTACTTTTGTTTTAGAATCATTAAGAGCAGCTGCAATTTAGCCCTGATTAAAAAGTCTTATCTCCTTTTCTAGAGCAAAGTATCTCCTGTTGATGTTGTAATAAGCAATGTGACACTTCGGGCTGTGTGTGACCGGCACATTTCAGTGTCTAAATATTACAGAGGGGTAGCCAGGTTAGTCTGTATACAGCAAAAACGAGAGTCCGGGAGCACTTTAAAGACTAACAAATTTAAACACTCTCTCTCTTTTTTTTTAGTGTCTAAATAGGCGGCTATTTGCATCTGTAAATACTTGTCCCAATCTGATCACACGGATTCTTTTCTGGCCCTATAAATCCAGGAAGCTCAAACCAGCACCTCCAAACCCCACCGCCGAAGGAGGGGAAAAAATGTAAGAGTCACTTTTGCTAAGATTTAATATACAACATACACTTTGTAATAGAACATTCTCCTCTGATTCCATTCCCCCCTTTTCAATTTTTTTAAATACACAGAAATTACAATATTGAATATACAAATCTGATAAAATACTTAAACAAGGAAAAAAAAGTTAGATCGGCAACCACAAAAAATTATTACTTTTTTTCTTTGTTTGGTTGTTTTTTTCCCCCTCTCTGCCCCCCCGCCCCACTTTTTTATATATAAAATAGCATTAAAACAATCTTATTCCAGCAGTAATATACAACACCCACTCTCCCCACCCTTCTGTATTTCAGCAGGCTCCTTCCTGTATCGACCCCGTGGGTATCATAGGGCCATTGGCACATGCCGCTTTGCCAGGTTTTACACAGTTACCATTTGTCTTGTCTTGTTTTCTGGGAAGGTTTTGAATAAAGAACAAGGATGGAGAAATGGGAAGAGGACCCAGTGTCCAGGTCCACTGCTGAATACCCTCAACTCCTACCAGGCCAGGCCCTGATCTTGTTTACAGTGGGGGTAAAACTGGAGTCGCTCTATTGGGTTCACATGGATGGTCGGATCAAACCAAGTTTCTTTCTAATTCATTTTCTTTTCTCCAATAGAAGCCACTAAATAGCTGATTCAGAAAACGGTGCCCCCTAGTGGGTAATTATGGCATAGGGACAGTTCCCTCCTGACCCCTGAAAGTCAGAGGTTGGGACATGCCCTCTAGCATGAGGGTTATAAACCCTGCCAAAACTCTTGGTTATTTTAAAGATATTTAATATTCTAACTCTGGGTTTAGTTATCTGTATAAATGCCCAGTCCTTTTTTTTGAGGCTATTAAAGTCTTGGCCTCAGAGGAGAACTTGTGGCAGTGAGTTCCCCACACTAATTGTGTAGTACGTAAAAAGAAATAAATTCTTGTATTGGTTTCAAGGCTGGGAATTTTCAAAGGTGCTGAAGGGATTTAGATGCCAGGTTCCCATTGTCTCAGACACCCCATTCCCTTGGAAATAGCTCAGCCTCAATTTGCTGCTTTTCTGTGGTGTTACTCCAGATTTACACCAATGTAGAGATCAGAATCGAGCCCCATAAACCCCTCCTTGAAATTACACCATGGACCAAGTTATTCCTGATTTACACCAGTGTAATACCATTAATCCAAATCAAGCTCCTGATTTACACCAGTGTAACACCACTGATCTAAACCAAATGACTCCTGATTTAGACCCATGTTACTCCAATGATCCAAGGCAGTGTAACTCCATTGAGCTAAACTGTTACTCCTTACTTACACCAGCAGACACCATTGATCCAGAGTTATCTCTGATTTATACCACTGTAGAGCCACGGAGCTAAATGGAGCCACTTCTGATTTGCACCGGTGCAACAGCATTCATCCAGATACTCCTGACTTAACTCCATTGATCTGAACTAGCGTGACTCCTGATTTAAGCGTCAGGAGAATCTGAGCCAGCAGTGTGGAGGGTTCCAACCCGCCCCTCCCACAACCCCCAATCTCTGTCCACAACCTTTAAAAAAACCTGACCAGCAGCTTCCATTGGCGTGGCAGTGAGGGGCAGCAGGGGGGCCTGTTGTGTTCAGTGGGAAGGCTGATGCCTCGTCCTGCCGGGAGGTGGGCGGAGGCCTATCAAACTCATGTCACACAGGGGCCAGCCAGCATGGGGCAGGAGGGAGGTACTGACTGGGATTTTCTTTGCTTTCCCCTTCCCGCTGATTGTGGGGCCCCAGGACAGAGATCAAAGTGCTTTCAGGCAGCTTCACTTCACCCCCCAGGATTCAGAGAGAGCGTCCCCTCTATTCCACCCCCACTGGGTCCCAGGGTCAGCCCCCGGGGTCCACACCCTGTGGTGCTGCATGGCCTAGTCTTAAATGTCTGGAGAGGGCTCCCGGCCCTTCCCTCAGGGAAGCTTGATAATGACACTTCGCTACTAATAGGAGGTGGGGGAACTGTATGAGACTAGAGGGACATCAGGGTTAAGTGACTTGCCCAAGGTTCTACAGCAAGTCATTAACAGAGTTGGGAACAGAACCCAGGCGTCCTGGCTCCCAGTTCTCTGCTCTAACCATTAGACCCCACTCCCCACCCACCAGAGAAGAGAATCCAGGAGTACTGACCCCAGACCCACTGATCTAATCACTAATCCCCACCCCCACTACCAGAATTGGGAACAGAACCCAGGAGTCCTGGCTTCAGCTCCCTGATCTAACCCACTAGAAGATTCTACCCTCTCCCTGAGTTGGGAAGAGAACTGAGGAGTCCTGATGCCCAAGTCCTGTCCTTCCCTCTCCCAATCTCCCTAGGAACCCAGCTCCTCCTCACAGGAGTAACAAGCTAAGACGTCCCAGCGGGGTTTAATATCGAGCGAGAGAACAGCTGTGATTTGCTTTGGACCTGGGCCAGCAGCTCAAGCTTTTTCCACCCCATGATCCCACGTACCAACAGTTCCAGAAGAACAGTTTCGGGATCTGACTCTCTTCCCATCCTGCCCCAATGACAGGGAGGCTGGGCGCAACCCTGGGCTTAAGAACCTATGATCTGGATAACCTCTGCCCTGCCGGGAATGGACACCACTGGCGTTTTGATCGGCCTCTCTGCAGCACCGACCACCCTCCACGTGGTATCGGGCTGGCTTGAAACCCAGCCCGCCCTTGCCCGTTTGGTGGGGTGAGGAGATTCCCATGGAGTCCAGAAACCCGCAGGGGCCCTACCCAATCCATCGCACCCAGGGGCCAGGTGGGCTTCATGGTCATACCCACTTCCTGCTGAGAGAGGGGAACAGAGTGGGGAACAAGACTGAATTGTGCGAGTTCGCTGCTCTGTGGTGTCTGGGTTACAACAGAGGTAGGTGCCAGACATGAACGGGGAAGGGGATGGCTCATGGGGAACTGCAGAAAACCCTTCTTTAACCCCTCTGGAAATCATAGCCCACTGAACACCGTAAGGGGAGCCTTTGTTCCAGCCCAGGACTCTGAAATAAACCACAGGAGCTGCATTAAGGGGTGGGGGAGGACAAAAATTAGAGGATGTACCCTGTAAATCGAACCGTCTCCCTGTCGCCTTTGTCAAAAGAACACCCCGGTATTATGCTGCTATAAAGCTGCAGTGTCTTGGACTGTGCTCCAGTGGAAAAAATCATGTTGCAGGCAGTTCCACAAGTTAACAAACTTCTCCCCTGCAGCTTACTGTGTAATACATCAGGGGAAGTTAGTTTTTGTTTGTTTGTTTGTTTTAAATATGGGCATTTTTCAGCACAAAGTAGTTTCTCTCGCTCCCTGGACTCCTTCCTGCATATAAAATAAAAATCCAACCATTATCCATTTATGAGATTTTCTTTCCTTCTGTCATTCTTTGTAAACCTTTTTTAAAATTTAAAACAAATCCCTATGGGCCCAGGCAGGCCAGGTAAAGGAGGGAGGTGGTTTAATAGGTCCCCCCACCATCCCACACAAACAGGTGTGTGGACACAGCCAGATTGAGTGAAGGAGGGGTTAAATGGTCTTTGTCCCCCCCATAGCTAGAAGGGTGGGGGTTAAATTGCCCCCTCCCCCAAAACACCTGCCCATCACTCCTGAGATTGTCCTTCTTTTATTTTGTTTTCTTTCTTTCGTTTTCGGTTTTTTATAAAAAGGACCCAAAATGGTGAAATTTCAAAGGAAAAAAAATGAAACTCACCGGCCACACCCGACCCTCGGAATAAAACCGCCTAGCCCCTTCCCCTCCGAACACGGGGGGTGGGGGCACGCAAGAGAAGGGGGAATCAGCCCCCGGCTGCTGCTGCTTAAGACTCTGCCTCCATCTCCTTGCCTCTCTCCCCCCCAGCCAAGCCAAGAAGAGCACTGCACGCAGGCCGGCTTCACCGCACAGCCTTGTGTTTCCCCCCACAGCAGCCGCAGTGCTCGCCGCACCAGTGGCAGGCGCGGAGGGGCAGGTAGCAGCACATGCAGGGGACGACAAGGGAGAGCGCCGCCAGCGCCATCCAGCGGACGCAGAAGTGCGGGTGTCCCAGGTCGCAGGAGCAAGGGTCCGAGTACTCGCCCTCCGAGTCCGACATGCAATGGTAGAGCATGCTCTCAGCGCACCACATGCAGGTGAGCTGGTAGACGCAGCGCCCGATGGGGTCCGGCGCGTCCTGGCACTGGCCCCGCCCGTTCTCCTCGTTGTTAAAGACGTCCCGGCAATAGACACAGCGGGAGGGCACGGCGTCCTCCTCCGCGCCCGGCCCGCCGCCGGCCCCCGGCTCCTTGGCGTGCTTCTGGCTGGGGGGCGAGGGGGCAGCGTGGATCCGGCAGGACGGGGAGCTCTTGGGGTCTCTGAGGCGGCCCTCGCCACCGCCTCCTCCCGCCGCCGGGAAGTGGTGCTCCTTGCCGCCCTTCTCGAAGTGCACGCACATGGCGATCTTGTCGGGGTCGGCTTCCCGCTTCTGCACCGCCGCCCGCCGGTAGTCCTCGTAGCCCTTGCTCACCCACAGGTCCTTGCACGGGTTGATGCTCTCCAGCTCTTCCTCGTCATGCAGGGTCAGGTGCTGCACGGGCTGGGGCTGCGCCTGCGGGAGGGGAAAACAGGGGTACAAGCCTGCACTGTTCTCCCGCCCCAGCCTCGTTAACCTGCGGGACTCGCTGCAGCAGGATGTTACCGAGGCCAGAAACAGAGCAAAGACCAATTCTAGAGCCAGCAGTACAGGGCTCTTGGGAAGAGAATCCGAGTCCTGACACCCAGGCTCCACCACCTGCTCTAGCCACTCCCCTCCAGGAGGCCAGATGCTCTAACCCAAAGACCCCACTCCCCTAACCTGAGGGCTGGCAGAGGAAAAGGAACCATGTCCTCAGGCCCCTGGACAGTCCCGGTCTACTGCAACCCCCAGCCCATCAAGCCGGGTGTGTCTCCAACAGCCCAGGTGTCTGCCTCACCCTCTCCCTGGGCCCTCCCTTAGGGACCAGATGCCAGCATCACACAGAGGGTGCAGACCCAACTCTCAGAGCCTCAGGGACTGGACTGAGATCGCCCCCTCGTGCCGGACACTGCACAGATCCCGACCAAGATGGGGCCCCGTTGTGCTGGGTTCCGCACAGACCCTGAAGGGATCGGTGCCCCGTTGTGCTAGGCGCTATAGAGACAGCCTGCCCTGCCCTGAAGAGCTCAGTCTAAAGAGACAATGGAATAGTACTCCCATGACACTCATGGGGAAACTGAGGCACGGAGAGATGACACAGCCTGCCTCGTACAGGTGAGCCTGCAACCGAGCCCCAGCTCAGTGCACTAATTCCAAGCCCTTCCTCCCTGTCCAAAACAAAGACCCCCCCAGTACTGAAGAAAACCAGATCGTATTAACCCTGCTTAACTCAGACACTCTACAAAGAGGTGGGGGAAAGCGCTCTCTGTTAAAGATCCCAACAAATCCTGCATCCTGGCAGGGGGTTAGACTAGATGACCCTGGTGATCCCGTCTAACCCGATGTCTCCTCCCTCTCCCGCCAGCCTCCCAGTTTCTATTCAGAGCTGGGAAAGCTCACGGCACGTGTTCTCGAGATCTCCAGACCCGCTACCAGCAAGACGAGAGGTTGGAGATAACATGCCTTGTATTTCCAAAGGGCCAACCCAATCCCACCCCGCCACCACCCAGGACAGCTTTCCCATGAGCGGGCGCCACCAGCCAAAGGTAGAGTTTCTCTCCGACACCTCTTCCGGCTATGCGGCACCCTCCCCCAGCGCACCCAAGGGCACAGACCCCCCTGCCCTACCTGGCTCGTGGGCGTCGAGCCCGGGGCCGTGCTGAAGGCGAACTCCTCGGAGGCGGGCGAGCGGATGTAGCAGCTGGAGG
Source organism: Mesoclemmys tuberculata (assembly GCA_007922155.1). Classification (NCBI taxonomy): domain Eukaryota; kingdom Metazoa; phylum Chordata; order Testudines; family Chelidae; genus Mesoclemmys; species Mesoclemmys tuberculata. The sequence goes on along the minus strand of ML675698.1, from coordinate 973,119 downwards.
AGGACTCGCTGGTCACGATGGTGATGTGCTTGGGGAGCATCTCCTTCCGGCTGTTCGAGGAGGACTCGCTGTCCGTCTGCATCTGGGGACACAGGCGGTGACTCTCACTGAGAAAAGCGCCACGTGGCGTGGCACCCCCCAATACCAGGGTCAGCCCTGGCTGAGCCCCCGGCCTGCAGCGCTGCACCCCCCAGCACTGCATCGGGGCAAGCACTGACCGACACCCCCACCCTGCCGTCTGCAGCGCCCCGTTGTTCCTCAGAGCTCTCCCTTCGAAACACTGACCACGCCACATGCTGCTCGGCACGCACCGTCTCCCAGGTTCATGAGACCGCCGGCCAAGCTGGGAAGGGCTCCCTTTTCCCCAGCACCTGTCCAGACCTCCATCAGCAACATCTCCCCCTTGGGGTGCCTATCTCCAGAGCCCAGCTTGGGTCCCTATGTCCCCTGCCCTCTCTGGGACCCCCTACCCCACCTCACTTCCTTGTGACAATGGGAATCCATGACATCACTCACATCCCGTCCTGGACAGGGGTAAAACACAGAAGTAGACGGGGCAGGGGCTGAGGGAGTCTCCCAGGGCGGAACGGTGCCAAGAGGACTTTACCAGATTTTAAGGCCTGTCTTACCCATTTCAAATGTAAGCTCTTTTGGGCTCTATGCTAATCTGAGTTTGTACAGCACCTGGCACAATAGGGTTGCTTTCCTGGCTGGCCCCTAGACCCTACTGGAATCTTATTATATAGATGATAAATCATGTTTGTTACAAGATGGTCACACAAGTGGCTGTTGAGTCCATGGGAAGTAATGGAAACAGCTCCAAGCGTGGCGGAGAGATCTTTGTTCAGAATACCTCCAGGTCCAATCCGCAGGGAGACACGGGGGCTGTTACCATCTAGTTTTTAAGTTCACAGTGATTTTGACAGCGTGGGCCTTCAGCTACTAAAAATAATCACAGATTCCAAGGCCAGAAAGTGCCATTGCCCATCATCTCATTTGACCTGCTGGATCACACAGCCCAGAGAGCTGCCCCAAAATAATTCCCAGAGCAGATCTTCTAGAACAGCCAATCTTGAATTAAAAACGGTCAGTGCTGGAGAACCCACCCCCACCTCTGGGACATCGTTCCAATGGTTAATTACTCTCACCGTTAGAAATTTACTCTCTGAATTTGTCTAACTTCAGCTTTGGATTGCGTTAGACTTTCCTGTGCTAGACCGAAGAGCCTGTTATTAGCCATTTGTTCCCCCTGTGGATGCTCATCGACAGATCGAGTCACCCTGTAGCCTTCTCTTTGATAAGCTAAACAGATGGAGCTCCTGGCATCTGTCACTAGAAGGCGGGTTTTCTAAAGCTTTGATCTTTCCTGTGGCTCTTCTCTGACCCCTCTCATTCATCAACCCCCTTCTTGAATTGTGGGCACCAGAACCGGAGCCAGGATTCGAGCAGCGGTCGCATCAGCACCAAAGAAAGAGGCAAAATAGCCTCTCTGCTCCTACTGGAGATTCCCATTTATGCATCCCAAGATGGCGTTAGCTTTTTTGGCCCCAGTGCTGCACTGGGAGCTTAGGTTCAGCGGATTATAAGGGAACATTCGATCGTCCAGTCTGACCTGCACTGCACCCAGCGAGCCCCATAACTAGTGTTTGGTGAAGCAGCTCTCCCGAAAGGCGCCCGGCCTTGGTAGGAAGGCTTCAAAAGATCCCCATTTCCCTTGGGAGTTTGTTCCCGTGGCAGATCACCCACACTATTCATTGGTGCTTTATTTCAGGCCTTAACTTCCAGCCATTGGTTCTGCCTTTCTCCGCCACATGAAGGAGCCCGTTAGCGTCCCAGCGTTCTTCCCCATGCTCAACTTACCACCCCCACATCGTCCATCTCGTCAGCTTCGTCCTGAGATGAGGAGGAAGAGGAGGAGGAGGAGGAGAGAGAACCTGGGAAGGGAAAACGCAGGAAGGTCCATCATGAAAGCCAGTCCCCAGGGAAGGATGCCGGCCCTGTAAGGCGTCCGGTTACTGTGGGCGGAGCTGGAAAAAAGCATTTGGTGCTGGGAATCCAAAGGAGCTGTGCTGGGGTCTGCCCCGGTGGAAGGGCATCAAGGCCGCCCCGTTGCCTCAAGCAGGCCTAGCACCTGGCGCTCCATCCCCACCCACCCAGCGGGGATCCGAGAGCTCGGACCTCTGCAGCTGATGCGATGCCTCAAAAGAAAAGGGGGTGTCTGGAGCTGAGCCCCCGACCTCTCTGTGTGGGGCTGGCCCAAACATACACAGGGGACTCTCTGTCTCCCTCCAGTGGCTGCAGCGCGTATAGCGGTTTCTCAGTCGCAGCGCAAAGGAAGAGCGGGCTCGGTCGCTCCGGCAGCTGTCCCGTGTGCTTTCACCTCCAGCGCTCCCGGGTTCAGTCCCCACAGGCAGCGACTCACCCAGGGTGACATGCTAGGGGCCTTCCAGAGAGAGCAGAAGGGATGGGCCCCACCCCAGGGGGCAGTCACAGGGGAGGGGGAAACGCAAACATCCCTTGACGTGGGATGGCAGAAGCAGGCCGGCGGTCCCTTTAAATAGCCTGTGAGCCCTCTGGTGGCGCTCGCCGGGTTCCAGGCTGCAGAAACCAGCTGGGGCTCGGGGGCAGGTTGAGTTTGGGGAGGCCGTCCAGTGCGCAGAGGGCTAGCGGGTTGGGTGGCCGGGGGTGTGAATGCTGGCACCGCGGAAGGGTTGGCAGAGGGGGGTGGAATTAGGCAGCGGCTGGAGATTTAAATCTGATGCACTAGCAGATGGGGAGGGGGAAAAGGACATGATCACACCCGACAGCATGGATAGGAAGGGGGTGGTGTGCCAGAGAGGAGAACAAAGCAGCCCCCCAGCCATCAGAGGGGACGAGGAGCAGAGACTGGATCGGGCCAGATGCCAGGGCAGGAATCGGTTATGGGGGCAAAGGAGTTCAAAATAACCCCCAGACCTTCGGGGAGGGAAGCGGAGAGGGGGGAGGGGGGAGCGTGGCTCCGGCACAGTGCACAGACAGCGGGGAGTTCCCCTTTAAAGAGGTGGGAGCTCTCGAACAGGATGTTATCCCCACTCCCAAGCATGCCAGCGAGGTGCCAGGGGACAGTGGGGGGGGGGGGGGGGGCAGCAGTTTTGGTCACTGCAGGGCCAAGGGGCTGGCGGGCTGGGATGTCAATGTTCCCCTGCAGCGACCGTGAGCTCAAGATCTCGGCCCCCTCCCCATGTCCCCCAGTTAGCTCTGCCATGAAAAGCCATCCACAACGGAGCGGCTCCGGCACTGGGACACCCCAGCCTCTGGGCATCAACAGCCCTCTCCCCCCAGCACCTCCGACAAGCCACAAAGGCACAGATGGGGGAAACTGAGGCAGAGAGCGAGAGAGGTCATGCAGGCAGAGTGGGTGGCCGAGCCGGGACCTGTGCCCAGGTCTGCTGCGTTGCAGGCGGCTGTCCTGACCTCAGGGCAGTGCCAAGGTGAACTCAGATCACTTTCACAACCAGGGCGCGCCCGGTCGTTACTGACGCCCCCCAGAGAGGAGCTGTCTCATCCCGGCCCCCCCAACCAACAGCCCTGGGCGGAGGACAGCAGGCAGGACCCATGCCACCAGCCAGCCCCTGGGCCCCGTACTCCCCAAGGGTAACAGGCCAAACCATCCCCCCCATCGCTGGTAGCCCCTGGGCGGCCCCTTCCCTCCCCCCAGCGCCCCACCTTCTGCGATCTCCTGCAGGGCAGCTTGCACGCTCCGCTCGAAGGCCACCGCGTCGGCGGGGCTCTGGAAGGTGAGGCCGAACTTGCTGTCGCCGACTTTCCAGTGGTGGAAGATGGGGTTCACCTTGTTGTAGATGAGGTCCTGCTTCAGCACGCACTCCAGGATGGTCTGCAACGCACAGGGGAGGATGAGGGGCTGGGGGAGACAACCTGCCCCCCGGCCTTCTCACCCCCGCCCCTCCCGCCAGGACTCCAGCTTACGGTCTGGTCGCGCAGGCGCTCCCCGCAGATCAGGTACTGGCGGTGCCGCCCGCCCTCTGGGCGCCGCACCTTGCCGATCATGACGTGGCTCAGGCCGCCCCCGCCCATGGGCACCCATCCCCCGCTCGAGTCGTCTCGGGTCATCACCACGGCTCGCACCCGAAGCATGTAACTGCGGGGGCACAAGGAGGGTCAGTTAGAGGCTCGGCCGGCCAACACGCGGTCTGTGCGCATGCAGGCCATCCATCGCACGGGCTGTCTTGTGTGCACCTATCGCACGGGTGCTGCACGCCGTCCATCGCACGGGTGCTGCACGCCGTCCATCGCACGGGTGCTGCACGCCTACCAACATGCACACGGTTTCATGTGCATCCATCGCAAAAACACTGCACACCATCCCTTGTCCGGGCACTGCATGCCACCTGTCGCACGGGTGGTGCACACCTACCAAGGCACAGGCTGTCCCGTGCACCCATCAGATAGGCGCTGCATGCCACGCATTGCACGAGTGCTGTATGCCATCCATCACACTCTCATGTGCACCATCACATGAGCACTGCATGACATCCGTCGCACGGGCACTGCTCACCTACCAAAGTGCATACTGTCTAATGTGCATCCATTGCACGGGCACTGCACGCCCCCTTTACATGGGCAATGCATGCCTACCAGTGCACAGTGTCTCATGAGCCCCGCACACCATTCATCGCACGGACACTGCACGCTATCCCTTGCACAGGTGCTGTACACCATCCGTCACACGGGCCCTCTTCGCCTACCAACATGCACGCTATCTAATGTGCATCCATCGCACGGGCAATGCACAACTACCAACACAGAGCCTGTCTCATGTGCACCCATCGCATGGGCACTGCACGCCTACCAACGTGCACAGTCTCATGTGCATCCATTGCACAAGCACTGCATGCCACCCATCGCCTGGGCGTTGCATGCCATCTGTCACGTGAGTGCTGCATGCCTATCAATGCCTAGCCTGTCTCTTGCACCCATCACACAGGAGTTACAGGCCATCCATCACATGGGCACTGCACCCCTACCAACGTGCACACTGTCTTATGTGCACCCATTGCACGATCACTGCACACCATCCATCGCACGGGTGCTGCGAGCCATCTGTTGCATGGCGCCGCACGCCTACCAGTGCACAGCCTGTCTCAAGTCCCCCCATCACATGGGTTCGGCAGACCCTGCCAATGCACGTCTCCTATGTGCCTCCATCGCACAGGCACTGCCCACCCCTACCAATGTCCAGCATGCCACTGGCACTGCACAGCTTGCAAAAGGACCTTTCTGTTTCACAGGTGTCCCTCCATTGCACATCTATTGCAAACACCACAAAGTCTCCGCGCATGCTGCATGCCCCTACGCCGGGGCACTGCACGCCCTGCGAACATTCCTCCTGTCTCACATCCATCCATCACCTCCGTTGCACATGCACTGCACACGGTGCAAAAGTGCCTCATGGGCCACGTGCACCCGCTGCACGTCCCCACTGCGCACACACTGCAGGCACGTCTCATCTCAGGGTGCCCGTCACACGCGCACTGCATGCACCCGTCACACGTGTGCTGCACATGGCAACAAATGTTTCTCATCTCCCATTTGCTCATTGCACGGCCAGTGCAGGCTCTCCTGACACTCCTGTCTGACGTGTACCATTGCATGGGCACCGCAGACCGCACCAACATCCAGCCCGTCTCCTGGGCACCCATCGCACGGGCACAGCATGCCGTCCACATTCCTGGCTGACTCGCACCGACTGCATGGGCGCCGCAGACCCCACCAACGTCCAGCCTGTCTCCTGCGCCCCCATTTCAAGGGCACCGTGCAGCCCTCTGCAGTGCACCTCCGCATCGCTCGCACGCTTCGCGGAGCGTGAGTCCAGCCTGCCTCTGGTGCACCCGCTGGCTGCACCACAATTTTCACCCTGTCCTACACGTTCCTTGCTCCCGATGCCCTGTGCCCCTCCCCTCCCCGTTTCCCCCAGGGTGCACAAGGGAAGACACCCTTGGTCCACCCACTGTGCCCTTCATCCTGCTGTCCCGAGTGGAGGGAGGAGGGCGATGATCCTGTAGCTCTGGGGTGCAGCCCTGCCTGGGGGCAACCCCTGGCAACATCATCCCATCTCAAGTCGCCCACTCACAGCCTGGGACCCTTCCCTTCCCCTTCCCGACGCCCCCACCCGCTGATCCCCACTCCGCCCCCCCGCCGAGCCACAGCCCCCACTCTCCGTGTGCTCCCCCAGTGGATCCCTGGCCCCCCATCTGTCCCACCCAGGCAACCCAACCCACTCCAGCTGATCCCAGCCCCCCTGCCCAGCCAGCACCCTCCAGCCAATCCTCGATCTCCCGTTCCATCTGCCCACCCTCAGCTGATTCAAATCCGCCCCCCCCCCGCCAGCTCCCCACACCAGCCAATCTCCAGCCCCCTCCCCCACCCGATCCCCACCCCCCCCAGCCTGCCCCCTCCACGGCAATCTCCTAACCCAAAGCCCCTCATTGCCAAGGACGAATGGGCAGCTCCACGGAGCTCGGAGGCTGGACCCGGCTGGCACTGGGTGTGGGGAGGGGACCTGAGCAGCGCCAGTCCCTGAGAACGGAGAGGAAATGGAATGGGGGGGCGGTAGCGGGGGAGTGGTGGAAATGGGGGCAAGGAAGCGAAAAGCAAATGCGGCGAGATGGAGAGGAAAGAGCTTAATGGAGTAATGACTGCGTGGACTGGGGCGATCTCCTGGCCCGAAGGATACGGCACTGGCCTGGGACTCAGGAGACCTGGGTCTACTTCCAGTTCTGCCACTGGCCAATTGCGCAAGTCGCTGTATCGCCCTGTGCCTCAGTTTCCCCTGCCACCCTTTCTAGACTGCCAGCCCCTCAGAGCAGGGACTGTCTCACTCTGTCTGTGCAGCACCCAGCACGCTGGGGGCCTGAACTTGGCTGGGGCTGTGGGAGGGTCTGGAGTGGGAGCTGTAAAGAGCAAACCCCTCCAGAGCCCCCTCACGCACGGCCCCCTTGTCCCCTTTCCCTGGCGATTTCAGTCCGCATGGCCCAGTCTGCCCCCAGGGGCCCTGAACGCCCACGGATGGTGCTGGCTGCTGCTGGCTTCCTGCTCTGGGGGGCTGCTTCAGTGAGCGGAGGCCACTGACCGGCTCCCAGGCAGGTGGCCCAGGGCCGCCGTTCCAGCACCCAATTCACAGGGAGGGGAAGGAAAGCCAAGAGCCAGCCGGGCTCCCCTGGAGTGGCTAGCCCCAACCCAGTAGCTGGAAGGATTTCAGGTGCCTTCGCTGCGGTGCCCACCCCACCCGGCCCGGGAAACGCTCCCGCTTGCTTTGGAAAGTGCTGGCACCAGCCGGACGACGGCGACCCCCCGCCTCAGCCCTGGCGGAATCGCTAGTTCTCCCCCTCGCACGCTGCCAGCGCGCTCAGCTCCTGCTTCCTCCCCCTGCCCGCTCTGCCCACCCCCCGGTCCCAACCCGCAGCCCCCTGCTATATCCCACTGCCGGGCCTGCAACACTGCTCGCTGCTCAAGCCCGTTAATCCTGCCCCACAGCCCCGCTGCAGCTCCAGCCCTCCATGGCCCTTTTCAGCCCTGGCCCCGAGCAGCTCAGATACACACACAGCTCTGCCAACCCTGCCCCACAGCCCCCTGCTACCCCAGCCTGGGCTCCCCCACAGCACTGCCCCTCATTCCCAACCCGCAGCCCCCCGCAACGACAATCCTCCCCTTTCTTAGCACAACCCTCCCTCCCCCTCCCACCACGATGCCAGCCAACTGCACTGGCAACTGATTAACTGCTCCCTCCTGCCCGCCCCCGCCTCCCTTCCCCCCCTTCGCCAGCCTTCCTTCCCAGCCCCAGCAGCAGCTCAGCTGCCCGGGTGTTGTACAAACACGGTGCTAATCTGACTTTAAAAGCGGATGCATTTGGCTTCCATCTACAGAAGTTAATCATTGACAGCTCGTTGCGGGGGGGAGGTGGCGTCGGTTCAGGCAGGGCCCGTTGCATGCCCAGCTGCACCCAGAAGGGCAGAATTCACACCAGGGAGCAGAGCCTAAAGGCCAGGCTGTAGAGAGAAGCCATTTAGGAGGGAGGGCCCTGGGTTCCAGTCCCGTCTCTGCCACAGATTCTCTTGGGTGACCTAGGATGAGTTACTTTGCCTCTCCTCTGTAACCTGGGGAGAACATCCCCCTCTTGCACCTCAGACTGGCTGGGAAGGGGCTGCCTCCAGGCCTTGGCTGCACACGAAGGTGGTATCCATAGCCCTGTAGTGAAAGCAGCACAAACCCAACCTCCTGCAGAGGCCGTTCTCCCAGTACAAAGGAGCTTTTCCCAGTACAAGTTAGGTAAAAGGCCCCAGTGGACTGGGGTAACTGTCACACTCGCGGTTGTGCCACTTGAACTATTTCCATTAAAAAAAAATGACCCAGCCCAAAGTGGGGGAGTCGGCACAAAACCTAGATGTAGACCAGGCCTCACTAGGCGTCTGGCAGTGCCCGGCCCAACCGGATCCCAGCTGGGATCTGAGCAACGCTGGTATGACAGGCCAGCCACCACCACTCCCCGTCCCCTGATTTCAGCTGGGTTCTACTCAGTGCCTGGCTCGGGGCACCCTCCGTCCACCTGATGTCAGCAGGGATCCATGGGGCTCCCAGTGTGACGGGGACCCTTCAGTCTCAGGCGGGGCTCTAGGTGCTACCAGAATGGGAATGGCAGCCATTGCGAGACACGGCCATGAAGGTTTAGCTTCCAATACGTTTTCTACTGTAACCCCAGCCAACGTTCCCACACTCCTAATTTCCAAAACACTTCTACCCTCCACCTGGCAGCTTCCAAGCTCACCTCCAGCCCACAGGGGAACTTTCCTGGAAAATTCCAGCCAAATCCATTCAACCGTTTGGAATCAAAACCCCACGTTCTGCAGCAATTTTTGTGTGTGTTTTTTTTTTTTTTTTTTTTTGCAAAGACATCATAGTTTCTAATGTTGGCATCAATCAGGAGCAATTCACCAAACTGGTGTAACTGGAAGCAGAGCCTCTCCATGTCCTTTTGCTCGGAAACCGAAGATGGACAAAATCTAGTTAGAAAGAAGGTGCAAATTTTTAACAGTGAGGGAGATTGACCGTTGGAACAAACTCCTAAGGGGAGAGGTAGATTTTCCATTTCTTCAAGTTTTCATATCCAGACTGGCAGCCTTTCTGGAGGACAGGTTGTAGCCAAACTCACATGACTGGGCTCAATATGGTGTGAAATTCTTTAGCTTGCACTATTCAAGAGGTCAGACTAAATGATGGAATGATTTCTTCTAGCCTTCATTTCTATGAATCTATGAATGAAACACAGGCCGTGTCTATGCTCCAGAGCGTGTGTCAGGATAGCTCGCTAGTGTAGATGCAGTTTATACCAACAGAAGGGATTTGTCTGCCAGCACGGTAACGCTGCTGTTACCCATGTGGGCAGAAGCCCTCTTTTGTTAGCGTAGCTGTGTCTGCGTCGAGGATTTCTTTCCATGTCCGCTAAGGGATGAGACTTTTTTCATACTCCTCGTTGACATAGCTATGCCTGTGTCAGTTTTATACAGACCCCAGGCCTCAGGTGCTACGCTGTTTGCTGTGTGTAGAGTGGAATATCTTCGGGGCGAGGACTAGAAATGAATGATGAACTGATTTTTCGGTTCGAGACTGAACTGAAAAAAAACCAAGAAATTGGTTTGGTCTGAATCAAAACGGATTTTTTTGGTTGTTTTTTTTTCCCTAGCAAAAAAGAAAAAAATAATTCATTTGGGTTCATTTTTCAGTTACGTTGCAAAACAAAGTGCCGTTTGAAAATGAGAACCCAAACCACTGCATTTGGAAAGAGCCAAATAACCGTTTTCAGCTTTTTCGATGGTTTCATCCCAAGTGCGGGGAAAAACAATCTGCTGAATTTCACCCAAATTTATTATTTGCCAAAAAAAAAAAAAATTGCCCAGCTGTACAAGGGACCATTTTTTTGCATCTATGTTTGTACAGCTTCAAGCACAATGAGATCCTAGTCCGTGACTCAGGCTCCTTGGGGCTACTGCAATACAACAACATACACTACACCTACGATTGCAAGATCTGGGCATTACAAGTGCATGGACTACATGGGGTTGGCTTAGATCGAATCAGATTTCCCTTGTTTTCGGCTGACTCCCAGTTTACTCCGGTGTAAGATGCACGCAGGCCCACAAAGATATTCAAAATGATGCTATGATGAGAGTTTTCAATACCCAAAAGGCAAGGTCCTCCCAGGAACCCCAACTCACCCACACAGAAGCTAGAGAATCTAACAGGACGAGGTAGGCTGTTAGCTGTAACTTTAAATCCTCAGCTCCTGTGTCCATAGGGGCTCGACAAAGCCTGTAGCTAACACAGCTCCTTCCAAACATTCATGTACCTCGTCCAGCTGCCTGCCAACACAGTATTATTCCTCACCGTATAGTGGTTCCTCCAGTCTCGTTTCAAAATGGCCCTCCCCTCGAAAAGTCAATTCTACAGTGCAGAAGATCTCCCCATCAGATGATTTTCCTCAGTCAAGATTTACCCCTTCTTTAATCTCATGGCGTTTAAGGCCAGAAGGGACAATCAGCTCCTTTAGACTGGCCAGGCCGGAGAACTGCATCCAGTTACCCTCGTAATTGTAAATTGAGTTGGGCGAAAGCATCTCTTCCAGCAAATTATCCAGTGACTCCACCGCTTCCTTTGCAAGCTTGCTCCAATCACCCGCACTGTTAAAAATCAGTGCCTGATTTCTAGCTGGAATTTGTCTGGCTTTAACTTCTTGTTCTGCTCTTCTCTGTGAAATTAAAGAGCCCTTTGGCAACCAGTATTCTCACCCTATGAAGGGATTTAGACACCATCATCAAGCTTCCTCTTGACCACCTTTTTGATAACTACCCAGACAGAGCTCCTGATGTCACCAAGGCATTTTTCCCAGCTCTCCTGTGCTTCTTCTCTGTGCACACTCCAATTTTTCAACAATTTCATTCAAAGACAACTAATTCTAACCTCTTCCCCCACCCTAAATATCCTTCCATCCATCCTAGGGCTTTAAGCCTTTAGATACTGGAAGATGGTTCTTTGCTGCTCCAGTAGCCACCTATTAAAACTAGGCCAATTTAGTTCTTTTTGTCTTCCTCTGTCAATCAACCCCCGGGTCACCGTGCTGATTTTTCGCTTGTCACAGCAGAACAAGGGGACCCTGAATGGCAACAAATGTAAAGCTGATACTTGGGAAATGCATTGTTATATACAGTGGATCATTCACCTGTGAAACACATAGCCACAAGATTATCATGAGGGCCAAAGAGCCTAGCAGCATTGCAAAAAAATGTTTATACAGATAAAGGATAATTAAACAGATGAGACAGAAGGGATAAGGGATACTTAGACTGGAAGCTTATTCAGGCAGAGACTATCTTTTGGTTCTGTGTTTGTACAGCACCTTGCACAATGGTATCCTTGTCCATGAGGAGGGGGGGTGCCCAAACACTATCATAAAACAAAGGAGAAATAATAAGGCAAACGACAGGCTCTCACACAATGCAATGATTCTCTGCATTTATGCAGAGGTTGTCACCCGAGGATCTCACAGTACATCACAAAGTCTATGTTCTCAAGACACACGCAGTGGGAATGATTTACCCAAAGCCAGGCAGTGAATCAGTGGTAAAGCCAGGGACAGCATCGAGGACAGAGAATAGCATTGTTGTGCCTTGCTCTAGCCACTAGATAATGCTGCCATCCAAGTAAAAAACCCACCACCTTATGTTCTTAGACTGTGTAAATTCTCTGTTGTCCCCTGCCCCTTGTAAATTCCTCCAGCCAAGGGCCATGGCATATTTCTCTACAAACATGATGACCATAATTACACTTGGCTTTGACAGCCCAATTTCATCGGAGGCTCTCAAAGCTTTGACGAAGGAGGAGGATGTAATTATCCCCATTTTACAGACAGGGAAATCAAGGTACAGTGAGGGAAATGACTTGCCTGAAGTCAAACAGCACATGAGAGGTAGGGCTGGGAATAGAACCCAGGGGCCTGAGTCCCACACACCCCACTTCCCCCCAAGCAGGAGAGAACATACCATCCTGACCCCCACTCTCAGACCCCAGCCAGAGCCAGACCCCCTACTTCCTGACTCCCTATTCCCTCTCGAGGGCAGGACAAGAACCCAGGAGTCCTGACTGTCAGCCCCGCCATGTTCTAACCACTAACAGCCATTCCTAGGCACAGCATCCAGGTCTACTGACCCCCCACCCAGAGTTCGAACCACAACCCCCCTCTGCCTCTCACACGCCTATGGAGCTGGAGGCATAAATAATAATATTTCACACGATCCATCTGACACCAGCCCCCCTGCTGACACCCAAAGCAATTACTCATTTTTCTTTATTCATCAGCTATGACTGGTTTACTTAAAATAAAATAAAATTAAAATATAGGTGTGCATTAAAAGAATACGGATCGCTGCATCGCTTTTAGAAGGACATTTGGGACGGCTTTGTATCATTTGAAGCTAAACCAAAAGGGCCGACACAAACAAATAAAAACACCTGGAATTGGGCAGATGTGACAGAGCGTTACCCAGCTAAGGTCACACGTAGGCGTCCAGGGGTCTCTTACTGTTACCTGGAGGGGACTCTGCTACACAGGAGGGTGCTCCCAGAACGGAAGAGGATGGTGCCTGTTACTAGGATAAACGCTGCATGCGTTTTCTGGGGTTTACTGTTCAACATGTGGGGAGACTGGGAGCCAGGGCTCCTGGGCTCTGTCCCAGTGCTGGGTAAGGAGTGGGGTCTAGTGGTTAGAGCAGTCAGGGCTCCTGGATTCTATTCCCAGGTCTGCCACTGTTATCCATTGTCGAGAGAGTCACTCCCCCTGCTCTAGGGAATAGCAAGGCTGACCCACCTCCCACACCAAGAACGCTTGAGGATGGAAGAGCAGGCAGGAGGCACTGCAAGCTGTAGCCCAGCCATGAAGACACTAAGCAGTTAGCATCCCTGCCCTCTGAGTTGCTGAGAGAACTTTTCAAGCATTGATGGATCCTGGCTCCCAGTTCTTTGAGAAATGGAGCAGATTCATTATTTCCATTTTACAGATGAAGGAACTGAGGCACAGAGGGGAAGTGACTTGCTAAGTGATGCACAACATAGCCGTGGCAGAGCTGGGTATGGAACTCAGGAGTCCTCGTTCTCAGCCCCACCCCTGCTCTAACCACCAGAGCCTGAAAAAGTTATTTTTTGCTGCTATTGATATTTTGCCTCATTACACACATGCACACACAAATTTGCTTCTTGATTCTGCCCTGAAATTAATTGTCAACTTTTGCAACAATAAAACATTATAATGAAAACTTCCCTGCTTATTTTCCCCCCTGTTCCCCATTCCCCCCTTACCTGCTGATCTCCCCTTTAGAAGCTTTGATGCTATGAATGGTGGTGGTGGTGGGGAGAATAAATAAATAAATCAACAGATCACCAGTATGTAATGAAAGAAGCTCTTTCCACCAATCAGAAGACAGTGCAATGCCTTTCCAATAATTCAGAATATGAATGAAGATTTTTTTTAAGACAATCCTCTTAATAAAGTCAAAAATCAGAAAAGAACACCAGATTTCCCCCCTAAAATATAATAATAAAATAAGAAAGCGTGTTTTAAGCATATACATGACATCACAACGCGTTGCCATGGGAAACGACATTATGTATTACAAGATCAAAGATACGGAAGCAAAGTGGATCTACAGATCCCTGTTTTTTCGAAGAGGTGAGGGGGAAGAAAATGATGGAGAAATGGGGAGAGGTCGCAGACTCGAAAAGGACATTGCTGGAAGACAGAAGACATCCCTACAAACACCCCAAGTCAGCCATTCCCCATTTTCCAGTCAACACAACTGTGAATTTTTCTCCAAGCCCTACCACTGTGATACTTCACAAAAATAATAATTAAAAAACATCATATTTAGGGGGTTTCGCTGCAGGGTTTTTATTTATTTAACACAGGGAGGAAAATTTTAAAATAATAAATAAATAAACCCAAACCCTTCTGCTCACCCAGCCATGAATTAAATATATATATTATCCACTATGACTGAAAATCAAACAGACCTTTAGCCAGGCTTAAAATGCATGTTTCATTCCCCCATCCCTCCCCACTGCCCCAGACCCAACCAGAGCCTAAAATTATAGATCTATATAATACACACTGGAAATTCGATTCTCACACACACACCCTGGCCTCCCCATTTGCAGTCATTCCATTTTTTTTTAAAAACCCCATACCTTCCAACACATAAATGAATTATTCCTAGACCACAATATTTCAAAATCTACCATCACAGCATCTTTTAAACCCTCTTTTCCTGCAATACACACACACAAAAGTCAAAATCCAGCTCAAACAAACATACAATGGATATAGATCATGCCCAGATACATACTGTCCAGTTGCGAACCTTCTTGTAGAAATGCTGTCTGCTGGTGCATATATTTATGGAATCAAAACAGTAGGATTTATTTTGTAGGAAGAAACACCCCAGATGTGATCTGAAACCCCCCACCCGCAAACACCACTGGCTTCCCTTCTGCCAATGCTGGACAACATGCATGCGGAAAGGTATGTTGCAAATGCTTATATATGGCCCAACTGCTTGATCCTTTCAGCCCATCTCAATGGAAACCATGGGATTTTTGTGAATGGAGGGTCACATGACCCAAGCTAGGCTCTTTGTCCCTCTCCCTTCCATAAACAACAGGTGAACAAGAAAAAAAAAAGAATCCAAGATATATGGGTGGGAAAACATAGTCACAGGATGTGTCAGTTTCACTCCACATTTCGGTTTTAAACTGTCACAGATTCCCACCGTGTGACAGTGCCAGATTTAAGGGACCCTCTCCCACTCCCCACATCCCCCCTCCCCAACCAAAAAACTGACATGCCAAGAAGGGAAGAAAATTAAACCCACCATGATGGATCCTCTAGGTGAACCCTGTCTTCTTTTTTTTTTTTTTTTTATGAATGAATCCAGATGCAAATAGGATTGATTCACAAACAAATACCCTTCACATATCCCCCCTTTTAGGAAGGGGGAGAAACTGAATTTCATTCATAAAAAAATCATAATAAAATGGTTTGGGCTTTAAAAACATCATTAGAAATAAAAGGGAGGAGGGAGAGAAGAAATTAAATTAAAAACAACAGCAGCAGCTGGAAAGAAAGAGAATGGAAAAATGAAAGCATGCAAGATGTTTTTAAAGATGTAATTTTATTTTGCCTCCTTCTCAAATACAAGCATTTTTTTTAAGGCAGCAAAATAAAATTTTTAAATCTCTCTTGTTTTGCCAAAAGGGGGGGGGGGCAAAAATTGGATTAAAATATCCCCCTCCTTCCTCTCCCGGGCATTTTTATAATGGGGGGGTCAGATGGAAAATTAAGACCAACTCACTCTAGTTCCATGGCTGCTGCAGCTGCTCTCTGTGTGTGTGTGTGGCTTGTGTGTGTTTTATATGTTGGTAGGATGTTCAATTTTTAAAAATTTCTTTTCTTTTTCGTTGTTCATCATTATAAGGAGAATGAAGATCCAGCAGCCATTTTTCAGCAAGTAACATTTCTAATCCCTCCTCCCCCTTTTTTTTCCTACCCCCCCTCCCATTCCCACCCCACCCTCCCTCCCTCTCCCACCCAGTGCACCTGCCTTGGTTAATACTGACCACAGCTGGAGGCCTGGACTGATTTCTTACACCGGGAGTGGAGAACCAGGAGCTGGGGAGAGAAGAGAGAATCCAAAGCTGAGCTGGGAAAAGGGAAAAGGAACAGAGAAAAGTGGATTCCACTTGGTCCTAATGCCCCTATAGGATTAGGGGAGGGGAAATCAAAGTGCCTGAACGTTAATCATCAGTTGATGGTTACGGAGGTAAGAGGACGTGGGTCGGAACCGGGATCGGAAGAGCCTGGGTGGATTGGCACGCGAACCCAGATCCAATGCTGAATTTCTCACCGTGTCCCTGTAATGGGCCAGAACCAGAACCCCAGGTTTGCAATCAAGGGAAGACCAGCAAGCGAACCCAGATCCAATCCCAGTCTCATCTGTCGCCCCCTAGGCCCACACAAAACCCGAGATTAGAACTCTGGGGAGGATCGGCGTGCAAACCCAGAGCCAATCCGAATTCTAATGTCTACCAACATGTTGGACAAACACCTGTCAGGGATGGTCTATGGTACAAGCTCCTGCCTCAGTGCAGGAGGCTGGACTTGACTTCTCAAAGTTTCTTCCAGCCTGACGTTTCTATGATTCTATATCCCACCCCACCAAGCCAAACCAGAATCCCGGATCAGAACAACGGGAGCAATCAGCTTGCAAACCCAGAACGGGTCTGAATTTCACATCTTGTCATCTGTAACTGCCTGGTACCGAAGCACCAGATCCAAATGATGCAGCAGATCGGGATGCAAACCGAAGTCCTGATCCAAATTTTGCATCTCATCTCCAGCTCTCGCAGGCCAGCACAGTGGCCCAGAACATGCCTGAATTGGGGCTCAGATCGGAATTAGATTTCTCCTGCAGGAGGAAGGACGGTCCTGTGGAAGCATTTACTGGGACGCCAGCACTCTGGACTCAATGCCTGGCATTGCTACAGACTTGCTGAAGGACAGGCAGGCCATGTGCTTAAGCAGCTTCCCGAGCCTGGGCTTCTCAGTGTGCGTCAGTTCCCCAGCTATAAAACAGGGAGAGTGAAGCTAAGTCCCTTCAGAGAGGGAGCGTGAGGATAAACCCATCAGCATTTCTGAGGCTTGGTTACTATGGTAATGCCAGAGAAGAACCTACCTTGATCCTAATTTTGCAATTCATGGGCCAAACTGGTTTTCCCAGCGGAGGAAAAGTTTGGTTCTAGATCCAGGCTTTGTGCCTAGGACCCGGGTTTCTAGGTCTTGTTGTTATGAAATTGATCAATTGAAATATTATCCCAGGTTCTCAGCCCCAAAGGGGAATTTAAACTCTAAAAAACCATACCCCCAAATCCTCTTTTCTTTTACATGCACAAAAAGGAGGTTTGGTTACCCCCATGAGAAGGGTTAAAGACCCGGGAGAGGGATAAATCAGTGGGACTTTATGTTCCCACTGGGGAACCACATGGATGCATGGGTGTTTGCTTAGCGGGGAGGGGGGCAAAGGCTTTAGCTTGACATTTAAAACTGCACAGGCCAATCTCACTATCTACCCAAAGTACTTATATGAGGCTGTGTTGCCCCTGGACAGACGGCCAGAGTGGGGGACAGGAGACCTGGGTTCTAGTCATATTGTTGGCTCGCTGGTCACCTTCAGCAAACCTCAGCATCATCCTGTGCCTCAGTTTCCCCATCTGTAAAATAGGGATGATACTGAACTCCTTTGCCAAGTGCATTAGGCTCTCCTGATAAGAGTTAGGGATCATTATGTGTCTTTCCTCCCCGCAGTGGTGCCTGAGCACCCCACAATCTTTCCTCTAGTTAGCTTCTCGGCGCCCCTGGTAGGCAGGGTGGAGCTATTACCCTCATTGTACAGATGGGAAAGCTGAGGCGCGGAAAGGTTACGGCCCAGGTTTCGGAAGGTGTCTAGGCACGCAGCATCGCAGCGCCTTGCAGATTCAGAAGTCTGTCTCTCATTATCCAAAGAGATTTGGGCACTTAGGAGTCTGAATCCAACGCACTAGGCATGGTCACGTCTAAATACCTTTTACAATCTAGGCTACAGGACCTGGCCACGGCCATACAGGCAATCTGCGGCAGAACAGCGAGTCGAACGCCGGCCTCCCAAGTCCCAGCCAATGCCCTCCCTAGCCATGCACCATCTTTCCTCAAGCTGCTGCATTTCCCCTGGACCTACCTGTCCCAGGTGTGGCACCCCAGCCCAGCCAGTACGCAGCTAATGCCTCCACCTGAGTTAGCAGCTTAGCCACTGTGCCTGCCCAGATTTAGGTGCACGAGTCCCCCATCCAGCTTTGGAGCATAGGCATGAGCACCCCTGTGCTCAGCTGGGTGGGAAGTTTCTGTCCCGGATGCAGGGGGCTGCATGGGATGGGCATAGGGTCAGTGTTCTGGGGCTCTGTACTGTGGAGGAGTGGGAGGGGATCTGACAGGCCCTGGGGAAGGGGGGGCAGGGTGTGGGCTTTACGCTGGGAGTGGGATCTCCTGTCCCTGGTGCCCCTGGGAGGGGAGGAGGGGTTGCACTGGACTTTGGGGAGGGTCAGTCTCATTGTACACGGGGATGCACCGGTCCCAGGAGGGGAGGTGTCTGTACTGTGGGGGATCAAGAGGGGGTGCGCCTATCTTCCCGGAAGGACAGACAGATGCACTGTGCTGATGGGGGTGAGGGGGCAACTTCTGGCTCCAGGGAGGGGAAATGATTGGGGGGTGGCAACTGGCTCTGATGAAGGAAGATACTGGGGGGAGGATTGTCCGGTCCCCCAGGGAGAGGGTGCACCAAGGGATGCTGTGGCTGGGGGGCACTGGAGTTGAGCAGGGGTCACCTAAGGGCCAGCTCTGCCTCCCAGGGGTGGGGAGATGGGGGGGGGGGGCAGAGGGACTCTGCCCTGGGGACTGCATGGAAGGGAGGACTCTAGCGGGGGGAGTTGCATGGAGGGCTCGGGGGATGTGGGGGGCTGGCGGGGGGTGCATGGAGGAGGCTCGGGGGATGTGGGGCTGGCCGGGGTGCACAGGGAGGGGGGTTGGGGGAACGTGGGGTGCAGGGCGGGCCCAGGGGCGGGGGCGGGGGGGGGCCCCCCCCGGGGGGGGGCCGGGTCCCGGTCCCGCCCCGCCCCCCGCGGAGCCCCCGGCCCGGCCCGGCCGTTGGGTTCCAGCCTCGCGTGGCTCCGGCCGCTCCCGGGCCGCCGGCCACGGACCCGCTGGGGCGAGTGCGGGGGCGGGGCGGGGCGGGGCGGGGCATGAGCCGGGCGGGGCGGGG
>ML675698.1:938372-953775 GCA_007922155.1 Mesoclemmys tuberculata | reverse complement strand
GCTCCGGCCGCGCCCGGGCCGCCGGCCACGGACCCGCTGGGGCGAGGGCGGGGGCCGCCCGGGCGGGGGCGGGGCATGAGCCGGGCGGGGCGGGGGGGCCGGGATCGGGGCCGGGGGCGGGGCAGGCGGGGGGGCCCGGCGGGGATCGGGGCCGGGATCGGGGCCGGGGGCGGGGCGGGGCAGGCGGGGGGGCCGGCGGGGATCGGGTCCGGGATCGGGGCCGGTGCCTTAACTCCCACTCAACTGAAATCCCTGTGAGGATCTGGGTCTTAGCCACCCTGTGCCTCAGTTTTCCCATCTGTACAATGGGGATAATAGCTCTGTCCTGCCTCACAGGGTCATTGTGAGGATAAATCCATTAAAGATGGCGAGGTACTTAGACACAGTGGGACAGAGGCCATGAAAGTATCTTCGGTAGACAGATAAATAACCAGCCCTCAGGGCCCAACAGTGCTAGGAAGAGACAAACTCTGGCCAAAAGATTCACAGAGTTTACGGCCGGAAGGGACCCATAGATCAAGAGTTGATCATCTAAATAGACAAGGGCTGGGAGGGGAATCAGAAGCCTGGAGAAGGAAGCTATTTATGCGAGGTCATCCACCAGGTCAGTGGCCGAGCTGGGACAAGAATGCGCATCTCCAGAGTTGTCATCCACTAGGCCGTGCTGTCATTCTCTCTTCTGCTCATAGGATGAACCTTGAAAATGGGCAACGTGCAGTCAGAAGCGTCCCAAGATGTAGACACTGCACAGGACAAAGACAGGGAAGGGAAGGCAGGAGCGGAGGATGGGCGCTATGCTGGTATGCTGAGCAGGGCTGGGAGTGAATCGGGAGCCCTCCCACCTCATCCCGAACCCTTTGCAGCTCAAGATCCTTCCCAGCCGCATAATAGAGAGCCAGGGAGAAGAGGAAGGCAGGCACCTGCCTTGGAGATGGGCAAAAATTGCTCCAAGAAATCCAAACTCAAGCTGACTTCCATGTGGGCCCAGAATTCCAGCAGCCTCAACAGACATCTGGGCCTCGGGAACAATGACCCTGCTCGGGAATTGGGGCGAGGGAAGGACGGGGAAGCCGGACTGACCTGCCTAAGTGGTGATGCCAGCTTGGGCACAGAGCAGAGCCCGGCATTAGATATCACGGGGGAACCCAAGGGACAGAAGGTGACATCCGGGTCTCAAAACCCACCTCCTGAACAAGACTTGCTGAGGTCCAGAAAGGCAGGGCCCAAGGGAAAGAGCAAAGGGGAGACAGTTTCCATCATGAAGCAAGGAGGGCAGGGCGACCTTCCAGGCAAGAGTGCCGCTCCTCCAGAGCTGCTGGATCAGGCACTGGGAATCAGTGTGCCCCAGGACACGTCAGAGCCAGAGGGCTGCAGCGAAGAGCGCCCGACCAAGACACAGATGCCGAGTTCAGTCCTGGACAGCTCTGCCCGTGCAGATGCTCCGAACTCCAATGACCAGGGCAGTCCTAAGGATGCAGCAGAAAGGAACCCAACCAGCACAGCTCCCCCAAGACCCCCAGCTGTGTCAGGACAGAAGAAACCGCCCCCATCTCATGAGGAAGGCAGCCATGGCGACTCGAAGGCGCCCGGCAGTCCCCGACGATCGCCCACCGGCCAGGCCAAGCCCCGGGGCAGCAAAGCAAAGGAGGCGCATGGGAGCGAGGTAGCTGGGGAGGACGGGGTGAACACAGAGGGGGTGCAGGCCCTGCTGGAGCACGGCCTGAGCTTCCTGTACAAGGTCACCATCCAGCCTGGGCCGCAGCCGCCCAGCATCAAAGCCATAAAGCACCGGGCTGGCTTGCTCTCCTCCGGCATCTCCTACGCCGATGCCCTGAAGCAGTGTCCCCAGAAAAAGGCCCCATCCAGTGTCTCTGGGTCCCCCAAGGTGGCCGAGAAGCTGCCGTCGCTCAAGGGGCTGGAAAGGAGCGATCAGGAGGATCTCAGTTCCTTGACCCAGGCCTTCTTGGAGCAGTTCCAGAAAATGGACGCTAAGGAGCAGGCGTTGCCTGCCACCCAGAGCCAGGCCAAGCAGCAGCTCCATCTGGTCAAGATCCTGGACGACCTCACCTCCTTCAACTTCCGGAGCCTGGAGGGTCAGAAGCCCAGAGTGCCCACCCCGTACCCGCAGCGGCGCAAGGGCCAGGGCCGAAATAGCCCCCGGTTCAGCTCCGATGTGTCTCAGCTCACGTCCTTCTTCGGCAACAGCCCCAGGCTCGACCAGCTGAGGCAGGAGGAGGGCGAGTCACAGCCTGACAGGGCTTGGCTGGCTGACGACAGTAGGAAAGACCCTGGTCCCAATGAAGAGTCCCATGGAGAACCTCCTCAGCTCAGCCCTGCCTTCCTGGCAGAGCCGGAGCAGCGACCACAAGCTGGGGAGACCCAGCAGTGCAAGCCACAGGGCCCAAAGACACTGCCTCCGGAGGCAAATCCACCAGCAAGAGCTCCTGTTCTACCCATGCCAGGCTCGCCCCCCTTGCCTTCGGGAGAGGCTGGAGCTGCCGGCACAGTCCAGTCTGGCAAAGGGGAGGACCAACCCATGGTCCTGCCTGGACGGGAGGCTATTCCTCCCACCCCTGACCCTCCAGTGCCAATGTGCCCAGAGGCTCCCCGTGCCTCCTGCCCCACGGCAGCTCAGCGCCAAGCTGCGTTGGAGCAGAGCAGCGCCTCCAAGGGGACACAAGGCCATGCCAGACCACAGGCTAGGAAACAGGCCACAACGAAGCTGCAGCTTCAGTCCACATGGCCGCCCAAGGCAGCAGCTGGCCCCATCCAGAAGCCGCAAGAGAAGCCCAAGGCCCATGGGCAGCCGAAGGCCAAAGCACAGAAGATCAAGTTGCAGAGGCAGGGGCGGGAAGCCCCAGAGCCACAGATTGCCCCAGCTCAGCCCTGCCAAGATGCAGCCGCAGAGCAGGGTCCAGACAGTTCACGTGATGAGCCCAAGGCTTCTGCTCGCCACTGGCCGCCGTTCCAGATCATGGATTCGTGTCCCAGGAAGTGCTACTGCAAGCACCAGGAGCAGAGGAGGCTGCCCAGGAACATCTCCGCATGGTGAGTGGGCCTGGGGTCCGGACCCCGGACACCCTCAGCACTCTGAGCCGGTTGCTCCCAGCCCTGCCTCAATCGGGAGGAGAGCGAGTGACCTGGGCCCACATCCTCAAAGCCAAGGGGAGGGATGCACCTAATGCCTTTGAGGATCTGGACCTTGGAGGCTGGGGAACCCTAGGTCGCCAGTTCAAATCCAGCCCCTGGGGATTGTGGTTGAAAATCCCAGCTAAATAATGTCACGCTATGAGATAGCATTACCTTCCAGTCACCACGGAGCTGGGCTGGACTTGAAATGGAGGATGGATCCATCAGTGGCTATTAGCCAAGATGGTTAGGGATGTATCCCCGTGCTCTGGGTGTCCCTAAACCTCTGAATGCAAGAAAACAGGAGGGGAAGATGTGGGTGGAGCTCTCCAAACTGCCCTGTTTGTTCTGCTCGCTGCTCTGGAAGTTCTGGCACTGGCCACTGTTAGAGACAGGACACTGGGGCAGATGGACCACTGGTCTGCCCCAGGTTGGCCTTTCTTACGTCCTAAGCCTGTTGGCAATCGCTTCAAGCCATGCGCTTGTAGAGACGTGGCCTGGGCTGCTGGACAATGGACTAGCTGGACAAGCAGCCCTCATGATCCTTGGGGAGCGGAAATCTTGTCTTGCCTGGCTCTTGCTCTCTGCCCCTGATGATATCACCCTGGCTTATGGTGAGCGGGCCCAGGCCTGTGCCAGGGAAGCTTTGCTGGCCAGGCAAACCATCCTGCTGCAGAGGCGGCTTCCACTGGCAAAAATGTGCTTGTGCCCAAGTAGCTTGTGCCTGTTCCCTGGATGGAGAGAGCTGCCGGCAGCAGAGCGGGGAGGTGGGTGGCTAGGGACAGATCAGTGACGACAGAGTGCTTGCCATCCCCAAGCCCCTCCACTAAGTGTGGCCCCTGTCTGGCCTCTCCTTTAACCCTTCGATGCAGGCTGAACCCCTCCGCCAACCACCTGGCCGAGCCGCCCTGGGTCTCCACTGCCATCCTGGCTGGATCACTGGTTGCTGGCACCAGGTTCTTCCTGGATTCGTCTGAGCAGCAGACGGGAGACGACGCCTGAAGAACCCCCCAGTTCTCCCATCAATAAACCATGTTGGGTCAGCTCTGTGGATTGGCTTCATTCACACGCCCGATTGGCTGGATCTTGGGTGAATTTCCTCTTGCTTCACCTTCCTACCCCAGAGACAGGCAGCTTGATTCTCAGCTCCATTGGGCTGCTCTTGGTCACATAAAAGGGCCTTAAAGCGGGTGGAAACAGCCCCCTGGCAATCCTCACCTCTTTTGATGTCATGTGGGGGAGGGTGGGAACGCAGAACCCCTGGTGAGAGGAGACTGAGGGACCCTGGCCTGGGGGAAGAGTTGCTCACAGAGCCTCTGACATGGCGGGGGGGATGATATGCGGGGAGGACATGGGGGACACAGCCCCTGCCATGAGAAAATAGGAACACCCCCCCCCCGGGTCATAGGAGGTAGTGCAGGGAGTCCCTGAAATCGAGGGGGAGTGGAGGGTGGTATCCAGGGTGTTTGTGGGAGAATGGAGGGTGGGGAGGATCCCCACGTGCGTGCCATGCGCCCGGCCGACAGCAACCACAAAGCATGGGATGCTCCAGCAGATGCTGGGATCTGAATTTAAGGTGCATTGGCAAGCCACTGAGGCAGAACGGTGTACCGGTGAGTGCCCTAGGAGACGTTTTGGGGTCCAGGACTGGGGCAGGAGGGGCTGCATGTTGGGAGTGAGCAGCACCCGCAGAACCAGTCAGTAGAAGCTTGTCCCCGTGTCCAGCTCTAGGCAAGGGCTATCCGGGGTTGCCAGGTGTCTGGCTTTCAGCTGGAAAGTCTGGCCGAAAAGGGACCAGTCAGGGGCCGGTCGGTAGTACTGGCCAGACACCAAAAGCCCAGTTCCCACAGTAATCCTAACTGGCCTCTGGCGCCAGGAGGGTGGGAAGAGCAGCTGCTGCTGGAGAGGCAGGCACCAGCGCTGCACCGGGGAGAGATCCTGACGGCGTGAGGCATTTGAGGAGCAGAGCTGGGAGCCGGGCTATTGCCTGTGGTAGCTCATCTCACTTTCTTTGCTTGCTGGGCCCCCGGCTTTCTCTAGCTCCTTGCTCCAGGCCCTCTCCTCCCTACCCCAGTGGGGTAGACAGGCTCCCAGTCAGCTCCTCCCAGTCTGGCTCTGCAGGCAGCAGGTGAGTCCCAGGGAAGGAGGGAGTGAGCGATGGGGGTGGGGAGCCTGTAGTGTCCGGTTTAGAAAAACTGGAAAGTTGGCAGCCCTAGCTCCTCTCTCCCTGTTCCACACCTGCTAACCCACCTCTCGGCCCAGCCCAAGTTCCCAACTGGCCTGGGCAGGAGTCCCAGCTGTTCTCTCTACAAAGGAAGCAGCAATACAGAACTGCAGCACGCCCTAGCGGCAACGAGGGAAAACGCAGCAGCCCGGGGCAAACCTCCCTCTTAAACTTTCAGGCCCAATGTTACCTTTTAGGGTTAAGATCTTTTTAAGATCTTAAAAAGTTTGAAATTTCCAAGGCCCGCTTTCAAAGCACTCACGCTTTGTTCAGAGAGAGTGATTTCCCAGCATGATCATAGAAAAACAGTTATTCGGCTTTTGCTTTTCCTTCATCGCTCTCTGGTGTGAGCGCTATTCCAGAATAAAAACAGATTAGTTATTGCCAGCTAAGTGACTCCATTCCAAAATAATGACCCAGTTGTCTGGGGCAGTGTGCCCCACCACCCGCTGCATCGTTATGCCAGGAAATTTCTCCTGTGGAGGCAGGGCTTTAATAAATACATTAAAAATTGTAAAGTGCTTTGAGAGCTTCCAGGGAGGGCTAGATAAGAGCTTGGGATTATTATTATTTAGGCTGCTCAATCCCACGGCCAGCTAAAGACATCAGCTAGGACCCCACACTGTTAGGTACACAGAACAAAGAGAAATGCCCTGTCCCAAAGGGACTTACGTAGTTGTTTTTGTTTTAAATGTCACCGAAAACTTTGGAGACTAGGAAGGGACATTTGGCAACTTCGGAGGAGTGGGAACTCGCTCTCTGGTGCAGTCCCTGACGCCCAGGCAAAAAGCGCAATGCTTCTGAGCACGTAGCATTTCATGCCTGCTTTGGGTAAACGACTGCATGAGCTGCAGGTTCTGTGCTGTGAAAATCCTGCTCAACTTTCCCAGAGTCACAAATTCCAAAGGTTGGTTCCAAATATATTGGCAGGGCTCTGTTCAGTGAAGTTTCTGCCTCGAAAGGACACCGAATTCTTAATGGCTGCGCTTCGCGTTCTCGCCGGCACGACCACAGACAGCGGGTGCTGAGAGACACAGGCCCCGATGCAAAGGTGCTTGGGGAAGGTGGCAAGCTAATATACGAAAGGTCCCTCCAAACTGTCATCACACAGGTAAGCAAAGGGAAGCCGGAGCAGTGCTGGTTTGTTACCTTACTGCTAATGATTGCATAGCTCACAGTCAGCGTCAGACTCAGGGTGAAATTCACAGGTGTAGCGTAAGTGGCTTTTGCACAAAGGTGGGCACCTGGGACTGTTACTGTGGTGCCTGGCCTCCTCCACCTCAGTGTACGCGGGGCAGATGCAGCCATGTACCACCTCCCCTTGGAAGCTCTGCAGCACACGTCAGCCCCTACAAGAACAAAGGCCGTGAGCGGCTATATGCAGCTTTCCCCTTCGAGGGTATTACCACCCTCCCTCCTAACAGTTAAGACAGACAGCTGTCCGTGGAGCTTGAATTTGACATTGAATTCCAAGGGATGAGAGAGGCCCATGGCCTCATTAAAAAAAATCCACTTCCTTCTGTCTAGGTGTGTGAAAACCAGTGAAATGAAGCTCTCTGAAACTGATCCAGGTGAAACATGTATTTTATGATCTGAAATTCCTGATGGAATGTTTTCAGCAGAGCCAGGACTACCAAGCTGTTAAAGGAAGCCAGCCAGGACTGCTGAGGATCTAGCTTTTAACTCCAGAATATTTTACAAACACCTGTGCGTCCAGCATGTTTTATTTTTAAGCCCCACCAAAAAAAAAAAATCCAGTCTGTCGAGCTATAACGGGCTCCTGTGATGTCTATAGCCACTTGCTGCAGCTTTGGAGAACTCAAAGAAAGCCTAGTTGTCTAAGGTACCTATATGGCCACATCACAGTAGTGGTGGGGCCCCTCCCCAAGGCAGGGCAGTGCTGTTATCCCCATTTTACAGAGGGGGAAATTGAGTCATAGCTACCCTAAGGCCCAGGACCTCAAAAAGGTATATTTAGGGAGCCCATAGCACAGCAGGGAACTGAATCCAGGTCTTCCACATCCCAAGCAAGCACCCTAACTCTGACCATCCTTCCTCTGTAGTCTGCCCAGCAAGAAATAAGATCAATGAGGAAGGAGCAGCGAGATTTCCAGGCTGAACTTTCCAAAGCCACCTAAAGTTTAGATGCCAGCTTCTCGGTCAAGTTAACTGGGTGCCCCACTCTCTTCAACCTTCACATTATTCCGTGTTTCACTCAGAGGCTCCTTATTAACACAACCAAGGAAACATATTTGTACAAGAAACGATCGTTTTATTTAACCTGACACGATCCCTTTATGTAACTCAACACACGGGGCAGGGAATAGGAAGGGAGACACTTGAACCATGGCTCTTGGAAACTGCACAACCATTTGTTGACTAGAATCTGAAGTGCCCCCTCTCCCCTGATCGACAAGGGGGAGGAAGGGGGAGGTGTTGAATAGAAGCCAACACCCACAACAGCATCCAGAACACAGGGGTTAATGGGGCATAGGCTGGAAAGTGGGTCCACCGTATGGAGAGTTTGGGTTTGGAAGTTTTAAAAGGTGTCTTACCCTCCACCCACAATCCTGAATGAGAGCACCCGAGCAGTCCGGCCATTTAGGACCCTCCCTGCCCATGGGACATGTCTGCATAAAGGAAGAAGGCAGCCTGGCTCTTCACACTTTGTAATTGTGCTGTCCCGGAGAAACCTTTAAATAGTTTTTAAAAACGGACAGGTTGATGGGAAGAGGCGTATGAAGACACTAAAATAAAACAGGGACCAGGGGAGGGAGGTGGGGAAAGAGTCCTAGCGGAGCTCTGCTAGACGATCATTTCTAGCTGCCTGGCATATTCAATGACTTGTTTGGCTAACTCTGTCGACGGGATGGTGGCGTCTTCGGGTTTCTGCTGCTGGCTGCTGAAGCTGTAGTAGTTGTGTGGCCCCAGAACCCAACCACGCTAAAATAAAGGGAAAGAACATTTTATTTAAAAAAATTTTTAAGTGTTTCAAGCCCTCTACTGATGTATGGGTTTCCAGGCTCGTCCTGCTGTGCGCCATTTCCTCTTTACGGCATGGCTTGAAACCCTTCCCCCTCCCTGGAAGTGCAAGCTGGAAATCGCAGCCAGTTCAACCATTCCAGGCAGCTTATGCCTGGGGCTTTCAGACAACATTTTAAGAAGCAAGGTCTTGCCTTGTGTGTCAGCATCGGGGATCCCATGGGGGACTGCTTATTGCTCAGCAGTCTGGCTGGACTACATCTCCCATAATGCACCACAGCCAGGGACCGCAGCAATGCACAGCTCCTACCAAAAGGGGAGAAAGTCGTGCATCATGGGAGTAGTCCAGCCAGAAAGCTGGCCCATCGAGGAGGTGGGGAGCAAAAGACAGCCAAACCACAACTCCCATGAGGTACTGTGGTGCCAGTTTGGAATAAAGGGTTCTGGCCAAAGTTTTCTGTGGGGAAAAGCAAACAGCCCTGTATTCCCCCCAGCTCTACAATCCTGCTGATGTAGGAGGCAGGCTCAAATCTGGCTCAGGCGGCCAGAGCTGTGGAAACTTTGCAGGACTAGGAGGAACAGAGAGTAGCAGAAATGGACTTGTCAACGAAGCCAGCAGGTCTGCCTCTGCTACCCACACGACTGCTATGCTCTTCCGTTACAGCAGCTCACGCACCTTCTTGGCATATTCGGTCATTTTCTTCGGGGTGCTGAAGAACAGAACCCTCGTGGCTTCATTGAAGAGGATTTTCTCATAAGCCTTCTCGATGCAGCCAGCGATTTCATCCCTGACATCAAAGGGAAACAAGGTGGTCACACTCTGCCTTCGAAAACAGTGTGAGACATACAGCAACAACAGAACTGAGGGGGCTGGAAGACGGGATTTCTGCAGGCAGAGAGGGAGGAGGGAGGCTGGGCCAAGATGCTCACACGTGCATAGTGATTTTCAGAACCCAACTTGAGACAAGGAAGGAGAGCTTAGTGGTTAGAGCATTAGCCTGGGACTTGAGAAACCTGCTTTCAATTCCTTTGAGTCAGAGAGTTTAAGGTCAGAAGGGACCAGTAGAGCAGCTGTTCTGACCTATCTAGCACAGGCCATCAGCCCCACCCAGCACCAGCAGGCTAAACCCAGCACCCGAAATGAGACCATACTACCACTGCCTGTAGAAGACTAGACTATTATGTGCCACAGGAGGGACCGAGGGGCACCAGTGTGCAAGGCCCGTGCAATGGCAAGAGGATGACAAAGATAGGCCCAGATAATCGTGGCAAGTGACCCACACCCCACACTGCAGAGGTAGGTGGAAAATTCTCTCTTGATCCCACCTCTGGCTTCACTGATACCCTGGCTCTCACACTCAGAACCAGCCAGCCAAGCACCCGAGGGACAGACTGCTCAGTGCCCTCGCCCTTCTCATCTAGGGTCTTATCTCCAGCCGTGACTTTCCCTGATGTATCCGAGGAGGGGTTTTTCTCCTTCCTCTGAAGCACTTCCTGACCCGCTGAAACATGAGCCACAGACCTTCTGAGGCACCTGGGGCCTTAGTGATTGCTCAGTGCCTTAACTTCCCACTTGTAACATACGGATAACGGCCTTGCCAAAGTGGGGCATACGAGGCTAAATCCACTACAGCTTGTGAGGTGCTCAGATACTATGGGAAAGGGGCCAGAAAAATACCACAGATATGGAGAGAAACTTTGAAAGGAGAGCCTTGGGCTGGTGAGGCAGAATCAGTGGGCACATAAGAGAGTCTCTGCCATACGGCTACGGCAGGGGCCATGCAGTTACAGATTAGAAGATCCTTCCAGTCAGAAACCTCGCCCTCCACCTCTAATTCCAGCCGCTCCTGACTTTCTCAGATTCCTTTGGCCCTGGATCTTTCTGCGCTTGCGCTCACCGACTTTAGCCTTTTTTGAGCTGTGCGCATGTGCTGGGCGGGGGGCTGATTTGGAGGTTACTGGAAGTATGCATTACATGCGATTTCCTATGCAAGTTCATTCACAGACGCTTCACTGTTTGCTTTTTAGGGCCAGTCTTTTTGTTCTGTGTTTGTACAGCTCCGAGGGCAATGATCCATGACTCAGACTCCTAGGCGCTACCATAACGCACCTAATGGAAGTTAAGCCATTTCCTTAACAGCACATGCCTTGCAGCCACTTGGAAAAGCTCAGATTGCCCCCACTGTTCTAATGAGGAATTACACTCCTCAGGACCAATCCGTGCCGGCAAGATACCGATGCCCTGCCCTAGCTGCTCTTCATCTTATTAGGTGCTTCACTATATGCAATTCAATGGCTCTGGGTAAAAAGCTCATGCGACGTCACGGATTCCCTTTAACAGCCCACGCAGAGGGTGGATCGAAGCAGTCAACAGGAAGAGAACGACTCACCGAATGGTGTCCAATAAGATGTCAATGAAGAAAGTGTAACTCTCAGCTGGGATGTTGCCTTTGGCCAGGAACACTTTGTTGTAACTGCCTTCCATCAAGTACTAGACGAGGAGAGAAGCAGAGATTAGAGACACTTGTCTTGGGGTCGTAGTAGCGCCTGTTCCTGGAGCAAGATCCACTTTGACCTTACTGCCCAATGGTTTGACACACCACACATACATGCGCCTCCACTCACTGGTAAGATGCAGCATGGCTGCTACTGAACAGCGCACAATAACACTGGCCCAGAAGCTAGGACTTAGTGAAACAGAGGGGTTTTTAGGGAAGCAGGCTGGTGCTAGATTTTGGCCAGGATTTGAGGGGTAACACTGCAGTCCTACCCAAGAGCATTCTGGGAATCTGTCAAACGGTTAGGGCCTAGCACCAGGCGGGGGTGTTTCCAGGTAGAAGATACTTGAGTTAGCACCACTCAGGCTTTTACTAGATGGCTTCCATCCACACAGTGACACAGCCACATCCCGATCTCACCCCTACGGTGGACTGGAAAGGCCAACAGTGCATAGAAACGGAACAAACAACGGTAACCCAAGGCCATGGGCAGAAGGGGATTAGGCCATCAAAGCTGCAGTGGCAGGCTCAGAGGCAGGACCAGCAGGCTATGGTGGGAACAGCAGAGGTAGCTACCTGCTCTAAAGAGACAGGGTGTTTGATGTACACATTGGTCTGGATGTCCTTCGCTGGGAGTCTCTCCAGCTCGGTGTGGAACTCAGCCACGCGGTTCTGGGAGAGCAGGAAAAGCAGGTTCAGTCCTAGCAGCTGATGCTTGTAGGCAGACTCTGGCAACTCGTCCCTATAAGGAATGGTGATGTATTAATTTAGAATAATCCAGGGGCCCAAAAAGATATTAGCATAACTCAGTCACCGTTTAACAAACGGTGTTAAACAAGATCAGGGTTTGATATCCCATGACCTCAGCCTGCTTAGTACTATGGCAAACCCACAATGCAACAGCCTTTTCACCTTTTATTAATAAAAGAAGCAAAAAACAGTTAAAGTAAATCTCACTTTTGAGGATTTCAATAACTCAGTCATGGGTTCGGGGTTGTTATAAATGTGTATGGGTAGGGTTTTGTGGCCTGCCTTGTGCGGGAGCTCAGACTAGATGATCATATTGGTCCCTTCTGACCTATGAGTCTATGAGTCTATTCAAAACGTAAAGCATTAAAATAGGCTTTCATTTTAGCAGTATCCCTTGTTCCCTTTCCCTTTAACTGTAGAGTTTTTAGAAGGAAAGAACCCACTTGACAGTCTCTTAAATGGTATCCTAGAATATTAGAGTTGGAAGGGACCTCAGGAGGTATCTAGTCCAACCCCCTGCCCAAAGCAGGACTATCTTCAAGGGAAGTAATAACTGTCCTTTCAGGGAAAAGTAAAGAAGTTAGCTGAAATGCACTGGAGCTGTTTCTGCTGTTCAAATCTGATCCAAATTTGTCCCAGGCTGGTGGCTGGGATTCAGCTGAAGTTGGTAGAGGTGGTGATTTTATCTGACCCTCTCTCCCTGGCTTGGGCAGGGCATCTCTCAGGAGTAGAATTAAGGCAGTCGGGGTCCCAGGAGATCACGGGGGTAGCAGTTCACTCCAGTAGCCTCTGTCTATCTTTCCTTATTCCCACCAAAAAAGTCTCTTTCTTTAAGAGCCCAAAAAGGGAATGACATGTGGAATTGCTCATCCCCTCATTACTTTGTCCACCAATTAGGACTAGTTTCCAACACACTGCTTTGGTTTATTAATTCCAGATACACATTTTCTCATTCTCCAGGCACGCTTTGGGCTAATTCAGTTTTTCTACTTGATTTATTTTCAACCTCTTTATAACATTATTTAAAAAGATCTAGGACAGCAGGGAAACTTACCAGTAGAGCCCAGGGAAACCTGTGAATATCCAGGGATCATTTTTGTGATTCGGATACGGATACAAATTTTGCATCCACACAGGGCTCTACTTAACAGGGTCCTCGTGCCTCATCTGACAACCCCTGGGATTGGGAAAGACCCTGTGGAATCGCTCCCGTGGAATAGCACAGCGCTGTTAGCTGTGTTGTGTCAGTGCAACATCTCTCTCTGTAGCACCCCTCCAGGGCTGCTGTCAGAGATAGGATACCTGACCAAATGGCTCACTGATTCGAGCCATTTATTGCAGCAGGAGATTGGACCAGAGGGGCCACTGGCATCCAATGTACCAGATTAACCAAACCACTGAGCTTCTAACTCTTGGAACAGATTAGCACACCCTCCCTGGCATAACCTGGTATATGTTCACATTACCAGCAAGGAAAGTCTAAGGAGGCCAGTGCAGCTGGGTATCACAGGGATCAGAAGTGAGCGGTTACACCACAAAATACTGGAGGGCCGACACTCACTTGTAGTCAAAGTAGTAGCATTTCAGCTGAGCCATGTATCTCTCAAAAGATGGGATATCTTTCTTCAGGATGCTCCATTGGGCTCCGATTTCAAGAATATCCCCTGGGATAGAGGGAGATGGAAAGGCAGGCAGAACATTAGACAGAATAAGAAAGCTTGATTGGCAGAGAGAAGGCAGTGGGGCTTCTCACCTGACCAAGATCTTAAAAGGCTCCCTTTTCTATTCACAGCATGGCAGCTATGCCAGGGCTGAACAAATCTCATTCACCAGGGGCCCACGGCCAGGAAGGAAACCCTCCTCTTCCACATACAGCACGGCTGCCCGCCAGCTTCATCAGGGGAGCTTGCCCTTTCACTAGAAGCATCAGTCAGGAGGCAGCATATTAGACCCAATGCATTTTGGCCATTTGCCACGCAACACAGAGACAAAGCGCAGCAGCTAACAGCACATAGCCTACTATTCTGGGGGGGAGGAAGGGATGAGCTCTTCTAGGGAATGCAGGGATGTTACTTACTTGCTAATATCAGCTGCTGCTTTGTCAGTTTTGTGCCCGTAGTAGGCAGGAAATTGAGCTCCAACAGGGCTAGCTGGAACAGAAAAGCAGAGACGTATTACACAAATCAGGACGCTATGACAGCCAAGACTTTTGGCTCAAGCACTCCACCAAGGTCTGCGGGGACCTGAAATCATTCTCCTGTGATGAGGCTCAGTCCAGTTCCTTGCAGCACAGGTGGCCACAGCTGGCTAGCAGGCTACGGCTGAGTACGTGAGGGGTTTCAAGGACTAAGTGCCAGACTGGGCCCCTGTGGTTAAAGCACACTAGCGGAAGGGGTGGATGGCAGACACGCTTGCCCAGGCACTGGTTGTACCGGCCGTGGGGACAAAAAAGCCTTTGATCTTTGGGCTTGCTCAGCTCAGCAGTGCTATGTTCAATTGAAGCTTAAACACACACACACACTTAAAGTGGAACCCCAGCCCTGCTATAACTGAGGTGTGGAACAGCTTTCTGTTTAAAGCTGGACTTTAAAGCTCCTTAGCCTTTCATAAGCCTTGAACTCTTCTATACAACGGGTTGCGTCATGACAGCCACTCCTGGGGTGGAACACTACAGCCACTACCACACCACAGTTTTGGACAGGCGGTGAAAAACCACCCTACCTTTAACTGACATGGCAGGGAGGGGGAGGAAGGAATTTAAGGAGGCAGGATGCAATTCCCCAAATTGGAATGCAGACAGGATTATTGGGTTAACAACCCAAAACTCCAAGCAGTCCCTTGGACTCTTTAATGAGGAGTCCCAGCCTTGGTTTTGTCTCAATCCTCCCTAGCATGATGCTGGACTATTGGGCTCACTAGTGACTCAGAGGCTTGACAGCAGCACTTGTGCAGAGGTTTGTAAATATTAAAGCACAAATGGCCTGTGGGAAGCAGACGACACCTTTTGACTCACTGACCCCACCTCCTGTGGGATCGTGCGATTGTTTCCCCGACCCCATTTCTGACGCAAGGCTGGCCACAGCTCTAGGTTCCTGCCTGCACAGGCGGAGACAAAGGTTCCAAGTCTCCTTGGGGAAAAAAAGGCACTTTGAGGATCATTCACCAAACACTTAAAACATATTTTAAGAAGGAATCAACAGGGCCAAATTCTAGTTCAGATTCCAAGTTCCATCTCCAATTCCATTCTTAAAGTCTGCTCGCCTTCAGCTGCATACAGAATTCTTCTTCACCTCCCATGCCTTAAGCTGCCATGCTACGTTGCCATAGGGTCATGCAACCCCTCCAGAGGCGGCTGCATTTCAGTGGGCTTCGTGTGCAGCGTTCTGGGATCATTCAGTCCCAGGGAGCCTACAGAAGCGCAGGATACATAGAGAGTCCCCTGTTGGGACTCCAGGCTCTGCTCAGGAAGCAGAAGCCACGCCAGAGGATTTTACAACGCCCTGGATGCTCGCATTATTATTCTTGCCTGGATCCCCTGTGTACAAGGCCCCCAACCAACCCCATGACTTCTGACCTACTGCCTCCCCCTTGACATTTCCCTCCCCCACACTAAGCCCATTCTCCCTGCCACCCAGCCCTGCTACGCTCTAGGAGCCAAGCAACCCCTTGGGACCCCAGCACCCTCCCCCTGCAGGGTTCCCAGGCCCCTCCCCGGAAGGGGGGCTGTTTCCAACCCCAGCGAGGGGATCCAGCCCACCCATCCCTCACTCGAGTCCCCAGGATTTCCCTCCCCCCGCAGGGTTCCCAGTCCCCCGGGGGG
>ML675698.1:868315-938272 GCA_007922155.1 Mesoclemmys tuberculata | reverse complement strand
CCCCCCCCCGCAGGGTTCCAGCCCCGCCCCCACCGGGGCCCCGCCCGAGTCCCGGATGTCGCCCCCGCCGCACCTTGAGGCGGCCCAGCGCCTCGCCGCACTTGCTGAGGTTGGGGCTCTTGCGGTTCCACTCGCCCTTGAGCTGCTCGTACATCCCGGCCGCCGCCTGCAGCCCCGCGGCGCCCTCCGCGCCGTTCACCACCAGCCCGGCCGCCATCGCCATCGCCGTGAATCGGCAGCCCCGGCCCGGCGCCTGGGCGCGACACCCGCCCGCTTTCCGGCCGCCGCGCCGCTTTACGGCCGCCCGCCGCCATGGCAACCGCGGCCCGCCGCCAATCCCAGGGCCGCGCGCGCGCGCGCCGCCGGCGACGCCGAAAGAAGGCGCCGGAGCCAAGGCGGGAAGCGGCGCGCGGGGCTTCAGACGTCGACGCGCGCGCGCGCGAGCGGGAAGTGACTTGCCGGGCGGGGCGTGACGTCACTGAGCGGGGTGTGACGCCATTTGGCAGCTCGCGACGCCCTGGAACGAAATGGCGCTCCCATGAGGCGCTGGGAGGAGGGGGGGCCACCTCCTTGGGGCGGGAAAGCCGGCCTGAGGGGAACGTGAGGCCAGGACGGGCGCGGCGGCCTCACGAAGGGGACGTGAGGTCAAAAGGAGGGGAGGGGAGGGGTGGTGTTGTGGGGGATGGGCAGTGACATCACAGGGCGGCCCTGGGGCGAAGGCCAAATGTTTAAAAGTCGTGAGTCAAGCTTCAGAGCATCGTGAGGTTTCGAGAAGGAGCATCAGTGGGGTCGCTGCCTTCGCTGGGGGGGCGGGGGCACGTTTTCCAGCTCTTCTGCACAAGCAAAGGCCAGAAACTGGGTTTTTTAAACACGAAAGCGGAGATTCTCCTGGAAACCCCATTCTCCAGGAGCAGGGCCTTTACTCAACTACTCTGCGAATCGGGACAAAATGACGAGAATTAGCTAAATGGGAAATTGAGGAACAGAGGTGGGCAGCGTCTTGCTTCTCCGGGTCTCTGAAACTGGCCACGAAAACTCAGGAGTCCCAATTCCAAGCCCCAGCTCCAACCTGTATAACACATACCCTCTTAATCCTGTGCTATGCCAAACCATTTTGTGAGGCTACGTTCCTTAATGTTTATAAGGTGTTTTGGGTGGGAGATGCTGAGGCTGTCATCGTAACTACACATTATGGAATCCATCCCCTTTAGGGCTTTCTGCTATGATTTTCCACCAGATGGCATCCCATATCTGCCATAACATCAGCCACCCCGATTCTAGCTGCTCTCTGCACATACTCATAGGGAAGATTTCATATAAAACTTTCCATCTCCCAAAATCTAATGGATTGCACACATGCTGGTTAGTTATCTCCTGTATTACCTCAATACCTCCAATACCACAGTATGAGGTTTGTCTCTGATCCCTAGAAAGAACCTACAAGCTTTATGCAGAACTTCAGTTTAGAGCTGTGCAGCAGATCTTGCCAGTTTAGGATCACGTGGGCTTTTTATTAATTTTGGTTCACAGCCCCCGAGACTCACATGAGAATTTAGGTTCAGATAATCTCAAGAGAATTGTCTGTTCCTCATGATTTTAACACAAATCCCAGCAGGTGTAAATTGACGTAGCTCTATCATTGTCAATGGAGTCATGCTGATTTACACCGGCTGAGCATCTGGCTCCAAAACTGAAATCCCGCCACAGATCCTGGAGAAGGAGAGGGAGTTAATCTTGAATTCAGGCCCAGATCCTCAAAGGCATTTAGGTAGGTACCTAAATACCTTTGAGAATCTGAGCATCAGTTCTAAATTTGTCTGAAACTTAACCCCCAACTCCTGTAAACTAGGACCTCCGGGTTCATGCTGAAACTCCTGACTTCATTCCAATTCAGTATTTAAACTCTGCCTCCCAAAATTCCTCATGCAGTTTCAGCTGGATATAGTGGTATTTTTCTTAACTTTCCATCCAAAACTCCTGTGTATTATTATTGTTTGCTGTTAAAAACAGATGCTATGCTGCAACCCAGAGCTGGCTAAATTTCATTGCTGGGAGAGCAATCATGTAAACAGCTTTTCATTCCTTTTACTAGTAGATAACATGCTTCCTGCTAGAACAGCTGCCATGTTCCACTCCAGAGGTGGCTGCCTTTTGATGCTGTATGAAGTAATCCTTGTATTTATATTAATTTATTAGGTAGATCAGACAAGTATTTGACTATATCAGGATTAGATATGATTATTCTTAATAAAGAGGATAGACAGCTTCAATGTTTTGTTTCTTCCTCAGGGTCCCTGATCGGAACCAAGAGACACAGACTATGCATCATCTCTTTGCCCTGCTCGTGCTGCTGCACATGCAGGTTTGCCTGCCATTGGAGGTCTGCGAGTGGAAAGTTGTGCTCAACGAATTTGATAATCTTGGGGGGGACCGAGATGTGTTCTTTAGGCAGCATCCAGTCACTAGTGTAGCTTCTGTGTTCCAGAATCTGACAGATTCGGCTATAGATCTGAATGATAGAAATTCGGTGAGTGTGACATTTTCAGAAAGCCGGAGGAGGTGGGCGGGAGAGGGGGGAAGATGAGGAATATAAAGCAAGGTTTGATTCTGCTCTCGCATCAGCTCAGATCCCATTAGGCCCAATACTCCATATTGTTGCATGCACATTTTCCTGTGTAAGGTTGAGAGGGTTTAAACCTTCCCACTAATACATTTCACCTACTCAACTCTCCTTAGGTAATCGGACTCTTGAACATAACTGGAGCCTAATTCTTCTCACGCTTACCTTGGTGTAAATCAGGAGTCACTCCACTGAAGTCAATGGTGTTACACTGGTGTAAAACCTTTACAGTCCCCTGAAAAGTCGTATACCTTGAAAGTTTATTTGTTTGTCGGAGCATGAAGACGGTTCCACAATAGTGTTCATGCTTAACAATAGATGGAGAATCAGTGTGGTCTGTCTAATTTTTAGGTAGGCATGGAAGGATTAGATTTCTATTGGTAAACATCAATAAACATTGATTTCATCAGACACATATAAACCGACAAAAACATATTAATTGATAATACTTGAAATTTACAGATCAACAAAGTAAGAAAAAAGCTGCTTGGAAACTTATTAGAGTTTGGTTTCTGGCTACTCACTTTGTATATTTTGACATGTGATGTTGACAGTTTGTGTTTTAACAGCTATAAAGCTTTAACTTTTTGAATCTCAACATCTGCAGCTGTGAAATTTTAAATTGATAAAAATAAAAAACATGCTTAAAAGTAAGCATCGATATTTTCTGTTGAAATTATTAAAAAAATAAAAATCAAATTCTGCCAAGCATGTTTTTAGAACAGGTGACTCCTGGGTTCTGTTTCCCGTCTGCCATTGGAGTACTGATGGATGGTCCACTGTAGAAGAGTGTGGTATACCGTTTTGCAACAAGAAAGTAGGATGTATTCCCAGCTCTGAGAAGGAGAGTGATTCACAGCAGGGGAGTGGGAGTCAGGATTTTCAGGGTCTATTCTCAGCTCTTTTATGATTTGAGCAACTACATGGATGCTCAGAAGTGGAAGGTGAACCAACAGCCCGTTTCACCTAGACCACTAAACTGCCCTGCGATTTGTCTTTGAACTAGAAGAAAAGTCCTGTTTAGCATCTGTCAACCCAAAGTTTCAAGGCTTTTTTTCTGAAATGTCTGCTTCTCCTTTCTTACAGCACTACTTGGGCTTCCCGTACTACCTGAAAATCAATCTGACTTGTACCACTCAGGTACAGTAAAGAAATCTCATTGCAGTTGGAGCGTGCGGCCACCAGGGTCTGCATATGTGGCCACTGCTGTTTTTTGAAATCGATGCAGTTAGTAATAACCGTATAACTTTTGTGGTATGATTAATAGTGCGTGCTATTCTTTACATTGGAAAGATTTATTATTTTATTTACATGACACTTCCAAATAACCGTGTGAGTAGACTGTGACTAGTATAATATTTTAACTGTCAAAATCGTGGCCACTGGGAATTTGCTACGGCTGCAAAAATTCATTCGAAAACCGTGAATCTGGAAACGACTGAAAAATCAGCCCCACCTGGTGTTTGTTGGAGGCATCTGCCTATCTATGCTAGGCATGCTTTGTCAGCATAGGAATACAGGGTCTATGACACCGGCAAGGTGCTCAAGCTGTCTAAATCCCCCCCGCCCCACCCCGCTGCCCTGGGAGGGAAACAGGCTATAGTGGGAAGGGCATGGCTTTGTTGGAATAGCCATGTGTATGCTAATGACTTCTGCTGGCCCAGCTTTGTCAGTCAGGGATCACCCCTCTTCCCACCCACATTGCTAGCCCAGCAAAGTCTGTGGCATGGGTCTGGCCTCAGGTACTTACACGGTGCCCATCATTGTATTATCTGAGCATCTCATAATCTTTAATATATTCATCCCCCCAACACCCCATCAGGCAGGGAAGGGCTGTTTCCCCCCATTGTACAGATGAGGAAACTGAGACACGGGGTAGCTAAGGGCGCTGTCCAAAGTCACACAGGGAGTCTGTGGTAGAGCCAGGACCTGAACTCGTGTCTCCCAAGCCCTAGGTAAGTTCCCTAACACTGGGACATCTTTCCTCTCCTCCTGTAATGTGCTGTATCCATCACTCTCAAGAGCATTTTACCATCAAGGGTAAGTGTCCCTAGCCTCATCTCACAGGTGGGGAAACTGAGGCACAGAGCAGCAGCTTGTCCAGTGCCATGCAGCAAAGCACTGGCCGAATAAGAAATTGACCTCATGGCTCCAGAGTTCCAGGCTAGAACCCCCAAGAGCTACACTATAAGGGCTTCAAGCAGTGATTGCATGTGATCCTCCAAGCTGACGAAAGTGGGGCTGTCTCAGTGCTTGGGGC
This sequence comes from Mesoclemmys tuberculata, assembly GCA_007922155.1. Classification (NCBI taxonomy): domain Eukaryota; kingdom Metazoa; phylum Chordata; order Testudines; family Chelidae; genus Mesoclemmys; species Mesoclemmys tuberculata. Next base: position 933,392 of record ML675698.1, on the reverse strand, counting down.
AGGATGCTCAGCCCCTCGGCCTGGTATCCCCCCTCTTTCCTCTCTTCCTTCCCTCCAGGACGCGGCAATGGTCATACGCAAGGCTCACTTGACTGGGCTGAGGCCCATTGTGACCGTAACGTTTGAAGGTGCCATCAACACAATGCGTAAGAAACCTGAGCAGCTGCAGATCCAGATGAAAGCCGCCCCTTACAGGCTTCAGGGTATTTGGCTTCTGCTCTATTTCAGTGCAAATAACTGTGGTTCCCTCAGCAGGTGATTGCTGGTACTACAGCCTCACGGACCCAGATTCTACTCTCTGATATCTGAGAGAGTTTCTCTGATGTAGGGGTGAAATTCCCACGAGCTGAGAGCCAGCCCAAGGATCAGGCACTGCTTAAGTTTCCTTCTGAGGGTCTAAATGGGACTTAAATGGCTCATCAGGCTTTGTGTTGGGCCCCATGCCCATGGGGGAATCACACCGTAGCTGAGTCCATAACCTTGCCCTGAGACTCTAGAGAGACAAGAGTTAGGCGTTTCCTTTTGGTCTCTGGCTCCTTCCCCGTTTGCTGGAGGAAGTGAAGAGATGCTACATCCATGAGAGCAAGACAGCTGGATGGGGAGGTAGAGGGAAAGATTGAGGAAGAGATAGAAATTGCAAAGGGAAAGACAGAGAGATGTCCGTGGTCAGATCTCATTTATGCCAGGGCCCCCACTTGAGGAGCTCTGGCAACATGAAAGGGGCTCAGAGTAGGCAGAAAGAACCCCCTGGAGAAGGAATTCTGCAGCTATTGGAAGGGCTCTCTCCTGGCCTGCCATCCCTGGATGTAGAGGGCAAATCAAGCCCTCCAGCCCCTTCTCCCCTCGGATCAAGGTCTGGCCAGTTCTCTTCTTCCACCAGAAGCAGAGCATAAGTCACAACAGCCCCAAGGCTACTCTAACTTACTCCAGAGGCTGGACAGGGCCCTGCACAGCTCCAGAACATGGATAGCCCAAAGGACTTTAAAGCCACCTTTGTCCCGTCCAGGAGTGGAGTGACCGAGAATCAGCCCCCGCCCCCCTGCTCACGTGAGAGTGCCTGAGGTTCATCAGAGGATCTCTATCTCTTGGGCATTGACAGGGCCCTGTGCCAGTGAAGAGGTTTGCCAGATGTGCTGGTACACACCCATGCCTATGATGAACGGGAGCGTGGTAATGGATGTCCTGGTGGAGAGCAGTGGCCTGGGCCTGGAAGTGGACAGCAAGAGGTGAGGAGGGCTGGCGCTGCCCAGGTACGCTTTGTTCCACTTACGGCAGGGCAGCCCTGGACCCCCAGGGCTGCCGCAGTAACTTGCAAGGAGTCAGAGGGCTGCCCGGAAGGGAGGGAGGCGGCAGCTGCTCTCATCCTTAAAGACCTGCAGAGAGGGAAAACTGGGCTTCTGCCCTTTGACCCTCGGGGGATGATTCTGATGTAATCATTTATTATTTACTGCGTGTCATCAGTGTGTGCAGCGTTGTACAAATGGAGTACAGACCTGAGAGGGCCCACCCACACATCCATTCTAGGCATTTATGTGGCAGTTAGATATTTGTAGTGGTGTCGTAGCTTGTTGATCCCGGGGGGGGGAGAGAGAATTAAGTACAGTATAAACCCCCAGGATGAATGAATATATAGTACCTGAGGAGAGAGAGAAAGAATAATTTTATCATCCATCTGTCCCCTTATATAACTAGATACATCTATCCTATACACCGCTATCTATCTACCTATCCATCCATCCATCAATCTCCATACATGGTTTTCTGTCTATCTATCCATCCATCCTCTCTGGAGATTTATACCCCTCTATTCTGGGCCTTTATACCACACTTGACTTTAAAGATAGTGGTGATCTTAGGGGGCACTCAGTACCTCCCTGGACTGAGTCCTTTGAGGAATATGTGGTGCCTGAGTTTACACCCAAAATTAGAGAGAGAATACAGTTCAGAGCCTTAATACTGCAGCTGACGTGGGGTGGTCTCAGCTTTGCAATTGGGATCTTCCCAGGTGAGTGCCAGCCCTGCACTTCAAGACATGACTCCATTCAAACACTGAAGCATTGTGGGAAATGCCCTGGTCTGTAAATCTTTTTTTTAAATGAATCCAGACAAAGATATTTTTTATAACTATTTTTTTCTTTGCCATTTATAGATTTTTTGTGAACATTAACGGCTATGTGAAGGAAACTGAGAATGGTTTACAGTTTTCCCTAGGAGAGAAGGTAAACTGTGGTAAAAGGTTTGTCTTTGCTAGGAAAAAGCTGTGTTCTTAGCTCATGTTAGCTCATACGAGGTCAAATGCTGGAGAAGACAAGGTAGTTTTAACCTGAGGTAGAGTAATAACACCTACCTCTTTTATGGTGCTTTTTAGCTGTAGATCTCAAAGGAGGGCAGTACCATCATCCCCATTTTAGAGATGGGAAACTGAGGCACACAAAGACGAACGTGGCTTGCTGAAGGTCACCCAGCAGACCAGTAGCAGAGCCAGGAATAGACTCCAGATCTGCTGAGTGCCAGTTTAGGGCTCTAACCACTAGGCTGCACTACCTCTCTACCAAGCCTGCCCAGGCTGACACCTGTGTTACCACAGCTTCCCTGCTATTGGTCCCCAAACCAGCCAGATTAAAGCTCGCTCAGGTGTGTCCATGCAAGCTACAGTCCCACACCCCGTCTGCAGTGTAGACACACCCCTAGTGTCAAGGTGATAAACAAGAATACTCGCCCCCTGGCATTTCTTCTTTGATGCTGTGGGCACCTTCTAGGTCAGTGTTTCCCAAACGGTGGGTCATGGGACGTATCTAGATTGGTTGAGGATCCCATGCCAAAGTGGACCCCAGGGTATGTGGGGCAGGTTGGAGAACAAAGACCAGGGATCCAGAGGATCAGAGCTAGGCCCTCAGCTTTGGAACAACCTCTAGGAGGACCCCCTTCAGTGTGCCAAACCCCCAAGGGGTCCCACTCCTCCTGCACTGAGTAAGCCATGCGGGCGGCCTCACCGCTGCCTGGCCTGAACCTCTGGGGCTCCAACTGGCTGCTTCATACCCTGAGCTCTGCCCTTGGAGTCCAGCTGAGAAAAACTCCTGGGAGGGCTTTGTCTGCCCCGCGGCAATGAATGCACTTCACCGAGGCTCCCAGGACTTGCAGTGGCTGTCAGAGCAGCCCAGGAGTCCTTAGGTCAGCACAGACAACTGAAAGTTACAGGAGACCCTTCTAGTCAGCCTAGAGCCCAGCCAAGCTGTAGCAAAGTCCATGTTCAAGTGCTGTGTCTCCCCATCAGTTCCCCGGTGACAGCCCAGACTCCTTTCCACAGCCACTCTTAACGCCCCCCCCACCCCGCTCCAGGCCTTTGTTCCCCATCTTCCCTGGTGTGAGGTGGGGAAAACCATCTCCCTCTGCACCGGGGGTTGCTAGGTATCAAAGTCCTGGTGATTGGGTGTGCCTGAGAAGATTCTCCATTGATATGGGGTTGGTCAAATGAGGAGATGTTCATATCTTCATCTCTGAGCCTGCCCTGAGAGCAAACTGTCCTTTCTTCCACTGCGGGGTAGCCATGCGAAATATGAGGGAAACTGAGGCACACATTGGCTCCATAAAAATATTACAGAAAATTCCCACTTCATCACAGCGAGCCCGCCCTGTATTCACACTGCAGCAGTGCTTCCTGTCCCACGGGGCTGGGCTTGGCTCCCCGCTCTGAGCATTGCAGCCTGGGGCACAGGGTCACGTCTCCAGGCAGGTTTGGCTCGATCACGTCAGAAGAGCGGCTTGAGTTGCTGTGTCAGAGCACAGGGTGCTGTGGAGGGTGGGGCGAGGAGGAGGAGCCAGTGAAAGACAAGACAGATGCTGGGGTATGATTTGGGGGCCTGCCCCCAACAAATGTGGACTCTGTGGGTTGCAAAAATAGACAAAATGCAGTTGGTGGGTCACCTTGCTCAAAAGTTTGGCACTGCTATTCTAGGTTACTGCACTGAAGGATATGATGTCCCTGGAAAGCCGGTCCCGTCCCATTTGGTCCACCTTCAATCAAGCCCCTGTGCTGATCCTCGGGGGGTTCCAGGCTTACAAAATCATCCTGGTCTCAGACTCGGAGTTTGCAGATTTCACTGCAGTGGAGGTACAGAGAGCCAGGGAGTGGGGTCGGGTCCCTTCAGAATGCAGCCGCAGTGGGACACTCCCACCCTTTAAGGCGCAACCCCATTGCCATTGAAGTAGGAGGGATGTCACTGCAGATTTACACCGGTGGAACAGGGATCAGAATCAGAGCCGTTGTCTGACACGTGGGTCCTGTGGTAATATCGCTGTGTCACATATTTATTTGCAAGTTCTGATTCCACATCAGGTTGGCTCAGTTTACAAGTCAAGAGAGGGAAGGGAAGATAGCTCATGGCTAGAAGCGGGAGCCTGGGAGTCAGGACTCCTGGGTTCTTTTACCAGATCCAGGGAGGAATGCAGTGTAGTGAAGAGAGCAGGCTGCTGGTGTGTTGTGAAACAGCAGGAGCTGGTATAATTGCAGTCTAGCCTCTGGTATCTTATTTTTGATTTAACAACAATGATATAACATATATTTATTTTGCCCCTTTCATGCTAAAGCGTATTGCAAACTTAAATCGATGTTCTCTATCAGCGCTGGGCCTGATTCTGATCTTATTCACAATGGTGTGAAGCAGGAGGTACGCCCCTGAAGGCAGTAACATTATGCTGGCATGCAGTTGGCATGAGGTCAAAATCTGGCCTTCTTTCTCCAGTGATTTCTTCACCCCACCTCCAGAAACATGATCACGGCATTGTCAGTAAAACGTCAGGGAGCAAATCCTGAGCTCTCCCAACCATAGCAGTTTACCCCAGCAGAGAATTTGGGCTCAGGTTGTTTAGTGGAGAAGCTGGGCCAGATCCCAGGTTCTGATCTTACTTTCTCCAGGCCCAGTCTTGCACTAGTGAAGTCACTAGGGCCTGGGGTGTTCTCACATTGCCTCCTTCCTTCACTGCCCTGTGTTGCTAGCTCCATTGCTTCCCAAAGGTGTGAAAGTCTCTGAATCAGGAATCTGAACTAAGCCGGATGGCATGCAACAAGAGTGTTTTCCAACACATGATTTACAGCAGTAAAAACAAGGTTAGCCAAAGGAAACACTCAGAAAAATGATGTGTAACCAGCTCCCTAAAAAGATTACAGAGCTCTGCTGAAAGAAGGGAAGTCAAGCAAGACACAACTGGTAGGAAGGACAGCTAAAGAAGTACGATCCACCCAAGAACTGTGGGCCAGACCCAGGCGGGGTCCCCAGGGAGAGTCTGCATCTTGTGAATTAATTTACAGCAGCACCAAGTGGGTGTAAAACGCTGCCTTTCAGACCTGAGAGCGCCCGCCTGGCACTGGTGTCAATAATGAGGCTCAGGGAGACAGAGGAGCAGGCCTTGGGGGCTTTCCTTTGGAGTGAAATGGGAGCAGGATTGGCCTCTAACTGAGATCAGGATCTGGTCCACTACCCCTCTGTTCTCTCTGTGCTTCAGGTGGGAATTGACAGCTGTTGGATCGGGTCTCTGAACTGCCCTCTGGATTTGTTCTCCTCTGACATTTTGGATGCCATCGCTACGGAAAGTGTGCTCTTCATCCGCCAGAACCAGCTGGTCTATTACTTCACTGGGAACTATTCTGTCCTTTCTCTGCATGTGCCAGGATCTGGTAAGAGACGTCAGAGATGGCCAAGGCCCGTCAGCTTCCCCACCCCGAGGGTGTTATTAAAAAAAGGACTAGCAGGATCGTATTCAAGGGGACAAAGCAATACGCTGCGTTTGTTGTACATGTAAGAGTATCAAAAAGCCGTCACATTCACACACACGTTCATACCCAAGAAGTTCTACAAGCTGGTGTCATATAATTACCAGTCCTTTTATGCGTTGCTTGAGCCAGCCTAGTGGCCGGTTAGGCTGGTCATGAGGAGGGACTGGGTCTAGGATCCGGGCCTCTGTCGGTTGTGAAGCTGATGCTCCAAGATGCCGATTGCAGAATACAGTTTCCATGTTTGTACCCATCTTTTATACTTGCTGGCTCTCATGTAAGTCTATGGGCCTTGCTGTGTCATGCTGCCTTCAGGTTCAGTGTGGTTGTTAATCACCAGCTAATTGCAAGCAGGACTATTCTCTTATTTCTGTACTTTGTCTGTTCCCAGGGAGGATCCTTCTTCACTTTAGGGTCGTTGATATTAATTCTTTGGCCTGGGTTAGGAAGATTGCAGGAGTGGAGCATCTTCACTCCCCTTTCTGTTATCGGAGCACTTAGGCTGGCATCTTTTCATGCCCTGCACATGCATTCCTCACTCACACATACACACAGAATTCATCAAGGTATTTTTAGGTTCAATAGTACAAGTTTCAAGAAAGAGCTCACTTCAAGAAACTAACAAGATGGGGAAAAATCGATATCTACCTCTGTCTCACGTATACAATAAAACAAGGAGCCTGCATCTGATTCGTTTGCACAGTTCCTGGGGATGGCTCACAAGGGGAAGGAGGTCTCGTGGTTAGGGAACTAACCTGGGAGTTGGGGAAAAGCTGTTTAATTCCCTGCTTTGTTGCAGAGTTCATCTGTTATCTTTGGCATCGCTTAGCTTCTCTGGACCTACGTTCCTGCAGCACAGGAATGGTAGCACCAGAGTACCGAAGACAGAGGATCTCTCTTCTCTCTAGCTCTCTGGACCCGTGTGCTGAACAAGATCTGCGTGTCAAAACTGAACCCTGTGCATTTCCCCCACAACGACAGCGAGTACGTGATCGCTCTAGGAGGGGGCTGGCAAGAAGGACAGTTCTTCCTTGGCACCATTCGCGGTATGACGTGCAGGCCAGATCCTCACCCCAGGAGCTGTGCTGATTCATACCAGCACCAGCTTAGGCCCTGGCCCTGTGTTCCACTGACTGGCTTCCACCCTCTTAGAATGTGTATTGCTCCATCCCCTTTGCAGTGGTGTCGCAGGTACGTCATTTAGTGGTGAAGGGAGCTGGATGGGGAGCTGTGGGAGAGGAGACCACAATGTGTCTGTATATGATAAAGCGGCAGCTGTTAAAGTTTTGCCACTTACGTTGCCTGAAAGGCCACATCTGTTATTATTATTGTGTGGCCCCTACTGACTCTAACTGAGATCAGGGCCTCATAGTACCAGGTGCTGCACAGACCCCAGCTGAGATCACGGCCCCATTGTGCTGAGCTCTCCACAGATCCCGACTGAGTTCAGGGACCTCGCTGTGCCAGGCACTGCCCAGACACACGCAGAGGGACCAGACAGACATGGAAGGGATTGCTATCCCCACGTTACAGGTGGGGGATGGAGCCCCTGGTAGGTACAGTGACTTGCCCAGGGTCACGCAGGGAGCTTGTGGCAGTGCTGAGAATGAACCCAGATCTCCCAAGTCCCAGCCTGAACCAGGAGACCATCCTTCCTCGCTGGAGCCTCTGGCCTGATTGGCTGAAACCCTGCATCTCTTTTCACCCCACCAGATGGAGCTGTTGAGTTTTCCGAATCACTCACTGCGGGGAGGAAGACAGTGTGTGAACATTTGAAGAGTAAGTGACCTTTGGGTCCTTGTATTCCTCGGTGTCCCAAATTAACAGTTCCCCAGCTGGTATAAACGGGAGTCACTCCACTGGAGTCAGTGGGGGAAGATCCCCAGCCGGTGAAAGTCAATGTCACTCCAGTGGAGTCAATGGGGCCAGATCCCATTGAAACAGGCAGAGACCTAGCTCTGTTCAGATTTGCACTCGCGGAGATTCTGGTCCAGCGAGTTTACATGGTGCTGTGCAGTAGCCTCATGAATTATAACATTTGGGTCTAGTGCAGAAGTCCCCAAACTGTGGGGTGCATCCCTAAGGGGGTGCAGAGAAACATTTGAGGGGGCATGGCAGGGCCTAGGCCAGCCCCCACTCTGCCCTAAGCTCTGCTCTGGCCCTGTCCTCCAACCACACTGTTGGCTCGGCCTCAGCCCCCGGTCGTGGTGTGTGGCCTTTGCTCCCAGCTCTCAGCCTTGGCACCAGGCCTCTGCCATCGGCCCTCTCCCTCAGCCCTGGTCCCTGGTGTTGGCCTGTGGTCCCCACACACAGTCTCAGCACCTGGCCCCCACCTTGGCACCCAGCCCCTGCCTTGTGGCCCCGGCACCCAGCCCTCGGCTTTGGCGCCTCAGCCCCCGCATCTGACCGCAGCCCCCAAACCAAGGTCCCACTTGCAGCCACAGCCCCTGGTCCCAACCATGCCGTCCCCGTCCCAGACAACAGACGGATAGAGGGGTAAGGGGGGCCTGGGGTAAAACATTTGGGGACCACTGGATCTAGGGGTTGGAGCAGCAGGGACTGATAGTCAGGAAGCCTGGGTTCTGTTCCCAACTCTGGAGGGAGTAGGGCCTAGTGATTAGAGCAGGGGGCCTGGAAGGGAGTCAGGACTCTGAATCTGTTCTCAGCCCTGCCACTGACTTGCAATTCAACCCCAGGAAAAGAGCCTGGCTGTTAAGCTCCTGAGGCTGAAATTCAACAGACTCCAGTTGTGTCAGGATAAATGGGGGAGTCGGTTCCAGAGAAAAAGGCTCTGGCGTGAGCCCCCAGACAAGTACGTGAGCGAAGGCTCCAACTCCCAGCTGCAGGAGTAAGAAATGATTTAAACAACAAAAAGTGAGCTGGCTCCTCCGTTGGTGCAGCCTCCCTGGATCAGGGGAACACAGGACTGCAAGGGGACTTCTGAGTCCTCCAGTCCGTTCTCCGACTAACCCCGCCATGTCATCCCGGTCACAAGCTCATCACGCTCCAGCCAGTTAGGTTCTTTGCCCCTCACTGCTCCTATCTGGAGGCTGTTCCAGAACCTCCCTCCTCTGAGGGTTAGACACCTTCTTCTAAACTTCAGCGTCAGTTCGTTCCTGCCTAGTTCAGACCTTTTTGTTCGTCTACGAACATTGTCCTTGAGCTTCTCCCTTCCTGTGTTTATTATCCCCCTCGTATATGTATAGAGAGCAATCCAGTGCCTTCTCAGAGCTGGTCTACACTGAAAACCCACACGCCTGAGAGACGTAGCTCAGCCAAGCTCTCCCTCAGAGGAGACAGGGCTAGCTCAAAGGAAGAATTCTTCCATCGACCTAGCTACCACCTCTGCGGGAGGTGGATTGACTACAGCGAGGGAGAACCCCACCTGTCTGAAGTGTAGACATAGCTTCAGCCTGCCTTTCTCTCCTCTCATGAGAATCCCTCCAGTCCCTGATTGTCCTTGAAGCCCATCTCTGCACCAGTTCCCATTTGAATCCATCTTTCTTGAGCGTAGGGGACCAGAAGTGGAGCCTGCTGTCCCAGGTGAGGGCTTACTAGTGCCTGGTACAGTGAAGCAGTGACATGCTACACCAGCTGGGGATACAGTCACTTGTTCCAAATCATCGCCACAGAGATGTTTAGAAAGAGCTGTTCGGAAAGATTTTGCTGCCTCTCTCTCCACTTTCAGTTTCTTGCAAGATCCTTTGGGCCGTCTGCCTCCTGGAAGTGAACATGATTGTGCTGCTGGTGACAGAGACGAAGAGCAACCAGTCCAATTACTACATCATGGCCTACGATCAAGGTCGGGCCGTCGCTCTGGACAGATTCAAGCGTAAAGACCGGCCGGCGTCAAGCCAGCTACTGTGAATCAACGTCGTTCCATTGCAGTCCCTGGAGCGATGCTGAGGTTCACTCGCTGACAGTCTGGTCCCTCAGCGTGCTGTCTGCATGCAGGCAGTGGGGGCAGAGTTGTGCTGTCAGATCCTGCTAGCCCCAGTGGCCCCAGTAGGGAGTTAGCATGGAGAAGGTATTGGTTTATCTTGGGTAGGTCGGTGGCTGTGAGGGTGACGATCTAATAATAGACTTGGACCGTGGAGGAGGACTGAATGGCTCTGGGGTTGCCTTTTCCTGCCCAGTTTATTGGTTCAAATACAGCCCAGCTCAGTAGCTAATGAAAATTATTACTATCTAATGAGTGGCTGTTGGCTAGTCCAGCTCCTGGTGAATAACTGTTCCTATCCCCACAAACTGTGCCAGCCTCAGCAGAGAGGCCATAGACAGAATGGTGACAAGGACTGAAATGCACCTTGGGGTCATTTCTCTAGGCCAGAAGTATGGGTATGTCTGCATTGCAGTCCGAGGTGCAATTGCAGCTTGGGTAGACATACGTGCACTAGCTTTACCCATGCTAACATGGCTAAAAGTAGCAGTGTACATGTGGCGGCACACATTCCCTTGGACGAGTCACTTAGCTTCCACATCTGCACAATGGAGGTAATAGCACTGCCTTCCCTCGCAGGGTACTGTGAGGCTAAGCCCATGAAAGGTTGTGATTCTGTGGTAATAAGGGCCATATCAGTACCTACACAGATTTCACTTAATAAGGGAGTTCAGTTAATAAGCAGACGGCTATTGGAGTGTAACTTGTCATTCCCATGTTTGTTTGATTACAGTCAATTCTGCTTTCGGGCTTTTGTACCATGTACCTCGCTTCATACCCAAAGGTAAGGCCCCACTTTGGAACATCTAACAGGCTTTGATGGGAGGTGCAGGCACCACTGAGACGTCCTGGTAGAGGGCATAGATTGGAAAGTGCCGCTGGATCTCCCAGTCCACACCCCCTGCAAACACAGAGCATGATCGTTCCCTACAGGATTCTGTCTAGCCTCTCTTTCCACATCTCTGTCTCTCTCAAGCTATCCTGCTTTGAATGGGAGTAGATCAAAATGCTCTAGGGAATTTTTGGTGCGGGGCAGTAGAGTCCACATAGACAGTTGGTGCACAGGCTAATGTGGGGTAGATTTACCCTACAAACTGCTTGTTCAGACAGACAAGTCCTTAGATAAAGTGCATTAAACCCATGTGGATGATCTTCTTCAGGATAAAAGTGGCCTTAATTTGGTTTCATTGAATTCACTTCCAAAATGAAATTAGAGTCAGGCCTGATCTACACTTCAACTTTCAATCAACAGCTACGGTGTTCAGGGCTGTGAAAAAAGGGACTACATTTGTCCCCATAGTGTAGACATGGCCTCACTTTAATTCTGATTAAGGGCATGTGCATGGGGGCATAATGCACTTTAACTCATCCATGCTGAAGTGAATTTGGATTAACAGACACACAGGAAAAGGCAATGTTATTCCAGAATGAGTATCCAGGAGGAAATTGACCGGAATTAGCTATTGCAAAATAGCTACCATGTATAGACAAGCCCCTCATCTCCCCTACTGATTATCCCACCTCTACAGTCCTTGTTCACCACAGCATCACTCCTGTTTTATGCCACATTCACGAAGTGCCACTCGTGCAAACCTGGAGTAGCACAACAGAGAATCAGAGCCAACATATCTACTAACTCTTGGCTCAGAGATTCTAGATTGTGAGCTCTCTGGGCAAGCAATGTCTTCTTCGTTACATAATTGTGCAGCACTTGGCACAGTGGGGCCCTGGTCCTTCATTGGCAGTTCTTAGATGCTTCTATAACAGGAATAATGTTGCCTCTTTTGCCTGAGCATTAGCCAATGAGCATTGCTGAACTCATTCCATTAGGAGGAGAAATCGATGCTATGGGTCAGGTCTGTTCTCAGGGCACCACTGTTTGCTTATAAAGAATGCCCACAAAATCTTGTTTCCTTGAGCCCAGGTGAGACAAACAGCAGCAGGCAGCTTCCTTGCACCAAAATCCCCACCTCTGCTCCTCCAGCAGGCTCTGTGCCCAAGAAGCAGTGTCTTTCTGCTTTCTCGCAGGTTCATGCCCACAAACAACTGCTTCGCTTGGCTTTCTCCTCCAACACAAAGGCTACAAGTGAAGGCCATATCTACACTACCATTTATGCTGGCAAAACTTATGTCGCTCTGAGGTGTGAAAAAAATACACTGCCTGAGCGATATAAATTTCGCCGGCATAAGTGGCGGTGTGCACCATTCTATGTTGGTAGGAGAGGTGGTTTTATTTGATGGGAGAAATCTCTCCTGTTGGCACAGAGTGGCTACACAAGCAATCTTCATCGATAAAGCTGTGCCACTGTAAACGTGCTAGTGTAGACATGGCCTAATCTGCTAGCCCCTGCATTGGCAGCCAGCCAAATCCCCCTCTCACTTACCCTGTGCCTTGAGCGGTCCCTCTTGTTTGTAGCTCTCTGCTACTTAAAGGGCTGCAACTGCTGGTTCCACTGGGTCTGAAAGACTTCTTGGCCCTCCATTGACTTTAACGAGGCCTGGAATTGTCTTTAGATAAAAGCCTTACCAGATGCCAGCCATTCGCATCTTTCAGTGTAACAATGGTAGTAAATCTCCGGGCAGCCTGATTTTTTTTCTGCTCTTCTCTGAAGTCCTGTTCCTGCAGAAGACACACTTTTGCCACGTCTCACCCACCTTTCCTTTGCAGCCACTGAGAAAGAGTTTGTGATGTTTCTGGGGCTGGAAGAATACACGGATTATCTCCTGATCCCAAGAGGGCTGTCCTATAACCCATTCAGCACAATATTCTACATCTGGGGCAACGTTATATTACAAAGGTGAGAACAAAGTCTTTATCGATCCCCGGTAAATTTCATGGAGGCAACCAATGAGTTGGTTTCACACTTGTCTTGTTTAGCAGACATGATTTTAACATGGTCCTTTAATTATATCAGTCGGCATTTTCTCATGGGCTAACTCAATCTGCCTGCCTTTCGTACCTTTTCCCATTTACTTTTGTCATTATAGGTTAATGTGACACCCTATGAACCTAACTCACTTTTTGCAGTTCAACTCCCAACTCAGGTACACTTGTAGGCCCAGTTATTACAACCGGCACCATTCACATGCATAAGGAACTAGCTGGATGGACCCAACTGCAGGACTAGGGCATTAGGTGGGGCCTTGGAACCACAGGTCACCCCAGCAGAGCAAAGTGGATAAGCTGAGTACCATGAAATACGTCATCCTTCAGATGAGACTTCAAAGACCAAGGCTGAGATTTTCAAAAGAGATGAGTGATTCTGCGGGTCCAGCCAGAGGTCTGATTTTCAGAAAGTGCTGAGATCTTCCCCATCTGCTTTGAAATCAGCCCTCCTCCTTTAATGTGCCTCAGTTTAGACATCCCCAAAATGGGGGCACGCCAAATCACTATTTCAGAGAGTCTTGACCCAAAGCTCTGGACCTGATTCTGATCTCAATTGCACTGGTCCACAAGATCACTCCAGATTTGCACAGCAGCCCAAGGGTGAAATTCACCTGCCATGCAGAGAGTCAGCACAAAGTATGTACTGATTGAATTCGTGTAATACCTAGGCTTTTGTCTGCTCAGGGTGTGGATTTCACTCTAAGGTGAATTGGCAGAGCTGTGTGGGGAATTAAATGACCATTGCAAAACTTTCAGCGAAACGTAAAGGTTCCAGATGCTGCTTTAGAGCCAACACAAATGTGACAGATCAGGGTACAAACCAGAGGGGCAGTAGTGGCTGTGAAACTCTGGCAGTGCGCAGCTATTGCCAGAGAAGCTTGGAGCCAACACATTTGTGGTACAGAGTTCCCACGGCTAGGAGAGCTGGAGACGGCACCAGGCCTTTCATCCTCTGGGAGAGACTTTAAGGGGAATGAAAGCAATGCAATGTAACGTTTCCCACTTATCCTGTGCTTTCCTTGCAGCTACGACTTGGTTAATTACGTTCACCTCTCTGGCTTTTCCAAACAATCCCCCATCAACTACTTCGTTCAGTCATATGCAGGGGAATTCGTGTGCGTGACGGATTCGGAGGAGGTAGTGTGGCATGGTTCTTGGATGGATCTGGTGGGCGTTTCATTCGACTGGATGCTGTGTGGCCTAGGGGATGGTGCCCTGGCCTGTGACTGGGGAGAGCTGGGGACGGGGTCTATTCCCAGCTCTGCCACTAGTTAGTTGGGTGACCTGGGGGGAGTCATGTCACCTCTTTACATCCTAGGGTCTGGCTATTCAGCAACTAGCACCTGTGGCTGGCCCGTGCTAGCCAACTTGGGCTTGGGGGGCTCAGGCTGCAGGGCCTTTTCACTGCTGTGTAGATGTCTGGGCTCAGGCTGTAGCCAGGGCTCTAGGACCCAGCAAGATGGGAGGCGCAGGGAGGGTGGGACTTTGCCAGCCGAGAACTCTACACTGCAATGAAACAGTCCTGTGGGCCAGAGTCAGCTGGCATGGGCCAGCCATGGGTTTTTCTTTGCTGTGTGGACATACCCTCAGTTTTCCCATCTGTAAAATGGGGATAACGATACTGACCTGCTTTGAGGTCTACTGATGAATAGTACTAGGTAACGTTATAGATGGCTGTCTTTTTGTATAGCATCTTTCATCGGAGGACTCAGTACGCTGTACGGTCATTAACGCTGCCTCATAACCTGTCCAAGAAGCTGCTATATGTTATTATCCCCTGTACAAGTGGTTAAAGCAAGGCCCAGAGAGAGGAAGGGTCTTGCACAGCAGATGGCGCATAGAACCCAGGAGTCCTGACTGTCAGGCTGCAGGGGGCGGTGCTCACCATTAGACCACTAGAGAGAGCTCTGTGCTGGGTGGACAATCCTTGTATAAACAGCTGCCGTGCTTCATCCCTGCAGAGGTGGCTGCATTTCAGCAGGGGGGATGAAGCAGCTCCTTTGGGCAGTGTGCCTCCAGGGACACCTTCTGAGGTCTCTGCTCCCTTTGCCTGCTCTTCCCGTTTGGCTCTCCAGATCTGGTTTTCTGTGGAAGGCAGCTCGGTCATCACTCGACTCTACCCCTCTGAAGCCTGGAACATGTACCTCAATCTACAGCTAATGAGTGGGTCAAAGGATTTTAGCCTGAACGAGACATTTGTGAGCCTCTTCTTTGACAGAGATGGACTGCAGCAGGTGAGCCCAGGCAGCCAGAGTCAGAAATCTTGGAGGGCCAAGTGGCGCAGGGGTTTGTTAATGGTCGATAGAGGATTGAATCTAGCCCTGGTCTATGGTCTGGAAAGCTGCCTGTTACCAACTGACAGCTGCTTAATGAGCGATCTTGCCTCAGTTTCCAGGGCCAAGTGGCTACAGCAGAACTGGCAGCCTCGTTAGCAGATGCCGTGGGGATCAAGCTTCCTCCAGGTCACATCTGAAGCATGTTGGCCATGAGTGTGAGGCACCTGCACTGTACACAGAGACAGGCCTCCATGTTTCCACTTTTCTCAATCCAACACCCTCTTGTCCCTCTCATTTCAGCTGGTTTACTTAAAGGATGGCCACGGGGAGGGAAAGCTCATTAAGAGGAACTTTCCTCTCCATTACATACTGACGTACCGGCACCTCATCGTCAATCAGTACCATCTGGCCAAGTTCCAGTGAGTAACGGCAAAGAATGGGCAATGGCGGTAAAAACTGTTCCCAAGCTGAAAGCGCAGATTGAGCCAGCTGCAATGCCCACAGCAGAGCAGTGCCTACTTCTACACAGCCTGAGTTGCCAACTGTGTATAAGTAATAATTCCTAGATCTCAAAGCGCTTTACAAAGGAGAGCACTTTCATTCGCCTATTTTACAGATGGGGAAACTGAGGCACAGAGCAGGGATGGGACTAGCCCAAGGTTGCCCAGCAAGGCAGCGGCAGCTCCAGGAATAGAACCCAGATCCAGGGCTCTGTCAGAGCACCGTGTCCCATGGATTGAGATTCTAGGGGCCTGATCCAGCCTCGTGCTCAGACCTGGCACTGGTCCCAGAGAGCTCTGGGTGCTCAGATCCTGGCCGGTTCGGGACCGGAAGCAGTACACATCAGGCCAGCTCACGGGTGTAGCGCCCCACCCTTGAGTCTCCACGGCAGCCTCTAGGCCTCTTGTGTGTTTAATTCTGATTCTGCAGCTCCCCTTAGCTATTAGCCGTATAGGACTCATGACACACAGGTGAATGATTCTGATTCCATTCGGTCCACCCATTCCACCCCCACCCCCAGTCCACTGCAACATACAAGAGCACCCCCACCTTCGTGATGAGCCAGTGCATATTGGTACAAACCCTCACTCTGTTCCTGTCTCCCCATTTCACTCTCAGCAATGCAGAGTACATCAAGTTCTTCCATCCCTGCACCTTCTCGGTCATGCGCATCGAGGACCTCCCAGCCCCCCAGCGCTTCACCCGGATGGAACACTATCGCACCGAGCCGCCAGATGTCATGGACAGAACTGGCTTCCACAACAACATCTCTCTGGCGGTGTACCAGGGCCTAATCTACCAGCTACTCTGGCTGCACTCCGACTACAGCAGGGTGCGCGCCTCTTGTCTGCTCTCAGCTGCTTCTCGGTGATGGGCTGGGAGGAGAGTTAATTGTAGCTCCAGCACTTGGTAGGAAGGTTGGTGGTTCAGAATTTGTGACAACACTGGTGCCCAGCAGCTGTGACTGCGTTGTGTCTTGTTAGCCACACAGGCTTGGTCAGCCCTGGAGGGGAGACCCGCAGGCCTGGCTCAAGCTGCACCAGGGAGTGGTGATTCTAAGGGCTTGTCTACACTAGAAAGGCTGCCACAAAGTAAGGACACTACCTCTGTGGACGGGCTACTACCGTCTGGCTGAGTCGGAACCAACCCCCTGGAGGTGCTGTCTTTCAGAGGAGCTAGAAGTGCTTGCAAAAGATTCCCTAGGGCACTGGTTCTCAAACTGGGGGGGTCACGACCCACGTGGTTATGTGGGGTTTACGAGTTGTGCGCAGCCCCAACCCCAGCTGGCCGCAGGGTTGTGAGCTCGGAGCACTGCCACCCGCAGAGCTGTGAGCCCGGAGCCTGGCGAGGCGCAGGGCTGTGAGCCTCCGTGCTTCTTCCTGGTGGAGGAACATGGGGGGAAGCGGGGACACACAGATACTGTTCGCCCCTCCCACCCAACGTTCCTCCTGGCCGCCCAGGGAGCTGTGAGCGCAAAGAGCAACGCCAGGGTTCCCTGCATCCAGGTCACTCTCCCCACCTGGGCTGTGATGTGAGGCGAGCATCCGGAGCTGCTGCTCTCTGCCCTCCTCTTGCACAGTCCAGGTGGGGAAAGTGATTTGGATGCAGAGAGCCCTGACATTGCTCCTCGCTCCCCCCGTCCCCTGCACAGCCCCTCGGGTGGGTGGAGGATCAGCCTTCGACAGGGAGCTCTGCTCCATGCATGCAGATCAATTTCCCCAGGTGGGCGCAGGAGAGGGGATGCAAGGGATAAGGGTGAAAGGGGGGGAGTGCAGGGGTAAAGGGAGGATGCCTACATGGTCAGGATAAATGAGGAGGGAGGCACCCACAGGGATCAGGGGGTCACACTCAGAGGCTTGCTGTGTGAAAGGGGTCACCAATACAAAAGGTTTGAGAACCACTGCTCTAGTGCTTTTTCAGCAGAGCAGGGATCTTAACGCAAGTACTAATATAGGTGGTTCAAATCTGCCCCTGGAAATTTCAGGGTTCTTCCACACTTTTTCTCCCGAAGTGGGTAGGCAATATTGCTGTGTGCTGTTAAATGGCTGCCACGTTCCACCCCAGCAGTGGCTATGTCTCAGATGTGATTGACAAGTTTCTGATTTAACAATTTGGGTGCTAATGCAAACAGGAAATAACAGGGATTATCGAAGAAAAGCTCAGATAGTGTACAACAGGGACTTGTGCTTTTCAGAAGAGAAAGTATTGTGTTGTCAGATGACTTGGAATTTAGCAAGCCCTTTATTTTTTCTAGCCTTATGCTGACCCAGTCCACGACCCAACTTGGCGCTGGTGGAAAAACAGAAAGCAATACGCAGTAAGAGAAGAGTCTGAAAATAACTTTTCTACCAAAAAACCCAACAGATCAAATTAAGATCATTTCTCATCTAAATGGTGTTATATACTTTTAGAAACTGGTTTGTAAACTCTGATAGCCTGGATAGATTTTACTTTGGGTACCTCCGTCCCGTCTTGATAAATTCCCACTGCAGTTTACATCATTCTTCTTCCCTTCTGTCCCAGACAGTTGCAGTTAAATAACTTCTGAGTTCTTCCCCAAAGGTGGCACAAAGAAGAGAGATTGGCCACTTCTCAAAACCAATTTTAATAATTGCAATAAATAAGGACTCTTCTTGCACATGGTGGTGAGTCCTGAAGGTCAGAAGGTGGCAGAATCAGACCTTTAGTAGCCATGAGCTGGAAAAAGTCTTTAACATGATAATCTTCCGTAGGGAATAAATGAGCAGTATGTATCCGGTGACAGGAAGGACTTTCCCATGCTGCCCCTGACTCCCGGCCCTGAAACAGCCCTTGATCCGAGCTCCCTGGGCTGGAGGTTTTGCAGCGGCACTGAGCCAGCCCTCGGTCTTGTGAGACATGAGGAGGTCTGGTGGCAGGATGCAGTAGTTCAAGCTGTGCGACTTGGTGCAAGCTGAAGGCTGGGCCCAGCCAAAAGGCAGCCAGGAAGCCAGTAGCCAGGTTTCACTTGAGCCATAGACCGCCCATTATCCCTGTGGCCTTTCCACCCCCAAAATCCTAGGACCGATCTTGCCTGACGGCCAGCGGGCCCAGCGGTCAAACCGCGTCTGTTCCCTGGACGGATGGGGGAGTGTGGGGAGTAGAAGGTGGGGACCCAGGCCCTCCCTCTCCAGCTCTGGGCCCAGGATCCAAAGGAGGGAGGTGTGGAATCTTTTATCACCTCTCCCAGGGTACACTTGACCAACCTTCATAAGAACATCAGAATGGCCATAGTAGGTCAGACCAATGGTCCCTCCAGCCCAGAATCCTGTCTTCAGACAGTGGCTGGTGCCAGGTGCTTCAGAGGGAATGAACAGAACAGGGTAATTAGTGAGTGATCCATCCCCTGTCGGCCAGTCCCAACTTTTGGCAGTCAGAGAGCCTGTGGCTGCCTCCTTGACCATCTTGGCTAATAGCCATCGATGGACCGGCCCAACATGAGCTTCTTTCATTCTCTTTTGAACCCAGTTATACTTTTGGCCTTCACAACATCCCTTGGCAATGAGTTCCACCGACTGAGTGTGCGTTGGATGACAAAGTACTTCCTTATGTTTGCTTTAAACCCATTGCCTGCTAATTTCGTCAGGTGACCCCTGGCTCTGGTGTTCTGGGAAGGGGTAAATAACACTTCCCTAGTCACTTTCTCCACCCCAGTCATGATTTGATAGATATCTGTCATAGCCCCCCTCGGTCATCTCTTTTCTAAGCTGAACGATTCCAGTCTCTTTAATTTCTCCTCACCTGAAAGCTGTTCCCTCCCCCTAGTCATTTTTGTTACCCTACGCTGCCCTTTGGCCAATTCTAATAGATCTTTTTGAAGATGGAGAGATGGGAATGGCGTGCAGTATTCATGGTGTGGGCGCAGGGCCGCTCCCCACCGCCCTGCTCTTTCTTTGGTTTGGGGCATGGGTTCCCCCCACTGAAGGGTTCCCAATCAGTCGCAGCAGCTCAGCTGGCCAGATCAGTGTTCCCCAGCTCTCTTCCCAATGTTCAGTTAGACTTCCTTAGCCGGGAATTGGGGGAGGGAGGAAGGGAGTAGGGGTCTAACCCACAATCCAGCCCCTTCTCCTGGGGATTGCTCTGTTCCCACCAGCCACAAACTGGCTTCCTTCTCCAGGACAGCGTCTCCTTCACTTCCCCCCTGCTTGCCTGTCAGAGACCCCTTTGGAGTAGCTCCACCAGTCGGAGCATGCTCCATGGTACTCCTTCACTCCCTTAGCTCCGTGGGGGTCTCTAAACCCCATCACAAAGCCACGCGTGAGTCCCTCGTAGGGCTAAGACCCTTGTGCTTCTCAGGCATTTCCTGGCGCGCTGCAGAGCGCAGGGCAGCTCTTAGTTTGAAACTGTGGCGTCCCACGTCCACCAAGCCCACGGGCCACCAGTGATACACATACCATAGCTTGGGGTCCCGTGCGCCGTGCTGCCTCCATCTCCTGGAGCTTTGACCACACTTTGGTTCGGTATGAAATATATTCAAGAGCCCAAATAACCGGTATCGGCCAGGCTTATTGATAACTGTCAGTGGTAAGCTAGTACAGGAAGAAAGGCTCCGTGCGATCCCAGTCGCCAGGGAGCTGTCTTGTGCAGTGTGAAATTCTCGGTTCCAAAGCTACACCCCAAAGCTGTGCTGTTTATACCCAACCTGCTGAGAAGTACAAGGTCTTGTGTAGGTCATTGGAGGCCAGGTACACCTGTCGTACTGCGGCTGTACCTCCTCATCAATCTCTGAGAAAGGCCACACCCCCTTGCTGTCACACCTGTAAGGGCAAGCTTAAAGCCAGAGTTCCAGACCCTCTAGGCAGGGAGGGGTCTATGGCTTTTTGGCAGTGTGGAGCACCAAACAGTCTAGGGGGGCTCTGACCCTCAAGCAAGGCAGAACTAGAATGCAGTCCAGGTGTTCAGGCCCTCATGCAGGGTGGCACACCAAATTGTCTGTTGTCCTGGCTCAGACAGAAGGCAGAGAAATGTAGGCCTCTTGGCCTAAGCGGGGGGAGGCTGTCACCCCCAAGCGCAGTTGGTGGCAGGGGGTAGGGATCTCGAGCCCACTCTACCCCACTGGTCCCAGCCCAGGGCCCTATCAATTGCAGATGGTTCCGCCACTGGGTCAGAGGGGATCCAGCCGCAACACACTGACCTGTATTCAGAAGCAACCTGGCTGGATTATAGTCGGCTGTCCCTGGGCCACTTTCTACCCTCTCCTCGGGGTGTACCGGTATCCAGGGGTCGTCGCCCGTCTCCTGGAGGTACACCGCCAGAGGTAGTCCCAGTAGCTCCTTGGCATCTGGGTTGTCCACTTGTTTGGCAGCTGTGGTAGAGCAGGCGAGTCCTCGATGCTGCCGGAGTCCTCTCCAGGTTCCCTCTCCAGCAGCTGGCGAGAGACATTCTTCTCCAGCAGCACTGCTTCAACAACTGAGATAGGATTTAGGGTCCACCCTTTATACTTTCGATTCCAGTCCCGCCCCTCTGCTTCCTCTCTCTGTTCAGAATGCATGCATTGCAGGTACCAAGGCAAGGGGGCATGAATCATACGTCTTGTCCTTTTGCTTTGGGACATGCCTGTGAAAATAACTCCCTGCCTGTTACTATGGGAAAAGAGAGACAAGGTGGGTGAGGTCATATCTTTTATTGAACCAACTTCTGTTGGTGAGAAAGACAAGCTTTCGAGCTTACACAGAACTCTTCCTCAGGTCTGGGAAACGAATTCAGAGCGTCACAGCTAAATGCAAGGTGGAACAGATTGTTTAGCATAAGTAGTTAACACGTATTTCTAGCAGCCAACATCCATGTGTCCTGAGTCTAACCGTTTTCCTACCTACCTAAGCCGAAATTTAATTCAGCTAATGCAAGGTGTTACGGGATACTTAGGGGATGTGACTAGGATTATAGAAAGACATAGGTCAAATCAGGCCGTGTAACTGCTAGAAATATATACATAATGTGATACTGACACTGTGTGCTTAGCACATGTCAGTGTATGTGGTGTGGATAATACAAATTGATAACGTGGTCTATATGTATTTTCCCAGCAGATATTGCTCAACACTCTGTTACGTTGGGTATAGATTAAAAGCTGCCTCTCCTTTTTCAGGAGTATTTCTTTTATGTGGCTAACAATGGTAACTCCTCGGGAGGTGTCTATGTCAACATGGAGAGCTACGTGAAAATCTATGACCTTCAGCCCAATAACAAGCTGCCTAACAAGATCTACCTGGACAAGAACAATGTCTATTCTTTCTCGGTGTTCTTGAGCATCAGGTCAACAGAAGAAAGCAGTAAGAAAAGAGGATCGTGGGAATTTGATTTGAAAATAATGGGATTTTAATGGCTAGCTGAATATGCATGAGATTAAAGGAGCCAGCATCTACTGAGTGAGAGCAGGGGGACTAGCCATTAATGATAATAAATGCCCAGTACTTTTCATCCATATACTTTAAAGTGCTTCGCAAAGGAGGGTGGTAGCATTATCCCCATTTTCCAGATGGGGAAACTGAGGCACAGAGAGGGGAATGGACTTGCCCAAGGCCACCCCGTAGAACCAGGTCTCTTGAGCCTCAGTCCTGCCCTCTGTCCACTAGGCAAAACTGTCTCCCATCAGAAGGGTTTCTATCCTTAGGTCTGGGAGGGGTGCGGGGTCTAGGTCTGGAGCAGGGGAGTGGGAAGCAGGACTCCTGAGTTCTAATCCCAGCTCTGGGAAAGCAATGGGGTCAGAACTCCTTGGTTCTAATTTAGTGAGGGGCGTAGTGTCTAGCAATTAAAGTCAGAAGGGCCTGGGAGCCAGGACTCCTGGGTTCTGTTCCCAGCTCTGGGAGGGGAGAGGGTCTAATGGGGTAGAGCAGCGGGGACTGGCAGTCAGGAGTCCTGTGTTTCGTTCCCAGCTGTCGGAGGGACGTGGGGTCTAGTGCAGAGAGCAGGATATTGGGTTAGTTGCCCTTTCTCAGCCCACGTCTAGTCTGGGCAGCAGCAATCAGTGCTTTCCTGCCCATTGACCCCTGCGAACAGATCTGCTTTGGCCAGGAGGGATCCAATTCCGGGGAGAGGAGAGTTAAACCTATGACTTGTTTGAGCCCCATCTGTTAAGGCCTGGTCTACACTAGAGAAGTTTGTCCACAAAAGGTCAGATTTTGCCAACAAAAGTTTAGCTTTTGTTGACAAAACAGTGCTGGTGTACGCACTGCAGTCACCTCCCCACCGACAAAGTGCCCCGTTTTTTCAACAAAATAAAACCACCTCTATGAGAGGCGGGCTTTTCTCGGCAGAGCTAGGGCCACAGGGTGTCAGTGTAGACCCTGCCTCCTCTTCGAGTGGTGGAGGGGCTGTCATACTTGTCAATTTCAGCACTCCCCTAGAGCAGTGAAATTGACAAGTAAGGGGCGTGATAGTCTGTTTGGATGACTGCCACCAGGCTCCAAGCTGGGGTGTGGAAGTCTGCCCCCCCAGCCAGGGCATGGGCAGCTGCTGCCCTGCTGGGACCCTGGGATGCTGGCAAACTGCTGGCAGCTGCTGCTGCGCTCCTGGCCATGAACCGGGGTGCGGGCAAACTGTGCGAGGCTGCCCCCCAGCTGAGAGCTGAGGCACGCTGCTGCCGCCCAACTCCGCGCCAGGGCACGGGAAGTTGCCCCTTGGCTGCGAGCCAGGGCACAGACTGTTGCTGTCCTGCTGGAAGCCTGGGACATGCAGAAGCTGCCCCCCAGCTCCGAGCCAGGGTGTGGGCAGCTGAAGGCCAGTTGCGAGCCTGGGAGTCGGGCATGCCGTGGGCACCTGCTGGCCAGTGAGCCCAGAAATGGGCTGCTGGAGTCCACTTCCGGCTCAGAGCTGTGACTGGGCAGGACATGGGGTTGCAGCTGGCTCCCAGGAGTGGGGGTGGGACCGTGGAGAAGTCCCCACACGCTGCCCTGGCTCCTGGTTGGGACCAGGGGTGGGAGGGCAGCGCACAGGGAGCCTAAGGTGGGGACAAACTCCACAGATCCAAGGCACATAGTGTGGACATGAGCCACCATAGCGGTGGCTGAAAGTTGACATAATTATGTCAACTTATTTTTAAAGTGTAGAAAAGGCCAAAGTGGTTGTTTCTGCTTAGGGACAGCAAACCTCCAAGGCAGCATGATGAACAGGTGGTGACAATGTTCTCTCACCCCCCACCTCCCCCCAGATGGGTGAGATTTGAACCTGTGACCTTTCAAGAAAAAGGGTCCCTGTAGTTTCAGGCCTGCTGCCCTACACCACCCATTGCCCTTGCATTGGGCAAGTAGCCGTGTGTGGATTTGATAAGGATCTGCCCTTAGGTGCATCTCGGAACTGAATCAGCCATGAATCAATGGCTCCTGTGCAAATGCAGCTCATTCATTACCAGTGGCTTTGTTTATGGCTAGGGCGGTTTAAGAGTTTTCTCTTCTCCTGCAGTGGGGGAAATGCCGGAAGATAACTCCCTTGATTACGTGTGGCTCACTATTGTCTTAGCACATCCAAAGCTTGTGGTTTCACATCTCCACAGGCAGGACCTCATCAGCCGGGGCTCGGTACTGTATAAGGTGAGTACACTGGGCCAGCTGCTTTAGAAGGGGTGACAGTTTGCGGGTTCTGATTTTGCAGCCGTTTCTATGTATTTCCCCATCAGCCGTCTTTAAATGTTGGAATGGATTTGGGTAGGTATCACTGGCAAGACTGAAGTATATTGCAAGCAAGACCTTCAAACCTCCTCCATCCTGACCTGTAGGCAAGCCCTGCTATTCCAGTCACAGTCATAGATTTTGAAGGCCAAAGGCACCACTGTGATTATCCGGTCTGACCTCCAGTGTTATACAAGCCAGAGAACGGCTCCCCCCGAGTAATTAATACAGCAAGCGATCACTTCTGTTTGAGACCTAGCCTGGCATTTAGAATGATATTCTTGATGTAAATGCTTCAGGGATGGAGAATGCATCCCATCCCTGGCAAGTTGTTCTAACAGTTCATTTCCCTGTAAAAAATTTGCCACTTATTTCTGGTGTGAGTTTGACAAACTTTAGCATCCAGATGTTGGATCTCGCTCTGCTGTCTTCTGCTAGATTAAAAAGTCATCTGCTATCAGAAATCTCTTCCCCATGTGAGGATTCATAGACCATGACCAAGCCCTAGGCTGCCCACACACTAATTCTGGCTGGAAAGTTTTCAGCAAAACAGTTATTTGATGACAAATGCCATTTTCCTCAAAATCAAAAGGTGTCAATTTCCACAACCTTGCATTTGGAAACACACCCTGTCCAGTGAAGCATTTTCATAATATTGCAACATCTTCAGAACAGAATATTTTGATTTTTTTTTTGGTTTTGAAACGATATTTCCAAAGGAAAAACATTGTTTTGGTTTAAAAACCATTGAAATAAAAAGTTTTAAAACGTCAAAATCGAAATGAACCATTTTGATTTTGTTGGGATGAAACATTTTGATTGAAACAAAATTTTGAAATGTTTTGGTTTAATGGCAGAAATTTTGACATCGTGGAACTTCCTGCCAAACAAAATTCCAGTTTCCACAGAGGCAAACGGTCCCAGAGCTCTGCCGATGTCCTTCAGTCTTCATCTGCAGCCAGCCCCTCTCTTTCAGCCCAGACACCTCATTGCACTGCTCTGTCATTGCACCTTGGGCCTGGATCAATCCATGCTTGAGGAATGCTTCCACTGGGCCCAGTCCTCAGTGTGCCAACTCATGCTCTGCCCCCTGTGGAGCAGGGACTAGACATTGCAGTGCACTCCAGCCACACCCCAGTCCGCCCCCCGTGGGCCCTGTGGAGCAGGGACTAGACAGTGCAGTGCACTCCAGCCACACCCTAGTCTGCCCCTGAGGAGCAGGGAATAGACAATGCAGTGCCCTCATATAGGGTTGCCATCCAGTCCCTTTTGTCTGGGACAACGACTTCAAAAAGGGACGAGCCTGGGAAGACCCGGCACCCGTACTCTCCAGCTGTGCCTGTGATCTGTTCCCTGCACTGGGGACTGGGAGCAGGGTGTGTGCGGACCCCAAACAGCAGCCAATCAGTAAAGGCACCCCGCTTGGAGGGTGCTTCTCAGACTGTCCCTGCTCACTTGGAGGCCCCTTAATGCTTCAAGAGAATCAAAGCCCTGAGTGCTGATAAACCCCTGATCTTTATTAGGAGCCCACTCCTCCTCTCAGGGCCTGCCAGGGAGTGGAATGGGGCCCTCTCTTCCTCAGTTACGGAGCCTGACAGCCACTCTGCGAATTCTCCCCCAGGTGACCCTCAGTGACACCGGACAGTACCCAAAACAAGGCCTGAGTGGCAGGAACCTTCTGGAGAGTTCAATGGCTTTGAAGGTAGGAAAAAAGGCTGGGCTGTCCCCAAGCAAGTGACTGGGAGCGCGGCTACCACCCCCCGTATTAGCTCCGAGGCACAAATAGCTTCATTCGGTGCGGCGCTGGGTAGCAGGAGATGCCAGGCTGGGAAAATCTGCCCAAAGGATGAACAAGGCAGCGGGGAGAGTTTGTCACACAGGAAGGGGGCGGGAGTGACACACCAGATCCCAGGCCAGACAGCAGCTGATCATTCTGCCGGTGGAATTCTTTTCGAGCTGGATTCATTGTCTTAAAACTGTTTCAGCTCTGGTGGTATCCAGGGGAGCACCATTCATTTATACTGGCTGGAGCTCTGACCCAATGGCTCCAGATAGAGACGGTGCCGTATGTTACTGCAAGACATATTGGGCCAGATACTGCATATTGGCAGCTGAGACCCTTCCAGAGAGGGCAGGGAAGCCCCCAGCTGTTGTAAAGCCAGCATAGCTGGCCTCTGTGCTACTCCCCAGCTGATCCAGGCCTAGAGGGTTTGTCGGGGGGGCTGCTTGCAATGCAGCATGCTCCTGCAGTTCTCAGCAGGTGTTTTTATCTCACCTGCTCTGACCTCACTCGGGGCCAGAATGGAAAGCAGGAGCAGCTACCCAGGTGCTTGTCCTTTGCTGTTCCCGCTCAGAATGCTCTAATCAGGCTTAGTGGGGCGGTTGGGGGTGGCAGTCCCAGGTGGCATAAAGCTCTGCCACGCCCACCCATTGCCTCTGCCCTCCTGCTGAGAGGGTGGGCTGTGGGCAGGAGAGGGTCTGTCCAGCGTCATCTAGAGCTGCCTAAGAACTCCAGCCGGTGGTAGGATTGGGGAGAGCAGAAGGACGGCGGAGAGGACTTCCCCGCCTATTTCTCACGCCCTGCGCTGAGCGCCGCGTGGCCCGCCCCAAGGGTCTGGCTGGCCCTCTGATTCAAAGCAAACGTGCCGACAAATCTCTGTGCATGAAAGGAGAAAGGGGAGTGCCAAGCAGGAGGGCATTCCAACAAGTCCCTCCCTAACAAGCTCTTTAAATTAGGCCGAGTGACTGAGATTGTAACAACTCCTCGGCTGGCGATCGGCTAGAGCCCAGGTCTCCCACTGCAACAAATTCCTCTCTGAACGTACCATTTTGAACCAACATGAGGGGAAGTCTGCGAGACAGCCTCATACCGGGGCTGGGAGGTGGGAAAAGACAATCAGATCCCACTGGGGTTCTCTGGGACGTAGTGAGTCAAGACAGCCCAGAACAGGAGCAATTCACCCTCTGATCATCTGTGTGAGATCTGGCTACATAACAGGTTCACACTGGCTTGCCTGGCTCTCCATGCAGATGGGTCTGATTCTGATCTCATTACACCAAATTGAGCTTGATGTCCCTGGAATTGCTCCTGAATTAAGCTCCGCTCAGAACCCCTGCTCTTTTGTACACTGCTTTAATGCCTCCAGGGCTCTTTTAGTGCTCTCCCAACACTGGCAATCCAGAATAAATCCACTGACTTTAATGGATGATACTCTTATAAGTGACATAAGAACCTAGCCTTTGACGCTTAGACATGGAAAATGATATTGTTGCTCCTCTGACCTGAGAGGTTAGCCAAAATCTGGGGTTTGCGGGTTGTTTCCATCAGAAGAAGAAATTGGTAATGGAGTCAGCTAATTTTGATGCAATCCTGTTTTTGACAAAGCATGTACAGAGTCCTGGAACACAGGAGGAATCAAACAGCCAGAGGCGGTTTCTATGCTGACAGGCCCAAGCCTCTTTCCAGCCAGCACTTTGCCCAAAAAGCCATCTCTTGTAGCGTTTCTGAGGGTCACACTACAAGTGCATCTCTGGGAAGATCTTAGCCTCCTTGCTGCTTGCTCTCTTCCCTTCTGTGGTGTTCTTCCAGCTTCTCTCTCAAACACACAGACATACACAGCAATCAAATCAGTCTCCTAGGAAACCTCTTGGACTACATGGCCTAGCTGCTGCCCAGGTTTGCATGCAGGCTGACCTAGGGTGCTGGTTTTCAATTGTTTTATTATTGCTAAACAAAAGGGCATTTAATTACGTCCTCATTTAGCCTGAATGGAAAGTGCCTATCATACCCAACAGCTTCAACAATGTCATGCCATTGCCCAGCCCACAGCATAGCTATATAGATTTGCTAGTTCCTGCTTAATTGCTTATGACACCCAGACTCTTTGTGGCAGATTCTGAATTCAGACTGGTGCACACACAGCAGGGTTTCAGCAGAGTCACTCTGGATTTGCTCTGGGATAAACAAGATCAGAATCTGCCCCTCTCTTTGGTTCTGATTTATCTTCACTCTCTTTCTACAGAGGTAACACAGGAATTGTCAGACTAGACTTAATAATAATAATAGCTCCCCGTCTCTTATTTAGTGCTTTTCATCAACAGATCTCAAAGCACTTTACAGAAGAGGTCAGTATCATACACCCATTTTACAGATAGTGAAACTGAGGCACAAAGTGGGGGGGAAAGTGTCTTGCCCAAGATCACCCACCAGGCCAGAGATAGAGCTGAGAAGGGAACCTAGGTCTCCTAAGTGCCAGCCCAGCGTGCTGTCCACTAGGCCACGCTGCCTTCCAGTGTCCAGCGAGGCCTGCATCATAGAGCCACAGGATCTGTGCTATGCTCTAGCTTTCAAACAGTGCTTTAGAGGAATCCCATCAGTGCGCCAGACCCCCAAGGGTGCCACTCTTCCTTCAGCAGAGGCCATACGGCCTTAACGCCTCCGAGACTGGGCTGGGCTCCAGCCCTCCTGCCTCACACCGTGAGCTCTGCCGATGAGTCCAGCTGACTTGAGCTGAGACAGACTCCTGGTCAGAGACTTGTACGCACTGCAGACACCTGTGCACCTCAGCAGGTACTCGCAGTGATGCCAGGTAGCCTTTTCCAAACAGAGCTGGTTGATTAGCCACCTGGAACCCAGCACCCTTAGGTCCTCAGGTTAGCACAGAGAAGCAAAGGTTCAGATATAGTCCATGCTGGCTAAGCCAGGGCTCCTCTTATCCATGCTGCTGAAGGAAACATCTAGGTTTCCTCTCTGTCTCTGTCTCTGTCTCTGTGTCTGTCAGTCCCAGGTGATACCCCCACCTGCCTTTCCAAAGAGCAGTTCTTATTCCAGCCCCCTATCACCTCCTGGGCCACTGTCCTCCTGCAGATCCCTGCTAAATTCACCTGTTCTACCTGCCGGATTTCCCCGTTGCTAGATGTCAGTTGTTCAGTCGTTGGAGTTCCCACTGTCTCTTCTCCACTGATATGGGTGGGTTTCAGCCAGTCCGCTAACAGCCCCCTCATCCCAGCCCAGACAGTCATGGGACACAAACACCCTCATGTCTCCAGCTCTGATCTAAGAGTAGCTTTTGCACCCCCTGGGAAGCAATCTCTAGCCACTTAAGTCACTGCCACACACATCAGTCATAAAAAGATTACAGAAGGGTCCCGCTTCGTCACAGCCTGTCTCTGGCAGTGACCAGTGGCAGCTGCGACAGAGAAACCTGTAAGAAACCAGCAGTAGCAGATATAGGATAATTTGTCCCCCCACATTAGGCTTCATGCTGATTCCCTCATTGGCTGAAATCCTGAAACATGAGGTTTAATAGCCCTTCCAAACTCTGTTTGCATTAGTGATAACTTGGGATGATCTTGTTATGCATATGAGCGGCCAGTCTTGCTTAGTTCGTCTCTTCACTGACATCCTGTGGCAAGGAGTTCCACAGTCCAATTAAAGCACCAGATTCTTTCCTGCACCAGGATCTGCTGAGTTAGGGAGTATGGGGGCTGTCAGTCTACTTCTGTGGCTCTGCCCTTACACAGCTTCAGCCCCAGCCTAGGTCACAGCAAGGATCCTGAAGGTTCCCATTATTGTGTCACTTTACCTAGACATTTCCTTTGAAGTATCAAGCAGTACCGGACACTGCTGGGGGTGGGCTGGCTAGCGGACTGATCTGCCATGGCAGCAACTGGGATATTAGGCAGACATGCCAATGATGTGATCAAACAGCAGGAGGCAGGATCCCAGTGGATCCCAATGGAAATTCGTGGGCCAATGGGCCGATCTGGTGAGACAAGGAGGCAGGACACGGAAGTGGATGGACCAGCAAGCCTTGGCTTCTCTGTTGTCAATGACAGGATGATGGACTTTTGTTAGTTTGGTCCTAACAGAAATTCATTTTTGATTTAAACATTCCAGGTAATAAATGCAGCAACAAACTGTTACCACTACACAGCGTCCGGACCAAAACTCCAGGTAACTATTGGGTCTCAACTCCTGCGAAAGGAAAATTAATTAGGCTGTATTAATGTAGTTTGGTTGGGGTAATGGAGCATTAATATCTGTCTGTCTGTCTGTCTGCCTCTATCTCTCTCTCTATCCATCCATCCTGCCCCAGAACTTAATTAACACAGAGTTACAGTTGCCCGTTGCTGTCTCACGCTCTTCCCAAATGTGCAGCGTGCCTAAACTTCCACCTCTGAAAATCAGGATACAAAAAGTGAAGATTCATGCCGACCCAGAGTCCCCATGACTCTGCCCCTGTTGGAGCAGCAATAGCCCCTGGGAACGGGTCAGTACCGGGGGGCCGTAATGAGCCAACCCAAGCATGTGCCATTTGGTTGTGTTGCATTCCACAGATTGACAATTCCAGTGTGTTGCTGCACGCATTGGAGCCCACGACTATGGGTGGAGTATCCGGGCACCTTGCAAGCTATAGAGTGAAGGGATGTGTGTTTGTCTTGCCCCCTCCCGCCACCCCTGCAGGGCTATGCCATGGTGCCACTCTTTATTGGCTGCCCCCCGGGCAAGAGGCTGGCCTTTGACATCACCAACACCCTGAAGTACACCACCAAGGAGAACAAGCGCTACTTTGACTGCATCCACAAGAACCCAGAGATGCCATGCTTCTTCTTTAACGATGGTAGGGAGAAGGAGATGAAGCCGTCTGCACGTGGGACCAGATCCTGGCTGAGGCCAAGAGTCAGATCTAACAGGACCCTGCCTGTAAAACCCCACTTAGCTTGTCTGGCGTGAACCCTGGGGGCTGTCATTGGTGGTGTCCAGGCGATTCCTGCGTGGGAGAGGGGTGGGTGCTGGCTCGGTTCTGAGCTGAGCCTAGGTTCTTGATTGTGGTCCAAGGCCAGAATTGGGATGTCCTCAGCTGCCCAGAAATCAGTCTCAGCTTGGCTGTTCTAGTCTGGTAGGTGTCTTAGACGCAGCCCCCTGCTCCCACCCAGCCAGAGACACTCACTGCTGTCTGTGCTTTCAGCGCCTCCGTGGAGCAACACCACTGCAGCTTGCCTCTAGGTCAGTGGTTCTCGTCTGAGAGCCTCTTCTCCACACTGGTGCCCACCTCCAAACTAGCCAGGTTCTCCCACCTCCCATCTAGCTGGGATCCCCACTTCCATTCCCATCGAGCTGGGATCTAGCTAGAACAACCCCCCCCGGGCCCCGCATCTAGCCAGGACCTAGCCAGAATCCCCTTTCACTTAGCAATATGGGAACGGCAGGATAGCCTCACCCGTCTGATACTGGTTCCTGACCCCAGGCAGTGACCCCCCGGGCTATCACACTCTTTGGGGGAAGACGCATGGTTATAATTGTGAGATTTGATGTTCTTCTCTTTCTTGCAGTATTTTACCCCTTCTTCTTGATCCAAGACATGGTGACGGGGGATTCGGGACCCTTTATGGGAAGGTGAGGGTCGGGCAAAGCAGCCACCTTGGCTTTAGCAAAACTCACCCTGAACGGATGTGTCTTTGTCCTGCACCGTCCTGCCCCCCTGCCACTCTTTGTTGGCTGCTTGAGCTAAAAGACACTGTCGCTCAACAGAAATAGTAGGAGGCTTGGGTAACTGAGCCACTAGAGGGTGACAAAGACCCAGGCTTGGCCAGTACGAGTTACACTGAAATCAGTGGATCTGTGCCAAAATATACCAGCTGCTGGTCTTGCTTTTTGGGGTTGTAGCAATAATGGTGAAAGCTGGGGGTGAGCGGGGTGCTTGGGGGTCATGTTTGGGCCATGTGACTACAAGGACTCACTCCCTCCACGAGGAGGTTTCTAACTGCGAAGCCCACTGGGCTGGGTTTCACAGCAGCATGTTTTGTTCCGATGGTAGCTACACGCTGAAGATCATTGGCGGGGGGCCATACTCTGAGAACAGGATCCGCCTCTACAGCCCAAGTGAAATCCTCAACTATAACACGGGAGATGGCAGGTAACATGGAGCTGCCCCGACAGAGGTCTGTAATGTCATGTGACTGGTACGGAGAAAATGAATGCAGATGTGTCACTTACACCTTCACATAACACAAGAGCCAGGGGTCACCCGGTGAAATGAATAGGCAACAAACAGTAGGAAGTATTTCTTCACACAACGCACAGTCAACCTGTGGAACTCACTGCCAGGGGATGTTGTGAAGGCCAGAAGTATAACTGGGTTCAAAAAAGAATGAGATAAGTTTATGGAGGACAGGTCCATGAATGGCTGTTAGCCAAGAGGTTAGGGACGCAGTCCCATGCTCTGGGAATCTCTATTTGCCACAAGCTGGGACTAGGCAACTTGATAATTGCCCTGTTGGAGGGAGGATACTGGGCTGGGTAGACCTGGCCGTTCTTACGTTCTTAGTACCGTGCCCCTGTGGGCAGGAGGTCACTGGCACTGGGGTTTGAATAAGGGCTCTTTAAATCATAGCCCTGACCTTCTACAGTCTTAGACCAAAGGCTGTACAGGTTATAAACCTTCATTTGGTCTGCCCCTGCCTTAGCCCTGCACCTGATGCTACCCCAGAAGACCCATAAAGACCATAATGCACCTGGGCAAGCATGCAGGGTGTTGTTATGCAGGAGGAGGAATTCCTTCCTGACCCCTGCAATGCTCAGCGGATCACCTTGAAACCTGAGGACTGGTCCCCCAGATCTTACCTGGAATCAGCACAAGGGGCAGATCTGTAGCCGGGGTAAATTGGCAGTGCTTCAGTGAAGACAGTGGAGCTGCACTAGGATCTGGCCCCAAATGTTGGTATCCATCAGTCTTCTGCAGCAAGAGGACTTGGCCCCCTCCTGTAAAAGGGTCAAGCCCCCATTGATTTCAGTGGTGTTACCCCTCCTTACACCAGGGCTGTATTTCCTTTTGGCCCAGTAGCTCTCTCATGTAATTTAGTTTTTTACCTCCATTGCATTCGCCACTTCGTCACTTCAGTTTCACAGCAGCACACCCCCATTGATTATACTGACTTCAGCATAGTTACCCCTGACTTACACCAGGGGAGTCCAGAAGCAGGGCTGAGATCTGGGTCCCATTGTGTCAGGTGATGCACAGATCCTGATTGAGACTGGGACCCTGCAGAGAGAAGGACGAGGACAAGTTAGTCTTCCCCTTGCAGATGTCACTTCTCTTCTCCCACCTTCCCCGGAGCAGCAGCTGGCCTGGCTGGACTGCTCTTTACTGACTTATTAGGGTAGGAGGGGGGATCAAACTCTAGAAAGGCAGAAGATGCAGGCTTATGAGAATATGGCTGTGCACCCCAGGGCTTCCTAGACGGGCAGGGCTGATCATTTTCATTATTGGGGGGGCTGGCGGGAGGTTATAGACTCTAGCTTGGATTCCTCCCTACTGTCTAGCCAGGGTGGGTTTCAACAAATCTCCTGACTGGGAAAAAAACATTTCAAAACTCTCACGTTCCACATTTTTTCACATAGAAACGACTTTATGTTGAGCATTTTTTAGTAAATTTAGGCTTCAAAGAGATTTCTTTAAAAAGGTTGAAATGGCCTTAAAATATCTGAATCTGTGACTCTGGATCTTTTCTGTCCCCAGCATGCCACTGAGTTTGATCTGGATGAGGGCTGATCGCACAAAACCTCCCCTTACCGACCCCGAAGGCTTCAGTATCTTCTCTGGAACTGACCGCGGGATCAAGTAAGGGAATAGCTGTGTGTGCAGCTTTCCAGCCCCCTCCCAGCCATTCTCCACCAGGGACTGAACGGGCCCTGCTCTTTATCTTCGTCCATTCTCAGGTGTGGTTTATTGTATGTAGATTATCACTGCTAGGCTGAAAGAGGCCACTAGGTAGAGCTTTGCTCCAAAGACGATCCCAGACTGCATTAGAGCCAGTGTCTGTGTAAAGAAGCCTCGGTCAGGCTCAGTGGCAGAAGCAATGTGGTAGAGAGAGTTCTCTAAGACGGGACTTGGCCAATAAACCAAGAACAGACCTGATTCGTGTTACCAATATCTCACCCTAGCCAAAACAGCCCTGTGGGGCCCTGAATATTGGCTACTCGCTTGGGCAGAAGAGGCATTGTTACGATTCATTTGTATCACATTAGCATCTGGAGGCTTGTGCTCTGTTGTGCTAGGCGCTGCACAAACATATAACAACAGAGCCGGTCCCTGCCTCAGAGAGCTGAAATGCTTTGCATTGTGCTTCGCGGTGCTGGATTCATAGGAGACAGGTGTGTTAATAATCAGCACCGATGGCTTCCTGGCGGGCACGCTACCTCCTGTTCAAAGCATCTTCTCCCTCCGGTAGGTGGGTCTGCGAGCAGAACTCCCCCTGCTACGATGTCGTTCCTTTAGGGCTGACAGCCCCAGATTACTTCTTTTTGGTGGAGGTGTCTAACAGGTGAGGCGGTGTCAGCTGTTGGTGTCTTTATCCATAGGGAGCAGGGCCCCTGGCTCTTCTGTAGATCTCATTGCGACTTGCCCAAACGCACTGAGCAGCAGATCCAGGAGTATAACCCAGCTCTTCCGAGTCCTAGTCTGGGGTTCACTCCGTTAGGCTGCACTGTCCGCCCCAGGTTCCATCCCTGAGCCAGCAGCTGAGCTGGACCAAGGCAGAGCAGCCTCGGGGCTGCTGTAACTCGTGTTTCCTAGGGAATGGCTTGGGCATTCCTAGAGGGTGTGTCAAGGGAGAGCATGGCCAAAGTACCCAATGCTACAGCTGTTCGCTGCTCCTCGGGGACTTGGGAAGTGGAGAATAAGCCAGAGCAACCCAGAGGCTGCTTTAACGTCACCTGAAGGTCAGAGCCTCGCATGATCCCATAATACAGAGAGCACAACAGGGCTGAAACCCTCCTGCCCCAAGTCCAGGAATGGACTAACCAAAAATCAGCCCCCTGGTCTACTTTAAAATGCTCCCCCTTTCCAGTTCCCCCCTGAGCTCTATCCGAAGCCTGGTTCCGACCTCCCTGCCAAGAATCTCTCTCTCCATGTGCTAGCCACCCCTGTGGAGGCAGCGCAAGGGATTCTGGGATGCCTACCCACACTGCCCAGTGCATGATGGGATGCAGTGGGCCGAGACTGGCCTCGAGACATGATGCCACTTGGACGTGCTCGCCCGAGATGGCCGCGTGGCTCGAATGAAGACGACGGGTGCACCAGCGGCGTGGCTGCCTTTGCTCGGCTGCACTCTGAGCCCCCGGATCTGTCCCTGCAGGGCGGTGGACAACAGCACCTACTGTGACTACGACCTGGAGTTTGTGATCCACATACACGGCCTGCAGCTCAGCCGCTCCCGGGAGATCGCTTTCATGAAGGTACGGAGAGGCTGGCAGGTGACCCAGGCCTGCTCTCCCAGTGCTCCAGACAGCAGGATTGTCACCCCCTCTCCCAGCAGCTGGCACAGGGGGTCCAGTCAGCGGCTGGGCAGGGTTACCAACCGTCCGTAAATTTACAGACAGTCAGTAAAAAAAGTACAATTTTAACACTGTTCGTAAACCCGGAAATAAATGAAAATGTCCGTGAAATTGGGTAGAAATAAAACATATTGACATCGATAGTCATCGTTCAGAATCACTTCTTGTATCATAAAACTGCATGGACCATGACTTTATCTATTTCCTGTTTTCTGTTATTGCACATGCCCAAAGAACCCAACTGATCAATTAACTGCAGCTAAAACAATTGCCTAGTTCCACATTCCTGTGCACAGAATATCGTGAGCGACATTATTGTATTGTTTATGGGATTTGTAGTGATGTCAGTAAAAAGTTTACCGTGTCAGTAAAAAAAATCACCTTCAGATTTTCATGTCACTAAAAACTAAAATGCAAGGTTGGCAACCCTGTGCTGGGGCTCTCCTGCCCCGTTTGGAAGGGCAGCCTAGTCCCGGCATCAGGGAGCACAGCTGAGGAGGTGACCCACAGCCTTGCCTTGCGATGGCTGCGACAGTCTCGGGCATTGGTCACCACAGAGGGGCTGCCTGGTCTGGTGGCCGAAGCACAAGATGGGAGAAACCTCATAGGTGGGCCATAGTGGGAATGGAACCCAGGAGTCCTGACACCCCCCCCACCTGCCCACCCCTGCCACTTTAACCACTAGACACTACTCCCTTCCCAGAGCTGAGATAGAAACCAGGAGTCCTGGCTCCCAGTCTCCCTCCCCCCGCACTAACCACTAGACCCCCACGCTCCTCCCAGAGCTGAGCAATTCGCCCCAGACGCCCTTTTCAGCACCTGGCCCTGCCTTTTTCTCACTGGGACCGTTGTTCTGAACAGCCGCAGGCAGGGTTAACAGCGTCTCCTCCCTGTTTTCCCCTGCAGATTTCCATGGCCGCTCTCACCAGCATTGTCTTCTTGTACATCATCTGCCAAATCCTGGGGCCCACGATCTGGGCTTGCTTCACCCACCTGATGCAACGGCTCGAAGAAACCCTCGCCGTCCGTACAGGTGAGCTATTGCTGGAAATGCCATCGTAGGAGGATTCAGCCAACCTTGCTGCCCCTGGCCCTTGTGAAAATGAAGCTCCGGGGACTGTGGGATGGGGACATCGTGGCAATGCCCTGGGGTTTATGACAGGTGTGGGTGGATGGGACGAATCCGTGTTGGAAGCATTTGGCCAAACTCTCCCAGCCCTGTGACTGCTGCAGGTGTCTAAATGCCACTGAAAGCAAGACTGGCCATAGCTGGAGACCAGCAAATCCTCTCTGGAGATGCCTGGCTGGCAGCTCTTGCTCACATGCTCAGAGTCCAGTTGATTGCGGGATTTGAGGTCAGAAAGGAATTGCCCCCGGGGCAGATTGGCAGGGACCTTGTGGGATTTTTGCCTTCCTCTGCAGCATGGGGCCTGAGTCACTGGCTGGGACGATCTGGGCGCAGCTCACCTAATCAGTTCTCTGCCGCTGGGGCCTGGGGCTGCGGTGGCATCTTGGTGTCTGCTTGCAGCAGTCAGTTTAGCCCACTGGGCACTGAAATGTATTGCTTTAATTCATGCCCGGCCCAGTGGAGGGGTATCTGGGTGAAAGGTGATGGCCTGTGAGGTAGAGGAGCTCAGATTATGATCTGCAAGACCCTTTTGGCCTTAAACTCCATGAAACCGTTCATCAGGCCTGCAAAAATGCCAACATGGATCCAGCAGGTGTGGCAGTGCCACTGGGGATAGACCCAGCTTTCTCCAGAGCTAGAAAACATGAAGTGCTACAGCATGAGAGCTGGGTTCTAACCCACCCCCTGCTAGGCCACCTTACCCGGGTTCCAACCCATTTTCCTGCTGGGCCAGCTGGCCTGGGTTCTAACCCTCCCCTCCCCTCAAGGGGCCAGCTAGCCTGGGTTCTAATCCACCCCACGGCTGGGCCAGCTAGCTGGGGTTCCAACTCACCCTGCAATCGGGCCAGCTGGCCCGGGTATTAACTCACCCTGAGGGATCAGCTAGCCCAGGCTTACAGCTCCTCCAAATACATGGGGATTGTAGCAAGGGGGTTATAGCTAAACCTCGGGGAAGAGTCTGGATTAACTGTGCAGTGTAGACGGACCCTCCATTATAAGGCAGCTGGGCCCCCAGTGCGCTGAGGTGTGATGCCCCAGCTGGATTTCATTGTTGTGGACATGGGTGTCGCTGCCTTCCCCTCCCTGCCTACCAGCCCATGTCAATGTTGACTTGCTCTGTTCCTCCAGAGTCCAGCTTCCTCCTCTCCCAGTCGTACATCAGCCAAGGCCACGGGAGCTCCCACCGCATGCGCTCCATGTAACCCAACAGCAGCGCCCTCTGCCCCGGAGCAGCATGGAAGAGCCGGCCACCAAGCATCCCGGGATCCCCCTTGCAAGTCCCCTCCTGTATCCAAAGGTGCCTTTCCCTTCAGCAGCCCCGAGCAGCCTGAGAGGCCTGTAAACTCTTCCTCCCCTGCTCTCTGAGTCTGGGGGGGACCTTCGGCACTGGCTGGCATCTGACGAGTCAAGTCAGGCTGGCAAGACCCCAGCAGTGGTGGGGTTGCCACCCCCATCTGTAGCCGTTGCTCAGAGCCTGATCCCACTGAGCTGACATCCCTGTGACGCTTATGCTGCCTAAGGCAGATGGGAGGAGGGCCTTCAACAGCAGATTCCCTGCTCCCTTGGTCAAACGGTAGATCAGAACTACAAAGATTCAAACCCACTCAGCCTGGGTCTAAATGCTTCAGCTAAGTTCAGGATGCTGGCGGCTGGCTCTCCATCAGCAACCAGCCTTCACCGGTTCAACCAGAACGAGATCTCAGTGTGATCTCTGCCCACTGCCTCCCATTGGACTGCCCGTGCCCTGCCCACGTTGGTACTCAAGTGACACGCATGAGTGTGTGGTGAGTGAGCGACAGGCCCCGGCGGAGTCTGATGGGCCAGTCTGAGCAGGACTGGGCGCTCCTGCGTGGCTAGTGGAACCTTTGGTTACAGGAATCCCCACATGGAAAGCTCTAGTTTTGTTGAGTGAATGAAAATCCTCCTTCCTCCTTCCAGTTCCTTTTGGATTTCCAAGCCTTTCACCCTAAGGTGATGGGTAGCAGGTTGGTGCTGCCTGTGAATGTAGGCTTAGCTAGTCTGTGGGCGGGGCTCCAAGGGGCTATTTATGGGGTACACAGTCGTTCAATAAACTCTCTCGTTGATCTCAAGTTGGAGAGTTGAATCTGTTGCTTCCAGCAGAACAGGTGCTGCCCGCTCCAGGGGAAATGCTCTGCTCTGGGTCCTGATCCTCAGGGTCCCCGTAAGCCTTACAGGCTAGGGATGGATCCCAGCCGGTGTAAAGCGGTGTGCCTCATTGGACCTACTCTGGCTGACAGCAGCTGTGGATTAGTCTGGAGGCTGGCAGGGTGTCCGAGGAGCCAGGCTGGTGGATCAGCTGGTAAATTCACCAGCCAAGCCGACATTTTCCACCCAGACCTTTCTAGCTACAGCTAGGCTACTTTCTCGGTGGGATACTGACAGCCAGGACTCCTGGGTCCAGCCCCTGTCCTCCTATTGACTCACTGGGCTCAGGGTGGGAGCTTTGTGCTGCTCAGGATCCCACCCTGACGGAGAAGCCTTGGGTGGCACCAAGCTGACTCTATGCCGTCCTTACCCCATCCAGGAGGAGCATGCTGAGATGGGGCCACATCTGCAGTGTGATCCACAGCTGGCTGCAGCTGGTATAACTTAGAGCAGCCCTGAGGCTGCTCCAAGTTACACCCAGGGCTGGTACAGGCTCAGCACTGGGAGGGGAGCAGAAAAGTGGCTTAAAACCACCCCCACCCCCATCTCCTTGGCGTCCAAGAGTATAAATTCAGCTTCAAAGAGTGTAAATACCTCGTATATAGCACTTTTTCTCGGTAGGGCCTGATCATTACACCCATCTTACAGATGGGGAGACTGAGGCAAAGAGCGAGGCTGTGACCTGCCCGAGGTCACCCAGTGGGTCAAGCTGCAAGGAGAGCTCAGCTTTCCTGAATCCCAGGTGAGCTGCCTGTACCCTTTGGTGGGAAGGAAACAGCTGGCTGTGTCTCCGCCGTGGTGCTTTCACAGCAACAATAAGAGCCGGCTCCTGCTGCAATGTCCTGCTGATAAACATGCATCGCAGCCGCCTCTCTGTGCTGCCAGGATTATCTCCCCACCGCAGCAGCACAGCGTGGCTGGTGCGTTCCAGCCCTGACCCCAGAGATGCAGCTCTCCATTCAGCCGGCTCTGTCAGTCCCGGCCTCCTTTTGATCAGGAGCTGCCATTTATCCTGCTCGCTGAGAGATAAAGGTAGCCGCTTTGAGCCCGGTAGCTGGTATCTACTATTTCCATGTCGGCTTTTCAGCTGTAGAGACTAAGAAGCCAGCAAGGTCTAAATTCCCACAGGAGGAAAGAAAGGCAAGAGGCCTTTCAGATTGACTGTACAATCTCCAGCGCCCCCTCCAGCACCTTCCCTCCCACAGCACAGCACAGTCAGGATCCCCACTGAAACAATCCCAGTGATGCAACTGCTTCTGGGGCAGGACACAGCAGCTGTGTAAAACAGCCACACTGCAAACCCCCTGGGAGAGCAAACAGAAGAGTCATGTCTCCAGTAGAAACTGCCAGGAAGGAATTCAGGGAGGCAGAAATAGAGTAGCCGAGTTGAGATGAGGCCAGGAGGGAAGGGTTAAGTGTTGCCTAGTGGTTACAGCGATGGCAAGTGGTTACAGCAGGGCAGCAAGACTCCTGGGTTCTCTTTGAAGTAGGGCAAACCCCTGGGCTAGGCACGATATGTCCTATTGTAAACCGTGTCAACACCGGGAGCCTGCTGCCTGCCACCCTACCTCTTGCATAGCCACGGAGGCCAGGGTAAAATGGGTGTGGAAATGCCAGCGCAGTGGTGTGAGTGGAGAATGCTGCCCAGGTAACATTTTCCAGCCACTTAGCACTGGTGTGAATGGCAGGCCTGGGTGCTGGAGAACAGAGAAACAGCCCCTGGGGCGTTGCTGGGTTGCAAACACAATCTGGAACTGGGCTGCGCAGCCTGATCCTCTATGGCGCTTCGTACGTTTCACCTCCCCAGGACAGGGCGTTCCAATAGAGGAGGGGGTTCTCCTGGGCCCTGGACAGTGGCGCATTGCATTATGGGCCCAACCCCCTAACCGCTGCCGCCCCCGGGAGTCCATTGACTTCAGTGTGCTTTGATGAAGCCCCGGGTTTGCGGTGACCCCTGTTCCCCCATGCGCCCACTGGGTTCCACTGAAGAACAGGGAGATAGGGCAAGGGCCACAGGGGACTCCTTGTCATGAGCCATCTGGGCCCAATTGCCACAATAAATGCTCCAACATGTGCTGTAAATGGGTGATTAGTGCTAATGGCCCTTGTTAGGGATGATTGGCCCACCCAGGGAAAGCTGGACAGAACTGGGGCCTTTTGTGGACTCTCACCTGCTCTTTAGAGGGTGCTGACGAATTGGCCTGGTTTAACATATCCAGCCTGTTCCACTAAGACCCTTTCCTGCTCTTGCAACTAAAGGGATGTGGGGTCTAGTGGTTGGAGCAGCAGGGTTGGGAGCCAGGACTCCTGAGTTCTATTCCTAGCTCTGGGAGGGAAGGGGGGTCTACAGGTGGGGACTAGGGAATCAGGATGCCTGGGTTCTTTTTCCAGCACTGAGAGAGAAGTGGGATCTGGTGAGTTAGAGCAAGGGGCTGGGAGCCAGGACTCTTGGGTTCTTGCCCCAGCTCTGGGAGGGGAGTGGGGTCTAGTGAGGAGAAAGAGGGGACTGGAGTCAGGACTTCTGGGTTTTATTCCTAGATTTGGT
This sequence comes from Mesoclemmys tuberculata, assembly GCA_007922155.1. Classification (NCBI taxonomy): domain Eukaryota; kingdom Metazoa; phylum Chordata; order Testudines; family Chelidae; genus Mesoclemmys; species Mesoclemmys tuberculata. The sequence goes on along the minus strand of ML675698.1, from coordinate 892,216 downwards.
GCCAGACTCAATGGGGTTTCTGATTGGTAACATACCTGCTCTGGCCCTGGGACACCCCCCCCAAACACACACACTTTCAAGTCCCCTGTTGAGTAAAAAATAGTTCTGGGCAAAAATATTAGATCCCAACACTCCTGAAATGTAGGAGAGTTTACAGGCTGGCTTTATGTCTCAGGCCTTGCTCTAAATGGAAACCCAGGGCTTGTCTACACAAGGAAATGTACTGGTATACCTCAGTAGTTATAGATTGGTCTGACGCCCCACATGGACACTCTTATTCTGGTCCGGGTGCCTTTTCCCAGTTTAGCTTCTGTTGCCGTACTGATGTCTCTTCTTCTCCTAGTTTAGTCCCATTTAAATGGGGTTGGCTCTACCAGTCCTTCTCCATCCCATCTGTCTTGATGCATTGCCTTGGAAACTCCGCAGCTGACTTAAACTGCTATAACGATAGCGGTATTTTACTAGTGCAATTTGGCTGGTAAATTTCCCCATGTAGACAAGCCCTTAATCAGCATTGGCAGGCACTTAGATGAAGAGGTACCACAGAAAGAGCTGCAATTCGGTGCTGGGTGAGGGATCCTGGTATAAATAGCTGCCAAGTTCCAACCCAGACACAGCTGCAATTTGGTGCTGGGTGAGGGATCCCTGTATAAATAGCTGCTCAGTGTACACCACTCCAGAATCAACAGCACCTCAGCATCAGGTGAAGCAAAGTGGTGGTAGAACTTTTGGGCTGAAAATACTATGTATATGTTATATCTATTATTTTAGGCATCAGAGCGCTGAAAAAAACGATGAGAAATTTCTGCTGTGGCATCTCCCTGAGAAGTCTGACACAAAGCCTCTATGGGGGGGGGGAACCCACTCTATCAATCTCCACTTAGCCCACATTCTTCTGTTCTCATCAGGGTTGTAAACCCCCTTTCTTTCAACACAGCATCCTTCATTCTCCGCTAATTCCAAGTGACACCCATGGCAAAAAAACTACCTTAAAAACAGATGATTTTTCCTGCTTTAATTGGGGACACTTCTTTCCTTAATTCTCTTTAATTAAACAAATTGGCTCCGGCCTCCAGCAATTGCACAGATAATCTAGAAATGGGAGGCAAAAGGTTAATTGCGCCTAAAAATAGCTTTCTAGAAAGAACTTCTAATAAATTCTTTCTTAATTTGTAGCGGGAAGGAGGCGGGAGGTGAGTTCGAAGGTAAAATCCAAGTCTGGGCTAAGGGAGCACTCAGCGCCTCCGATTCATTGCGTCTTTATCCTGTTTATCGGCAGAGTTCAATTCCATTCCAGAGTGAACATAATAAATAGCTGAGGGCAGGGGAGAGCTAGGAGATGCGGGGAGATGAGGAGGGTTCTCAGATGTGCTGTCAGGTTTTGCATTGTGTAACGCTGGCAGGGCTGCGGTTACTTGACTGGCACATTTATACCTGGGCATCGTCTTGTGTCATTTCTCTAGTGGGTAGAGCCCCAGGCCTCAGGAGATCACCTCCTCATCTCTTAAAAGGGGATTGTAAGACGGGGCTCCTTTGGAAAGTGCCTTGAGATCTCTGGTTCAAAGTGCTTTCTCAGAGCTCACTGCGGGTGCAGCTGTTCTGCCATCAAGGTGCTTTATACGGGTACGGTTTCTTTCTCTGCCCAGGCACGAGTAATTTTTCCTAGTCCAGACAAAACCACGCGTGTCCTTGTTTCCATCAGTTTAGCCAAGCCTCTCATTTGCTATAAGAGCAGCTTCCTTTACTAACTTAAGCTAAACCAAAACACGTCCATGCTCGAGCTTGCCCTGTTGGCCTAGCACCACCGGCAAAGTGTCTTGACAGAGGGCCCCCTCGCTAGGCACTCTGGCCCAGATCCTCAGAGGGATTTAGGAGCCTAACTCCTATTGGTTTCAGTTAACCACCTGTTAGGATCCGGGCTTTTCTATCCAGATGGCATCAGGTTGTACTGGGAAGGTGCGCTGCATGGGGAATAGGCATCTCCAGCGTGCCTTGTGACAAACAGGCACGAGGGTGGCAGGGCAGTTTGTGCTGAGGCCTGGAGGTTGCCTGGTCGCCTGGTTTAAACCCAGATCTTTCCTTCAGGGCTCCCAGCGCTGTGCGGTTTGAACACCTCCCAGTCGCTCCTTGGCCAAGCCAGGCCCAGCTTGGCTCAGCTCGACAGCATTTCTCTGCCTGCGTTCAAACACCTTGTCTGGGTTCAAAAGCTGTTTCCCTGTCTGTGCCTTTGCATCCCTCCTTCTCTCCTGGATCCTGTGTGTGTGTGTGCGCGCGCGGGGGTGTGTGTGTGCAAAATAATGCTGATATTGTTCCAGCAGAGGGCTCCAGTAAACCACAGATCAGCGCCATGCTCCGGGCTGTAACTGTCGTGGGGTTCGGAGACTGAAATCTCAGAGGGGCTGAGCCCAGAAAAGCAGCTGTGTGTTCACAGCACTCTTGTACCAGAGCCTGCATAGCAAGGTGGGAGACAGGGTGTCCCTCCACCAAGGAGAGTCCATGCGTCAGACCTACTGACATCTTATCTACCCTGGGCCCGTGCCATCATGATGGGAGACCTAGACAAACAGCCAGGCCAAGCAGTCTGGTGCAGTGGGTAGATCACTGGCCAGGGGGTCAGGAGATGTGGCTCCAGTTCCTGGCTCTGCTGCGTGACTCTGGGGTAACTCAAATCCCTGCTCTGTGCCTCAGTTTCCCCTCCCACCCTTTGTCTGTTTAGACTGTGAGCTCTTTGGGAAAGGGACTGTCTCTCCCTCTGTGCCTATGCAGTGCCCGGCACAGTGAGGGAGCCCCCTGTTTAGGTTGGGGTCTGTGCAGCGCCTGGCACAATTGGGCCCTGATTCAAGCTGGTACCTGTATGTGCTCTCATGACGACATTACACTGGAGACAAATGGCAGCATCTCTCTGGTTTGTGCGATGGCTGAAATGGCGCTGTTTTAGATGGGCTCATGCGAAGGCTCAGGATATCATGTGTGGACGTGGTAACCAGGTCTGTAGCAGAAAATCACCTTGCCTTGACTGTTGCTGTGGGGCACGTCCTGGCAACCATAGGGGAGAGAACCCAGATCATCCTGCTACAGAAGTGCAGGCTTCATGTGAAAGGAGGGTCCCACTAAGATAGCAGTATTGGGCATATGACACATGGCAGAGGACTGCTCATTCTAGCCGGCAGAGGACAATAAAGCAAATTTCACTTGTACAGTGGCAACAGCTGGTTGACATAAAAAAGGTGCGGGGGGAATGAAGAGGGAAACTTTCAGTGACCTTTGTGCAAAATTCCCCACTACCCCCATTTTCCAGCCAACTGTTAGGACCAGTTAACATAGGCTGAATTTTGATGGAATCTTGAAAAACAAATTCCCAATTCTGAATTTTCCCCCCAGATTTAAAAAAGATCCAAATTTAGATCCCCCCCCTGAATTTTGGTGAAATTAAAACGAAAACAAATCCAAATTCTGACAGAATTTCACTCCTTCCCCCCTTGAATTTGGAGAATTTTAAAAAGTCCTGATTTTGACTATTTCAATTCAGGTGTTTTTTTTTTCCCAAAATAAAAAAAAAATCCGAATTTGGACAGAACTCTCAAAATTATTTTCTGGGGAGGAAAACCAGAGATCAATTTTGTCAACACCTGCTTGCTGCTAATTTCCCCTCCGCTCTGTCTTTTTGAACTGCCCTAATGACAGTATTTACCATCTGTAGATCTCAAAGCACATTAACGAAAGATTATCCCCATTTGACAGATGGGAGGACTCAGGCACAAGCAGGGGTTTTCTCAAGGTCACCCAAGCAGGCGAGTGTCAGAGTGAGGAACAGAACCCAAATCTCCTGAGTTTTAAGCCGGGCTGTAGCCACTAGGCAATGCTGCCTCTCCACAGCCCCCTTTGGAGAGATCCGAGTCAGCTTAGAATTATATTTAGGTGGGTATGGACCAGGGTGTATTATCACCAACCTGGCGCTGGTTTATGGGGAATGATCCCTGCATGGATTCGTTTGCCTTTTCTTGAAATCCTGAGCAGCCCCACCCTACGTCTATGAAATCTGTGGGAGATGAATTGTGCCAGAGCCTCGATTAACGTCTCAATAAACAGATTACTGGGCAGTGCTCAGAGCTATGGGGGCAGGGAAGAACGTACTGTGCTGGTTGGAGCCCTGTGCCTCTGGGGAAAGCTGGGCTGAGATGAGATTGGAAACCCTCTGCTTACACCTTCAAACCTGGCTGCTTGCAATCGGGCGGGGCTGAGCTGCAAGCCTGCTGGGTTCAATACATGGGCATTGGGGCCCGTCCCCGTGCGTGGGATCACCCCCCAAAGTCCTGAGATTGTGAGATGCGCAGGAAACTCGTTCAAGTTGCCAACGTCGCCTGGGAAATCTCGGGGGAGTCACTCACTACCCGTGAAATGGGGATGACAAACCTTTCCGCAGCGTAGTCTGTAAACTGTCCAGCGAAGACCATCTCTTTGGGGTGTGCTGCACCGGGGCAAGATGCGGCCCCAATCTCAACCGGTACTTCTACGGCCATAGGAACAGTCGTACCAGACCCACGGGATTCGGTGGATTTTGGGGGAACCCCATTTGAGTTGCTTTAAAGGGGCCTGGCCTTCACAAGGCGGATGCTGGGCATTTCCTCAGCCTTGGGCCCATTTCAGGCATTTCAAGTTAGCTGCCCCAAAAAGCTGAGGCACCCAGAGTCACTAGTTGCTCTCAGAATGGGAGTCACATAAGCTAAAGGGGAATCTCCAGAATTTGGGGAGCAGTAGAGGTGCTATGACAGGCAGGCATGACAGATTCAGGTTGGATCTGGTAGAAGCACAGTTCACTTTGCTGTTCAGTGTGAGCTGGAGGGATCTAAGGCAGAGAAATAAAAGCCAAGGAAGCCACAGGAATAATTCTTCAAAGATCTTTCAGAGAGAAGGGTCAGAACGCGGTCCAGTGTCTTCTAATCACAGCATTACTTGGGACTCCAACAGGCGCTGCTGTGAGATAATTAACTCTGCCTTCCCTCTCTTCACTACTCGCTGTAAGCTTACTGCATGAATGCTCATGTTGCAGCACTTTGTGCAGGGGAGGACTAAGGTCTTAGAACTGGGCTGTGACTTTCAGATTGTGGTAATAAGACAGTCCATTTTTAGCTGGGAGGGAAACTAACCATTGGAGAAACTTACCACTGGCAGTTTTCACATCAAGACTGGCTGTTTTTCTAGAAGATCTTATATAGCTGTTAGTAATTAATTTGGGGAAGTTCTCTGTCCTGTGCTGTGATCACCTCGCTGGACATCCTGAATGATGGTCCCTTCTGAACTTAAAATCTAGGAATTTATGATTCACATCACAGCTCAAAGCAAACTCTCCTGCTATCTCCTCTACCTAGAAGTTTGCATAACAAAAATGAGTATGCAACATGTCTTCTGGAAACTGAGCATTTGCTCGCACGTTATGGGAATGTGCTTGAAAAGTTGTGTATAACAGCACCCCCTGGTGGTGCCTGTCATAACCGTTCCTCTTTCTTCCTAGGGCATCAATCCTTTGGGAATGTTCTCCCTCAGAAGCTTTGGCAGGAGACCTGATCTTTGTCCCAAAACGTGGATGCTCCTCCATGTTCAGTGCTTCCATTAGGATCTGATTGGGGCAGGGTTAACCCAACTGGGATCAGTACGTTCCCCTCCAGAGCTGGGAGGAGAATCCAGGAATCTTACTTGGAAATGAGACTGCCTTTGCCCTTTCCCTCCCACACCCCCAGCACAAAAAGCGTTCCTCCGTCTCTCAGAGGCAGACAGCCCCGCAGTGCAAATCTTGACCCTTGTGATTCAGCAGGACTGGCCCCGGGCAGGCGGCTCTCTTGGCAGGCAAACCCCTCCCGCTCTCTGATGATTCGAAGATCCTTTCTCAGGCCCTGCAGGGAGACTAAGCCGTCAGGTCCCACAGTGGATTTCTCTGCTCCATCTCCACCGAGACTTCCCAAAGTGGCTGGCGATTTGGGGAGAGCCAAACTGAGACGCGGCCAGTTGTGACTGGTCCTAACTGGCCCCCCCACTTCACACACCACCCCCGGAGTCACCAGCATGCTCATGGCACGCAGCCAGGAGGCCTCGAGTTAGCCAATAGCTTTGGGAGGGGCGTGTTACCCAATGCCTAGAGGCCTGGGAGTCAGGACACCTGGGTTCTGTTCCCAGCGCTGCCACTGGCCTATGGTGGGAACTTGGGCAGGGCCTCAGTTTCCCCTTTCACCTTTGTCTGTTTAGACTGGAAATGCTTTGGGGTAGGCATTGTCTCTCACTCCGTGCCTGTGTGGTGCCCATGCAGTCACTTTCCGAACGCAAAGCTGCTAGGATTCTCCAAAGCCTGCGCAGTTGCAGCTTAATAGCCTTTTCCCTTATCACCCTGCGTGGGAGCTCGGCGGGGGGGTTCCTCATTGTGGTCAGGGGCTGAGAAATGCTCTGGGGACAGCTCAGCTGCTCACTGTAACGGGAGCCCCACGCCAGCCCGTGATCTCTCTGCGTGTGCAGGACAGATAAACCCAGCTAACAGCGCGAAGATTTGGGGAGAAAAGACTCTTGACCTTCCAGCAATATCAGTGATTTCAGCTCGTGAGTTTATTTTAAGGCTGGTTTCCGCCCACCCTCGAGCCATTCAGTGGTGAAATTCAACACTGCCGGGCTCCAAAACCACACACAACACTGATTGCTGGCATCAGGACTCCTGGGTTCTGTCCCTGGCTCTGGGAGAGGAAGGAGAGTCAGTGGGTTAGAGCAGCAGAGGCTGGGAGCCAGGCCTCCTGGGTTTTCTATTCCCTCCTCTGGAAGGGAAGCGAGGAAGCCGTGATTAGAGCAGGGGCTGGGAGCCCAGGCTCCTGGGTTTTCCATTCCCTGCTCTGGAAGGGGAGTTGTGTCTAGTGGTTAGAGCAGGGGCTGGCAGCCAGGACTCCTGGGTTTTCTGTTCCCTGCTCTGGGCAGGCAGTGGTGCCTAGTGGTTAGTCCCCCACCTCGCGCGCTGATCTCAGCCCCCCTGCACTCATCTGTCCCCTCCCAAAACGGCCAAGCTGATGGAGACGCAGCTGGGCTGGCCCCCCCCCATGGTCGAACGCCAGACGCGGCCTTGGGGTGGGGGCAGCTTTGTCCACCAGCTTCTCTTCCTCCTTGGATTTTAACTGTATGCCCCCATCCCCCGGCCCCAGCTCCTTTTCTCAGGGTCAGATCTTTTTTGTCTGCCTTTGTGCCCCTCCGATTCGTTCTGCCCCCAGCCCCTGTGGGCTCAGATGCCCCCTCCCCCATTCACAGCTCCCCCTGGCATTGTTGCGATGCTGACAGGTGTATAATTGGATGATTAATGTAGCTTCATTAGCCTCTGACTGAACCAGAGGCGCTGGCCCAGCCCCGCGACCTGAGCTAAGCCGCGCCTCTCCCCAGGAAGAGCAGGAGGCGGGTGGGGGGTCTCGGAGACAAGGCCTGGCCCATCTGTTTCAGGCTTTTGTCCTCAGATGGGAGAGAGAGACTGTCCCGTCCCCCTAACGTCAGTCTTGCAGAACTCCAACGGGGCTGGGCTCTGACTACATGAATCTTGCCCAAGTATTTCTAGAGGCTGCCGGCTCTCAGGAGCATAGCAAGTGTCTCGCGAGGTCTGGTGCTTTTCCTAAATCTCCAGCTCCTGGAGTCATGGGAATCAGTGAGACTCAGCTTCCCTTTTATTGTTATTATTTATTCATTGATTTATTATTTGTTATTTTAAACAGTTTTTAGACCTCAGGGGGCTAGGAATCATGAGAGAATAGCTACAGCGCAGTGTGCCCCAGCCATGCCCCCGTCCACCCCCTCTGGGCCCTGGGGGGCAGAGAATAGCCACAGTGCAGTGCTCTCTGTTTTCCCCATCCATGTGCCCCCTTTGCCAGGGCAGGACAGGGAGCAGGTCCGTTCCCCAGCCCATGCTGCTAGGGGGCTGCGTAAGGAGCCGGTGCCCCACAGAAAAGCCCGGGGGTGACGGTGATCGTTTCGAGCAGCCTATTTTGTGCCAAGCCTCATGCAGGGCCCAAGTGCTGTCAAAACCAAACAACGTCCCCAGACGTTCCTGGAGGAGATAGAGAGGCGTATTCCAGGAAAATGCCGGGACGCTTTATTTATCGAGCACGCCTCCCTGGGCACACGGCCCGCTGCAATTACACTGCCCAGGGAGCCAGAGCGCCTGGGTTGTGTCCCCTGCTCTGGGAGGGGTGTGGGGCTAGAATGGGGGGGCTGGGAAGCAGGGCTCCTGGGTTCTATGCCCAGCTCTGCCACTCACCATGGGCCTGTTTCCCCTCCCACAGCCGTCTATTGACTGGGCAGCCCCCAGCACAATGGGGTCCCCGATCCCCGCTGGAGCCCCTGGGTGTTATTGGAATAGTTATGTTGGAAGCAGGGAGGTGGGGACTGATTTGGCTTGGAGCAAGCCAGGAATGGAACCCAGGGATCCTGGCTCCTTGTGGCTAAATATAACCACTGTACCCCACAGCTGCCAGGGCAGAGCGTCGCTGTCGTCATGTTCTGTTCCTTGGGCTGTCCACTCCCTCCCAGAGCTGGGGACCGAACCCAGGAGTCCTGAGCTGGGGCTGTGAATGGATCCACACGACCCTCTAATTTGATCTTCATTTCAGCCCGTTCCCTGACCTATGCCTGTGCTGGGGGGCTGAGCCGGGGGAAAGGACCCAGTGTTTTCTGCTGGGAACACGCGAATGTAAGAAGGAGTGGGGGCTAGTGGTTACAGCAAGGGGGGCTTGAGGCCAGGACTCCCATATTCTGTCCTTAGCTCTGGGCAGGGAGTAGGGTCTAGTGGTTAGAGCGGGGGGGTGCTGGGCGCCAGGACTCCTGGGGTCTATCCCCTGCCTTCCTTTCTCAATTCCCCTGTTGCTGGGATGGGACCCGGCTCTGAAGCAGGCCTGTGCCTTCCCCTCCCTGCTCTCCGACAGCCACAATGTTGCTTAAAAACCAGCTGCTTGGAAAACACAAGCAACCCCCAGGGGCATCTCTCCCCCCCCTCCCACGGCTGCTCCCCAGAGACCCCCCGCTTGACTGGCAAGCGTCAGGCAGTGATAAATGGCTTTATTGTTGTTATTTCTGCAGCTCTCTGCCCCTCCTTCCCTTCCGCAAAGCTCAGGTCCCCCGACACCTCATTCCTCTGCTTGGGCACTGGGCATCCATCATCGTCCTCCCCCCGCCCCGCTCCCCGTGACAGCCCGGCCCGATCGCCGAGCAGCCGGCTGTGAATCACCGCCCTGACAATGGGACGCAGATGCCCGATAAATTAATCCAGCCGCCATCGGCCTCCTCATTTATTATAAATCTACCGAGGCAGCGAAAGAGGGAGGGATTGGAGGGGCTTGGGGTGTTAACTCAAAGGTGCCTGGTGTGTGTGTGTGTGTGTGTGTGTGTGTGCAGGCGTGTGCGTGTGTGTGTGTGTGTGCGGGCGCACGCCTGCCTGTCGCCCCCTGCTGGAGGGGCTGAGCCCTGCTGTGTGTGGTTGTGTGTGTGGGAGTGATGTGTGTAATTCTGTGTGTAATTATGACACGTATATATCATTCTGCCTGGCCGACTGTGTGTGTGTGTGTTATTTTGGTTGGTGTGGGAGTGGCGTGTGTTTCGTTCACCTGGAGGCTGTGTGTGGTTGGCGGGATGTGTGTTTTTCCTGTCAGGGGGTTGATGTGAGTGTGTGTGTGTTGTGTGACCGTGTGCAGGGGGCGGGGGGGCGTGATGCGTGTTTGCTTTATGGGGAGGTCGGGGGGGTCGGTGGGCTGGACGTTGCGATTCGGGGCATGGGTGACTGGGGTTGTCGTGCGTTTGTGCTCGTTCCGGGGCGTGGTGTGTGATTGTGTGTCTACACCATGGTGTGTGGTGTGGGCGGTGCGGCTGGGGCTGGGTGGCTGCGGACGTTGTTATAATTATTCATCATTACTAAACAATCCGTTGTCATTTCTCTGGCAGAGGCACCGTGGGGCTTGAAGGAGGATCAGGGCCCTGGAGTTCCAGGCACTGCCCAAGACCCGGGAGAGCCCCTGCCCCAGGGCGCCCGCCAGCACCAGGGCAGACACAGGGACGGGACCGACAGACAGGGCGGGCCCGGCTGTAAACTGGGTGGAGTGAGTGTGAGGTGTATTTGTACAAGTATTTGCTTTTGTGTCAGTCGAGGTGCCTGTTTCCCTTCCCAGCTCTGGGAGCCAGGATTCCTGGGTTCAATCCCTGCCTCTGGGAGGGGAGTGGGGTCTAGTGCTTAGAGCGGGGAGGCTGGGAGCCAGGGCTCCTGGGTTCTATCCCCTGTTCTGGGTGGGGAGGAGGGATTAGTGGTTAGAGCAGGTTTCTAGGGCTAGGTATCCAAACACACTGTGCCTGGCATCCATTGCAGAGACGGCTGGAGGGAGGCGCAGGAGCCGGGCAGTGTAGTACCGTCACCGCATGAAATATTGAGGGGGGGGGAACATCCTAGGAAAGCAGGAGGAAATTAATCTGCAGCGCTGGCAGGAGCCGATTCCTCATCCTGTGTCAGCTGCTTGATTAGGGAAGGTGGATAGTGGCGTGGGGAGGGAAGGCGCCTGCTGACGGATGGGTTTTTTTCCCCAAGTGATATTAAAAAAAAAAAAAGGCAATCATGGATGCCAAGTGAGAGGGTCCCTGGGCCGAGGACTGTGCCTGGATCTGCCAGGCCCGGGGAGCTCATTGCCAGTCACCGACCTGCGGCCTCTATTGCTCACTCCCATCTCAGCTCCTCCCGGGGAACGGGGGCTGGGAAAGGTCCCGCAGGCAGGGAATGGCTTGAATCTCGGGGTGCTGAGGGCATGGCAGGGCCATGTGCCATTGGAAGGTGGCTGGAAGAAGTGGGACCATAAGAACAGCCAGACTGGGTCAGATCAATGGTCCATCGAGCTGTGTGTCCTGTCTTCTGACCATGGCCGGTGCCGGCTGCTCCAGAGGGAATGAACAGAGCAGGGCGATCATCAAGTGATTCATCCGCTGTCGTCCAGTCCCAGCTTCTGGCAGACAGAGGCCTAGGGAAACGCAGAGCACGGGGCTGCATCCCTGACCATCTTGGCTAATAGCCATTGATGAACCCATCCTCTGCGAACTCACCTAGTTCTTTGTTGAACCCAGTCAGACTTTTGTCCTCCACAGCATCCCGAGCAATGAGGTTCACAGGTTGACTGTGCGTTGGATGACGAAATACGTCCTTCTGTTTGCTTTAAACCTGCTGCCCATTAATTTCATTGGGTGACCCCTGGCTCTTGTGTTCTGTGAAAGGGTTAATAACACTTCCCTAGTCACTTTCTCCACACCAAGCATGATTTGATAGACCTCTGTCATAGCCCCCCTTAGTGTCTCTTTTGAACACTCCCAGGCTTTAAAAGGTCTCCTCTTGTGGAAGCTGTTCCACCCCCCCCAGTCATTTGTGTTCCCCTTCTCTGCATTTTTCCCAATTCTAATATATCTCTTTGTGAGATGGGGCGACCAGATCTGCGTGCAGGATTCCAGGTGTGGGTGGACTATGGATTTATACAGCAGCGTGATATTTACTGGCTTATTATCTAGCCCTTTCCTAGTGGTTTCTACCATTCTGTTGGCTTTTTTTAACTGCTGCATATTGAGTGGCTGTTTTCAAAGAACTATTCTCAGTGACTCCAAGAGCTTTCTCGAGTGGTAACGGCTAACTTAGACGCCGCCATTTTGTTTGTCTAGTCGGGATTGTGTTTTTCAATGTCACATATCAACATTAACATTCATCTGCCATTTTGTTACCCAGTCACCCAGTTTTGTGAGATCCCTTTGCAACTCTTCGCAACCTGCCTTGAACTTGACTAATTTCATATCGCCTGCAAATTTTACCACCTCACTCTTTACCCCCTTGTCCAGATCATTTATGAATACGTTGAACAGCACCAGCCCCAGTACAGAGAGATCTTTGGGGCCCTGCTATTTACCAGTCTTGATTGTGACTAACTGTCCTCATCTTAAACTAGACCCATGTTAAAAAGTGAGGGGGCATGGTCCCCTGGGCCCCCTTTCTCCCCGCTGTTCTGGTTTTTCCACCTTGGGGAATATGTAAATCAAGATGTGCTGTTTCTCCAAAAAATCTGTTCTAGTTCAAACAGGAATGAATGCAAGAAAGTCCTATGGCTTAATGTGCAGCAAGGGAGATTTAGGATAGATATAACCAAATACTTTCCAACTCTAAGAGGAGTGAAGCTCCGGAACAGCTCCCAAGGGAGGCTGGGGGATCCCTGTCATTGGAGGTTTTTAAGAACAGGTCAGAGAAATCCCTGTCAGGGCTGGTCTAGGGTTACTTGGCCCTGCCTCAGCCCAGGCGACGGGAATTATTGACCTCTCAAGGACTCTTGCAGCCCGACATCTCTCTGATTCTCCGGCGTGTGTTACGCAGGAGGTCAGACCAGAGCTGGGAGGGAAGCATATTTTTGAATTTTTGAGTCTGAAATGTGTTTCTGGAACTAGGACAAAAAAAAAAGCGGAATTTCCCATGAAATGAAATTCTAGGCCAAACCCATTCCTTCTGGAGGGGTGCGAGCGTTCTCTGCTTGCTCGGCCATTTCTGGGTAGGTTGTAATAATATGGAAGAAAAGAAATCCACAATGCAAAGTCAAAGGTTCCGTTCCAAAAAGTCAAAGCAGAACTTCCCAAGCTGGGGCCAGAACCCAGGAGTCCTGGCTCCCAGTTCCCTCTGCTATTACCACTAGACCCCTCTCTCCTCCCAGAGTCAGGAACAGAACCCAGGAGTGCTGGATCTGGAAGGAAGTGGAGGTCTAGTAGATGGAAGAATCCAAGAGTCCAGGCGCCCGGTCCGCATTCCCAGCTCAGGGACGGGGTGTAGCTGTGGGGAAACCTGCTGTCATAAGGCAGACTTTGATCTGAAAGACCCCTACGATGTCAATCGCTGCCCTGTCAGCGCACTGGAAAGTAACGCAAAGGAGGGGGGCTTTCCACAGCCCCCGCTCTGGTGTTTGGGGCCTAGACAATGGCCCAAATGGCCCACACTGCTGGGCACATCTTGAATGAGGGACCCCAGGGCTTGACCCCTGCATTGGGAAATGGACATGAAAGGAAGCGTCTGTCGCTTCCCCAGTACAGCCCCTGCCCTCCCAGCCAAGATCCCTTCCCACAGCCTGTTTGGTTATTGCTCAGTTCCGCATTGCTTGACCCCCCAGGTCACCCGGTGGGCCGGGAACTGGAAAGGACCCATCTACCTCCTTAGGAGCAGATTGGAAGTTGAAGCTAGATAAACTCAGACTGGGGAAAAGCATAATTTTTTTACTGGCGAGAGTAATCAACCAGTGGAAGAATTTACCCAGGGTCGTGGTGGAGCAATTTTAAAATCAAGACTGGATGTTTTTTCTAAAAGATCTGGTCTAGGAATTATTTGAGGGCAGTTGTCTGGCCTGTGTCATAGAGGGGGCCAGACGCCATCATCACAGATGTCCCTTCTGGCCTTAGAACCTAGAGCTAGGCTTGGAAGGATTCGCTTTGTATTGGTAAAGTTGATTTCACACACAAAGCCAGGAACAATATTTCCAGCGACTAATAATCCAAATCTACAGATAGGCAAAGGCTGCAATTTACTAGAGTAAAAACCCAGTGCTTTAGATGTTTTACAAAACGACTAGCAATTAAAAACAGGTAGGAGTTGTTGATTTCCAAACTTTACTTCGTCTATTTTCACGTGAGGTGGACTGCTTGTGTTAATGGTTTATAAAGCTTTAACTTTTTTGAATCTCCATGTCTACCATTGGTAAATAATTGTCTCCTCCTCCAGTTCCCCACAACTGCATTTGAAGCGATTAAAAAAATGCTGAAATCCTGTCGTTTTATGCAATGGTGAAAAATAAAATTAAAATAAACATTTAAAACAAAATACGGACATTATCTGTTGAAATTATAAAACAATAAAAAATGCATTTCGGCCATGCCTAGCTATGGGGGGGGGAGGGTAATTATTGATTTCTACTATGGGGGGAGGCAGGAATTCTCTCTCCAGAGCTCCGGGACATGGGTATGGACTATCCTCAGGAGGTTTGGGGGTCTAGTCTCCTCTGACAAATTGTGGGGAACAAAACCCACCTCCTTCTGGAAGTGCTTTGAGATCCATGGAGGTTCTTAAAGAGATTCCCTTGAAGGTGGGACAAGAAGCAATGGGTTTAATCTGCAGCAAGGGAGATTTAGGTCAGATATTAGGAAACGTTTTCTAACTCTAAGGAGAGTTAAGATCTGGAACAGGGGACCCAGGGAAGGGGTGGGAACCCCGTCACTGGAGGCTTTTAAGGACTGGTTGGACAAACCCCTCTGGGACAGTCAAGAGTTACTTGGTTCTGCCTCCGCGCAGGGGGCTGGACACAATGGCCTTTCAGCCTAAAATCTCTAGGATCCTTTGTGTGCCTCTACTCCAGTTTGTCGACATCCTCCTTAAAAATATGGCCACCATCCTGGACCCAGCATGCCAACATCAGGCTGAGTTCAGCTCATGAATAAATCTGTGGGATTGCTGTCCTCGACTGTCCAACTGTCTGAGGCTCTGCATCTCACGTTGTTTGCCAGGAGCCCGGGCTGGGCCCATGCATACAAGTAACAGTTAATAATAATGCCTTGGTCTAAGACATGACTAATGGGGTAACCAGCCTGTCCGCCTTTGTAAAGCGCTTTGAGATCTACTAGATGCAGAACGTGGTGGTGGTGTTATCTGTAGACACACACACACACACACACGCTTTTTTGGAATTTGTTTTATATCATTTAAAAAAAAAGAAAAAACAAGACCCTCCCCTCCCCACAAAAAAAACCCAAACCCGGAAAAAAAAATGTACAAGTTAATTTACTTTCCCGTTCTGCGCGTAAATAATAATTAATTCATTCATCATTAAAAAACAAACCAAAAAAACCGACGGATTTCATTGCCCCAAAAGACTCCAGGGTGAGTGCTGGAGAGGAGTAAAAATCTGAATGGAGGGGGTGTTGTTTCTTCCCATGGGAGGGGTGTGTGCGTGCATGGAGAAAACCAATAAAACAGTCCCAAAGTAATGCTAAAAGAGCCCCGAATCCTTCTCTTAAATGCAACGAGCAGTTCCTCTGCAGCCAGCCGGATGTGTCCGTTTCAAGTTCTCTTAAGCGCCCAAGTCTGGCTTCCCCATCAGCCGCATCTCAGAGCCTGGTAACCCACGCCGGCCCGGCTTCGTGTCCTTCCGATCGCGGCCGCGCCATCTGTCCGCTCGGCCGAGTGCTTCGTGGGGTGATGGCGGGAGAGGGGGACGGCTCCAGGGGGCTGGGGAGGCCGGTGTGCTGGGGGAGGGGATGGCAGCGTGGGTCTCTGTGTCTGTGGTCGCCCCGCTCTGGAGGCATCCTCCCCCAACTCTGGGGCATCGGAGCGGGTGTCACGTGCGGCGGGTTTGCTGCCTGGGAGCAGGGGGGAGCCGTGGCAGGGTTGGGCAGGAGAGGGGAAGAGGGGGGGGGCACAGGAAGGGCAAAACTGTGCCCTGGCTGCTGCGTGAATTCTGTGCCCGTGGGCCCGGTAGGATAATGGCCCGGCGTGGCCTGGCCTATCCTGGAAACCTGGAAAAGGGGGCGGGATGGATTAGTGCAATAGAGCGGGGATGGGGGGTGAAATGGGGTGAGGAAGGCAGGTGAGAGAGGGGGGAGGGGAAGAGGGATGGGGAGGGCAGCTGGGCAAGGGGATGAAGGCAGGTTGGGGGAGGGAGGGGGTAGTTCACAATGGCCCCCCAGCTTGACTCATGCTACCCCTCCCCCCGGTGCTGACCCCAGGTGGAACCGGGACCCCCAATCTGCCATCAGATGGGGGAGTGAAAGCAGCAAAGGCAGGGACCCCGTGCCCCCCCAGGCCCGCCCCATAGGCCCCATACTCACATCCCCCCGCATCAGCATCCGTGCAGGAGCTCACATGTAGTGCCACTGGCCCTCCATCCCCATGGCGATGCCCATGCTGCCCATCGGGCCTGGCAGGAGGGAGGACAAAATGAGACCACACCCGCCGCCCCAAACCCCGAGGTCTCCTCTCTGTCCAGTCTGGCCTCTGGATCACCCAGGCCAGACCCCCCTCCCCGCATCGTTCCTCCTTCTAGCTCCCCCATCAGACAGGGGCTGGAGCAAACCTTCCCACACCTGGGTTTAAAGGCTGCCTCGCCCCGGACAACCCATCGGGCCCCTGGGTCGATAGTTAATTCCCCCTCCACCGCGCCACAGGTGGCCTCTTCGTGCCAGCCCGCCCTCTGCACTGGCGCAGAGTGCAATTCTGAACGCATCCCCTGCATCTCATTCGCAATCAGCTTTGGGCTCCGTGCACCAGGCTGCAGCCTGAAATCTGCTCATCGTCTTCCAGTTCCTCTCGCTCCCCTTTCAGGAGCAGACGCTTCTCAGGGGAAAACCAGCCCTCCTCCCCCCGTGTGTGACAGTGCATGGGAAGGGGCCGAGAACCGGGGTGCGCCAACTATGCCAGCCCCACCATGCGTCCCCCGGGGCCCAGATTCGCCGCCAGACTGCAGCCAGGCGCATCAGCTGCTTAGTGGGGCGGGCTCTCCTGGTCTGAGGCCGGCCAATTTCATTCCTCTTCCAGAGTGAATCTTGAGATCAGGTCGTACTGGGGGCCGGCCACACCTGGGCGATGTCGTCCTCAGCAAAAAGGGTTCCCCCCCTTCCCCAAATCAAAACATGGCTTTTTCCGAACTACATGAACCCCACTTGTGTGTGTGTCGGGGGGAATGGCTGGAGCTGGGGCGCCTTTGTGTCCCCCGGAGATGAGCCAGCCATTTGGGCTCTGAGTCCAGTTGAACTACAAAAATATTTGTTCAGGTTTTTTTTAAATCCTTTTCTCCACCGCCAAAATGTTTGCGGTGAATCGAAACGGAGCTCCTCCTTGCAGTGAAAACTAGGCACCTAGGAGGGGCTGGAGGAAGGGGAGGATCCAGTTTTTGGTTTTGTTTTTTGTGGCGTTAAACGTCTTTGGAGGAAAATATTTGTCCCGTTTATTCGGTCACAGTCGCCCCCGCTCTTGGCGCCCCCCTCAAGGTGACAAACTCTCGTGTAGGCCAGCCGCTGGTTCTCAAGGAGAGGGAGGGGTGAATGAAAGTGGACTGGACAGAGGAGGCCAGAGAGGGACTCTGTGTGTGGGGGTCCCGTAGGGTCCTGTAAGGGGCCTGCGCGTGTGCTGGAACGTGGCATGTGCGCTCTGCGTGTGCAGCCTCCCAGCCTCCCCCCTTCCACTACTCCGGCCCTACCTGGGGGGCGGATGGCCATGTGTTGTTGCCCGTCCATGACGTACCCGCCCATGGGCTGCCCGTCGGGGCTGTAGGGCGCCCCTTGGCCTGTGCGGAAGAGGGATGAAAGGTCACGGTGGAGGTTGGCTGCGGGGGCACCGGGTCGGTTTCAAAGTGTGTGGGGGGGGACGGTGGGGGGGGTCTCTGCAGACTGGGATGCACAAGCCCCGCTGGGGGCAGAACAACAGCTCAATGTGCTGGCGCCTCAGGATGTCAGAGGTGGGGGGTCCTGGAAGCTGACTCCCCATGTCGGGGGGGAGAGATATGTCCCACCTCCTCCTCTAGCAGGCAGCTCTGTCTCTGTGGCCTGTTCACCTTGCTGGCGGGGCTGGTTCGTATCCCATCGTGCTAGCAATGCCCCATCCCAGGGGGAAGCCAGCTGAGACCCAGCAAACTCGTCTCACGCAGCCGGGTGGGAGGGGATCAGAGGGGGATGAGCTCTGCAGGCCGAAGGGCCCAGGCTCCAGGTCTGTGGGGCAGAGGGTTTCGTGGGCTCTCCGCCCTCCACCCCAGCCCCGCCAGCGAGGCGTCACCTGTGCGATTGGATTGGTCGATCATCGGCTGCACGATGCGCCTCCGGGCGTTAATAAACCTGCAGCGGGCAGGACAGACAGACAGACAGAGGGTGAGTTCCGGAGCCATTGGAGGGGGGAGGTGGCCACAGCCCAGAGACCCAGGGACCCCAGCTCAAGGGAGGATAGACGTCACAGCTTGCCCCCCACCTGGGGATTTTGTCTCTTTGCTTGTTGCCTCGTGTCTGTCTGGGGCAGGGACCAAACCCCCTCTGGGCTGTGTGACCCCCTTGGGGCCTGAAGAGGGAACAGCCACCCCCCCACATTCCACTGCCCCTCCCAACCACCAGCCCACTTTCTCAGAGACACGACTGAACCCAGGAGTCCTGGCTCCCAGCCCCCCCGCGCTCTAACCACTAGACCCCACTCCCCTTGTGGAACTGGTGTCCTAGAGATGCCCCCCTATTCTGACCCCCAGCACATGGGACTCCCCCCCACCCCCCCACTGATGTCTTCTCAGGGCCCAGAGGCCTGGAGGGGAACAGCGCCTCAATTGAGCAGAGGCTGCCTAGAGCGCCGAGTCTTGGCTGGAGATGGGGGGGTACTGGTGTGGGGGGGTACCAGGGTGTGGGGGAATGGGGGAAGGCAAGAACAGCATGGGGAGGAGAGATGAGGAGTGAGGGGCACGGGGGAGGGGCGCAGGGGGAAGATTCCAGGAGGATTGTGGGTCGCAAGGGGGGGGGTAGATGGGGGTGGTGTGGGGGAGTCGCAAGGGGGGAGGAGGAAATTCCAGGGGCACGGAGGGGATCACAAAGGGGGAGAAGAGATGCCAGGGGTGTGGGAGGTTGGGGGGGTACCAGGAGGGGTGCAGGGGTGTTGTAAGGCAGGGGAGGGGGACGTGCAGGGGAGGGGGGTCATGAGGCACGTGGGGGGAGGGGCGTGGCGGGACGGTGACGGGGCATGGGGGGGGATCACCCCGTCCTTACCAGTTATTGACCTGCAGGATGGTGAGCCCTGTGTCCTGCGCCAGCTGCTTCTTCTGCTCCTCCGAGGGGTACGGGTGCTGTGGGGCAGAGCAGAGAGCAGCGTGATCCGGGGCGGCCCTGGCCACACTGTGGCACTGGCCAGAGGATCTCAAAGCACTTGGCTGGGGGCCCCGAACCATTGGCTGATGGGGACAATGTTAAGGTGGAGAAACTGAGGCACAGACCGGTGAAGTGGCTTGGCTGGTCATTGTATGGCGCCAGGGCCAGAGCCAAGAAGAGCGCCCAGGAGTCCTGACGTCTCGCCCTCCCCCTCGCTCCAACCCCACTGGACCCCGTTCCCAGAGCAGGGAATAGACTCCCGGAGTCCTGGCTCCCAGGCCCCTTTTCGCTCCCAGAGCCAGGAACAGACCCCAGGAGACCTGAGTTCCCCACCTAACAAAAAAGTTCAGTGTTTGCCAAGTGCTTTGAGATCCTCGGATCCAGTAAAAACCTAATTAACCCTAATGATTACAATTTCCCTACACAAAAGGCCCAGCGCTCCCTGCCATGGAGGCTGCCAGCTCTGGGGGCTGGGAGCTGTAGTTAATGGGCTTCAACCTTCCCTCTGGGGTTAGAGATGGGTCTGTCCCCAGCTCTGGGAGGGGAGGAGGGTCCAGTGGTTTGAGTGGGGGAGCTGGGAAGCAGAACTCCTGGGTTCTAGTCCTGGCTCCGGGGTCCTTCCCTCCCCTTCCTCAGCTTCCAGACAGATGGCCTGGTACAGAAACCGCATCTTCCCATCCCCCATCCTGTGGGGCAGCAAAGGTCCTGCCGATCAAAGGCCAGGCAGCCACGTGCTCTCCCTGCCAGGCCCCAGTGATGGATGAGGCAGCCCCTTTTCTGTGGGCCACCCCGAGACCTCTGTGAAGCCCCCCCCCCCCCCCGACAGCATGGTGACAGATGACAGGCGGCCTTCCCCGCCCGTCCAGCTCACTGCAAGCGGGGCAGTTGCTAGGAGGCAAAAATTGGCCCCAGAGGAGATTTGATGCCTCCAGAAACGACATTAGACTCCCCAGCACAACAGACGAAGAGGGGCCGGGCTGGGCCCATGCACTGCCAGGAGCTGGGGCAACTGAGGTTCAGTTTGGGCCAGGCAGGGTCCATTTGGGGCCAGGATCTGAGTCAGACCGGGTCGGCTTGGTACCAGGATCTGGTCTGGGTTCATTCGGTGTCAGGCTCTGACCCAGGCAGGGGATCATTCATTAGATGGTGACATTTATGACTGGGACATTTGCTCTTTGAGGTGGCTACCTGTGCTGTAGCCCCCCTCCAGGGTCTGCGCCACACCGCGGGTAAGAGCCTACTACTGCTACTGGCTGATGGAGCTGCTCCCATGAGCTTAAGGCCTGAGATTTTGGCATTTGGGGATCAGGCTTCCAGCCCAGCAGGTGGCTTTGTGATGACAGGCTGAGTGGGCTAATTCTGTCGGCCGTGCAGGCTAGCGGACAGAGCAATGAACCGGGACGCAGGAGATCAGGGCTCCAGGCCTTGCCATTCGGGCTCCTAGAATAAACTCAGACACCCTGACCCCTGCTGCCCTAACTACTAGACCCCACTCCCTTACCAGAGCTGGGGCTAGAACTCAGAAGCCCTGGCTCCCAGCCCACTGCTCTAACCACTAGACCCCACTTCCCTCCCACCTTCCCAGCATTCAGCTTTGACCAGCCCAGTTACCACATGGCACAATTGATGCCAACTTCCCTCTCCACCAAATCACTCCTTCCCTCCAGGTTCCCACTGCTGGGGTCATTAGTTTCAGAAGTGGAGGGGGGGGTCGCCCCCCACCCCTCCAGGCTGGGAACATCCTCCGCTTAGCCGAGCCCCCTCTGCGGTGGCAGCGCCAGCCAGTGGGTTCAGGGTAATTGGCTAGAATTGATTACCCTTTACCAGCTTCTAATAGGTTTATGGCGCCTTCAATTAGCGACTAATTGGTCGGCGCTCATTAACTCGGCTTTGTGTAACTAACCAGGGAGCGACAGGGGCTGCAGCTCCCCTCATTGCCGGCTGGCTCGCTCAGGGCCGGGCCTTTCGCCATCTCTCTCAGCTGTAACCGGCACCGTGGGCCAAGACCTGCCGGGGGGCCCTACAGCCGTGGTGAGCACTGGTGGGACCTTTCCCCACCCTGGGGGGCACTTTGCACACTTACCGCAGGCCCGGTTCTCCTGCCGCTGGGGCATATGCCAGGGCTATTACCCCGCTGGACTCGCTCAGGTTCTAACCATTACACCCCACTCTTGCCCCACGGCGTCCATCTCACTTTCCCTCCTCGGGGCCCTGGCACCTGGCGTGGCCCTTGACCACTCACCGACAGGTGCTGGAACAGCCAGGCACGCATGATGTTGGTGGCCACTTTGGGGAAGATCCCCCGCTTCTTGTTGCGCTTTTTGTCCCGGTCCAGGTCGTCATCGTCCCCCGTGCTGGGGGAGGCCACGCTGTTATCCAGGCAGTCCCCTGGAAGAAAGGAACAGCTGGTGGAAAGGAGCCATGAGTGACCCAGGGAGCGTCTCTCCTCCCCTCCTGGCACCACAGCCCAGACTGTCAGACTCCCCCTGCTCTCACCACTAGACCCCACTCCCCTTCCAGAGCCAGAGATAGAACCCAGGTGTCCTGGCTCCCAGCCCCCACTAATCTAATCCTTTGCCTCCTCACCAATGGCAGGTGATCGATCCCTGCCCCACAGCAGACTGGGCTGAGACCCACCAGCCTTGGAAATTTTTGACGTTTCCTTGGATCCTTGTGGTACTAGGCCCAGAACGAGGCAACGGCAGATCCCTTTGGCCCTGGCTTCCTCTCAGTCCCGGTCTCGGGATGGGGACCTGAGTGGCTCAAAATCAAAGGAGGGACACACATCCTCACACCCCAGGCTGGTGAGAGCCTAAATATGCTGTGTTTAGCCCCTGGGCCCGGAGCCTCAAAGGTGTAGGGGAGTTAGACACCTGAACACCATGAGGATGGGGGGCCTGAGAAGCTACGTTGGGTGACGCCCAGTAACGGATGGACAAAGCGATGTATGGGGGGACCTGGGTGCTGCGCAGGGTGAGGGACAGGAGTACAGTGGGTGCTGCACAGACAGACGGGTGTGATGAGCAGATGACTGTGACCCTCCCAACTCCCCTCACTGTGAGCATCTTTCAGCGAACTCCTGCCTGGGGCAGGATTTGAACCATCGGCTTTAAGGGCTGGGGCCGGAGCAGTGGGGGGAGCCGCTCCCTTTGGAAAACAACCTCCCTGCTGAGATCCAATTAACCGAAACCCAGGCTTGCTGGCTGGCCAGTGGGACTTGCTGTTCATCGTGCCGGGGGCTGGTGGGTGTGCAAGCGTGTGCTTGCACGGCTGCTCTGTGCACATCTCTAGGCGTGCTTGCAGGGGTCGCTGTGTGTGTAGGCACGTTTGTGCACACCACTGCCACCTGCTGGATGCAATCAGAATTGTGCTTCTGTGTGTCTTAGACCCCTCCTCCGCTCCCCACGGCTGGGGATCCTCTCTTAGCATCGGTATCCTGGGCTCTGGGTTCAACCCCTCCCAGTACCTGAAAAGTTCTAACAGCAGCTGCTTTCATTTCCTGCCCTCGTCTCCCCCCCTTAGCAAATGCCTCCCCCCACAGCAGTGGCACGGGTCTCCTCCAGGCCTTGGCCCTGCTCTTGCCCCCTCCATAGGGGAAGTGGCCCATCAGGGGCAACAGCCATCCCCCTTTGCACCCCCCCCCAAGAAACAGAAATCAGGCCCCTCCCCCCCAAACCCAGTGAGCTTTCATATCCTCCGGCTAAAAGGCAGCTTAAAAGGCTTGCCTGAAGGGCTGGTGAATTATGCATCGGAGGAGGTGCAGCTGTGGCGGGGTTCTCCCTCGTGCCCCCCTCCTGCCCCCACCAACCTAGCACCCCCCCCCCAGGCAGCCGCTGGATTTTCATAGCCCAGAGAACAGAGGCCATCAGCAGGGACAAAAGGCCTGGGGGAGGGGGTGGAATCTGGGAGGGGGGTGGGAGGTTAAGGGGGTGTAACGGGTTGGGGGGAGGAACAGGGAGGGGGAAGGGGAGTGGGGTGCAGGGAAGGGTGGGGGAGGGGAGTGGGGGATGGGAGCAGGGAGCAGGGTGCCAGGGATGAGCTGGGGGGAGGGGCATTTAGGAGCTGGGGGGTGGGGATGAGCAGGGAGGGGGTTGGAGGGGAGGGGGTGCAGGGCGCTATGGGGGAGGGGATCGGGAGCAGAGCAGGCAGTGGGGCGCCCCAGGTCTAAACCCCTTTGGGGCAGGAAGTGAGGGCGACGCCCTGGCCCCTGGAGCTGCCGAGGTCATTTAGGGAGGCTCCCTGGACACCCTGGATTGGCAGGTCCCCCCTGTCCCCTCCAGGGCCACGCACCATCTGCCTCAGGACACTGGGGCTGTGGGGCCAGCCCTGACTGCAGGGGGGCAGCGCCCCCAATGAGCCCCTCCCTGCTCCCTGCAGCCCAGCGCCCCCTCGCGGGGTGTGCGGCTGTATGGGTGAGTCACAGCCCACTGTGTGTGCACAATGCGCATGTGTTGTGTGGCTGCACTGTGTGTGTGTGCACGATGTGCGTGTTGTGTGGCTGCACTGCGTGTGTGCATGATGCGCGTGCATGTTGTGTGGCTGCACTGCGTGTGTGCACGATGCGTGTGCGTGTTGTGTGGCTGCACTGCGTGTGTGTGCACAATGTGCATGTTGTGTGGCTGCACTGCGTGTGTGCATGATGCGCGTGCGTGTTGTGTGGCTGCACTGCGTGTGTGCACGATGTGCGTGTTGTGTAGCTGCACTGCGTGTGTGCATGATGTGCGTGTTGTGTGGCTGAACTGCGTGTGTGCACGATGTGCGTGTTGTGTGGCTGCACTGCGTGTGTGCACGATGCGCGTGCGTGTTGTGTGGCTGCACTGCGTGTGTGTGCACGATGCGCATGTTGTGTGGCTGCACTGCGTGTGTGTGCACGATGCGCGTGTTGTGTGGCTGCACTGCGTGTGTGTGCACGATGTGCGTGTTGTGTGGCTGCACTGCGTGTGTGCACGATGCGCGTGCGTGTTGTGTGGCTGCACTGCGTGTGTGTGCACGATGCGCATGTTGTGTGGCTGCACTGCGTGTGTG
>ML675698.1:848157-868215 GCA_007922155.1 Mesoclemmys tuberculata | reverse complement strand
CGTGTGTGCACGATGTGCGTGTTGTGTGGCTGCACTGCGTGTGTGCATGATGCGCGTGCGTGTTGTGTGGCTGCACAGTGCATGCGCAGTGCATGGTTCATGTGTGCATGTGCTGTGTCACTACACAGTGCATTTGTGAGCGTGTGGGTGCATGGTGTGTGTTGTGCAGCTGCACGGTGTCGCCGGGAGGCGGGTGTTGCTCGGGGTTGGTGGCTGTGCTGTGATTGAGGCAGGCCCCTGTTGCAGGGAGGTCTCCCCTGGAGACAGAGTCACGCTTCAGCGACAGGGCAGCGAGGGGCGAAGGAGGCTGCAATGTGCATGCGCCTGGGCCTAAACCAGCCAGCTGCCGCCCCAGCCCTTGCTCTGGAATGCCCTAGTTTCCCACCCTCGTGCCGGCCGGCCCGCAGGCTGAGCGGCGTCTCCCGCTGTCCCTCCATCTCCCAGTTCAGCTCCACGGGGGTCTGCGCAGGGCAGGGAGGAAGGCGACCGCGGTAACCCCTGAGCCCAACGCAGACGCAGCCCCTTCCTCTGCCCCGTCTGTTCTGCTCCCCCGGGGAAGGCGGCTGGCCGCCCTGTTCTCCGGGTACGCTCGGCACAGACGGTGAGCGCTGGGGTTCCAGGGCCATGCAGGCCCATAGCCGGCGCTTAACACAGCTGTGAGGGCTGGCTCTTGGGAACACCCGCCCCCGGCAAACCCTCCACGCTCCTAGCTGTGGGGATGAGGGATCCCGGCATAAACAGCTGCCCTGCTCCACCCCAGAGGCAGTTGCATTGCAGGGCTGGGTGCCCTGCTCTGGTCAAAGGCCCACACCGACCCTGGCACAGAGAGGCCCAGGCCGACCGGAACGGACGTGCAAACGCACTGCAGGGAAGCGTCGCAGGCTCACGCCCTGCACAGCCGGGGAACAGGCTGAGGCGGGCCGCATGGGCCGCCCCACGGGGTGGGAAAGGCTTAACAAGCTACCACAGGGCCCACTCGGCCCGAACGGAGCCACCTGGAGCTGGAGGCAGGGAAGGTTTCAAAGGCAAAGCCCTTGGCGGGGAGGGAGTGGAGGACGATGGATGGAGTGGGGAGAGGCTCTGGCCTAGTGGATCTCTTGGAAGACTAGGAAGCTTCCTGATTTGGGGGCCCTGGCCGGGGTAGCACCGGGCGAGGCCTCGCTGCAGGTCTAGTTGGCGCTGGAGGCTGGCTGGAGCCAGGGAAGAGCAGCTGGGAAACTGAGGCCGAGAGGCTGCCGCATGGCGCATGCGCAGAATAGACCCGCACCAATGCAACACACCAGCAGGGAGACTGTGCTTGGCTGCTGGGGAGCCTCCCTCTCTGGGTCTGGGCTCAGCCCAGTCTGGTGCGGTACTGGGGGGGGCTGATCAGTGACGCTCACTAAGGGTAAACTCTGCCCCCCCCCAGTTAAGCTCCACCCACTCCTGTAGTTTCACTGGGAGTCGGGATCCTCCTTCACTTCCGGTCCTAAACTATTCTGCAGCAACTGTGGCTATTAATCAGCGGCCCTGCGCCACCCCAGAGGCGGCTGCATTGCAAGTGAGAGATCCCTGAGCAATCAGCTGCCCTGCGCCACCCCAGAGGTGGCTGCATCGTCGGGCTGGATGGCGCCTGTAAAGTGCTTCTTGCCCGTAAGGAGCCTGTACTCCCAGCCGGGAAATTTCTCTCTCCCCTCCCAACTCCAGGCTGAGTCCCACAGGCTGGGCTGGTGTGGGGATGGGAACCAGGCGTGGGGGGTGCATCCTACCTTACCTTGCTCGCTAGAGTTGTCTCCGCTTTGTGAGGCGATGCCCCCGCTGGAGGGGCCAGGCGTGCCCGAGTGCGCAGACCCCGTCTCATCGTGGTCGCGGATCCAGGAATTATTCTAAACACAGAGAGGGCAACGCTGGGCGAGTTGGCAGGGCCTGGAGTGTCGCCAGGGCCAGCCCTGTCCTGCCCCAATGCTACCCGCTGTCCCTCTGTAATGCCCCCGGCGCTAAGCCATTGCCACGCCTGCTGTAGCCATCCCACCCCAGGGCACCGCTGGCTGCCATGGGCAATGCCTGGCATGAGGGGGTCCCCGATCCAGGTTGGCCCAGGGTCCGGGCCATGTCCAGCGAGGTGGAGGGGCCTCGGATCTTGGCTGAGGGGGTCTGGGCCTCACCCGGCATGATGAGGGGCTGGTTGGGGTCTGTGCAGCGCCTGGCACGATGGGGGGTCTGGATCTCAGTCGGGGAGGGCAGTGTCTGTGCAGTGCCAGCGCTATGGGGACCCCAGATCTTGGTCAGCAGGAGGTTTCTCTGCAGTGCCCCGGGCGAGGGGAGCCCTGGATGTCGGGCTGGAGGGAGGGTCTGTGCAGTGACAGGGGCCCTGGATTTCAGTTGGGGGGTCCGTGCAGTGCCTAGCGTGACGAGGGCTCCGGATCTTGGTCGGGGGGGGGGTTCGTGCAGCGCCTGACACAATGGGGGCCCTGGATCTCAGTTGGGGGGTATTCACACAGTGCCCTGTGTGATGGGAGCCCTGGATCTCAGGTTGGGGGGCCGTCCATGCAGTGCCGTGTGACAGGGGCCCTGGATTTCAGTTGAGGGGGGAGGTCCGTGCAGCACCTGGTGCAATGGGGGACCTGGTTCCCATTCGGGGGTGGGGGTCTGTGCAGCATCTAGTGCAACAGGGGCCCCGGATCTTGGTTGGGGAAGGGGTTCTGTGCAGTGACAGAGGCCCCAGATCTCCGTCAGAGGGGGTCTGTCCGGGATTTTCAGGATATTTCCAGTAGAACGGGAATCATTGCGGACACACAAACACACACACACCCAGCCAAGTGGCACCGGCTTTGCCCCCGGGAGGAACGGCTCAGGTTGCATCCCCCCCCCCCCATCCCGTTTGCCCTGGGCCTATAGAACTCCCCCCTCCTGTACATGCCCCGCCTGATTAACCCCAGTTTGCTGATCACAGACCCTCTGGCAGGAGTCCCAGGGTTACCAGGGTTAAGGAGGGCCGGGTTGTGCGAGGGAACCTGACACGCGCACCCCCCCAGCAGAAGGGGAGGGAGCAGATCAAAGGTCCCTGTTTAAAGGCCTCGGAGGCCAAGGCCGGGTGCACACTGTAAACCAACCGCAGAGGCCAGAGGAGCAAACCTGCCTCTGCTTCTACCAGGGATGGAGTCTGGCCTCCTTTTAACTGGTGTCAGTTCAGCTGGTTTTGAGATCCTGTGCCCAGAGCCGGGGATAGAACCCAGGAGTCCCGGCTTTCAGTCCCCCCCACCCCACTCTAACCAGTAGACCCACCTTCCTTCCCTCCCTCTCTGCACCCCAAACAACTGCCTGCTTCTGCATTTACCACCTTCCCATCCTACCAAGGCTGGGATTTAACCCACTGCTCTGCTACAGCTTTGCCTGGCAACGCAGGGCACGTATTCCAGCTCCCTCTGCCCCTTTGAGAAGGTCCCTATCGGCTGATGGGCGGCCCTGGAGCGCAGCGCTCACGGCTGGTCCCCTGGGTCTCAGAGCATCCCGGGGCATCCCTGGGGTCTGCCGCTCTCAAAGCCCTGGGGACGTTCATGTCTCACTTTACCACAAACGTCCATGATGCCTTGCAGCCTGGCCATTAGCAGGCTCTTTGTAAGCCAAAAAGCAGGGCTGGATGTTCTCCCCTCCCTGGCCCAAGACCGGCTGGTTGGGGCTCATCCATAGACACGCGTGCTGCCACCAGACTGTGCGACGCTCATGCGTGCGGTGGCCGTGTGCGCACCCATCCCGATCGTGCGTGTCTGCAGCTTGTCTCTGTATGGCCAAAGATCACGCACGTGATTGCAGCAGCTGTCTCTCGCCACAGGCAGGGATCGTTGGGTGTGTATGTCTCCGAAGGGGGGTGTCGGTGTATTAGTCTACCCCATCAGCCAGGCGCTGCACAGCCCCACGGTGAGAGGTGCCGCCTGCCCCAGGGGGCGAATCCAGGTAGCTAAGCGATCTTAGGATCTTAAGGCCGTGCCAACAGGCCGACCTGACCGCCTGCGTCTGTCTTTGTCCGAACCCCAAGGACAGATGGGTCAGTGAGGAGAGGCATTTCCCTTCTGCTTCCAAAGTCCTGCTCTGGAGTCTGGGATGTACTGTGGAGTTGGGGGTCTTTTCAGGGCCTTGATGCTGATGCTGAAATGGACCCCACATCCCAAATCAACCCCCCCAGAGGGGTGGGGGGCCGGGGCGGGGGGCGCCTCCATCTAATTATACCAACCAAGTCCCAGCTGAGAGAGGGGATCCGCGGATTAGCTCCCTCCACCCATTGCACCGTAGCCCGAGGGCGTATTAAAAATTCAGTAGAGTTGCTATAGGCAAATGTGCCGACTGCATTAACGAGAGGGGTGCAGATGGGGGGGGGGAGCAGCTCCCTCGTCAGCAGCCGGGTGAACGCCGGCCTGGCAGGCTGGATTGGTCCTTTCCCACAGCTCGGCCTTTAATGTTTCCAAAGCAGGAGGAGAGGAGCAGGGAGGAGTGGGGGGGAGGGTGCTGTGGCTGCGGGACTCCCCCACCCCCAGCACCCTTCCCCACACTCAGCGCCAATCAGGGCAACCTCGAGTCCCGACGTCAAGTCAGCCAGGTAGCAGCGTGGGAGGGGAGCGGGGGCCGCGGGAATGCACGGTGCCTAGGCGGGGGTGGGAGAGGACGGCTGCTTAGCGGGTGAACTGGGTGCCCGGGAACACACAGGGGCTAGTCAGAACCAGGCTGGCGATAGCAGGTGCTGGGCAAGATTCTCACAGTCCCTCCCGCTGCAGCCCCCAA
Organism: Mesoclemmys tuberculata; assembly: GCA_007922155.1. NCBI lineage: Eukaryota > Metazoa > Chordata > Testudines > Chelidae > Mesoclemmys > Mesoclemmys tuberculata. The sequence goes on along the minus strand of ML675698.1, from coordinate 863,460 downwards.
TCCTGACCCCCCAGCCCTGGGCTCTCCCAAGTCCCCCAGTCCTGCCACTGTCCCTCACCCACTGCACTTCCAGGCCAAGCAGAAGGCATCTGCCGAAAGCCGAAAGAATCGGCTCCTGTAGCGCGCTTTTTAGCTCTAGATTGCAAAGATGGGGAAACTAAGGCACGAGGCTGGGAGGAAAACCCAGCAGGCATCGAAGCCAGGCCTCCTGAGCCCCAGTCCAGGGTTCTGTCCAGTAGGCTGCACTGTCTGGGGCTGCCCCAACTCCCGCTCTGCCCCCGTGGGCACTGGGGAGCAGAAAACAGCCACAACACAGTGCGCTTTGCCCTCCTGCACTGGGGGAGGGGCGAGGGGATTGTTCCCCACCCGCGCAGGGGCCCCTTTTCTGCTGCCCGCGGGGCCCGAGTGTGACTTATTCCGGAGGGTGACGTGGCATCTCCCGGTGCTGCTGCCGCCCCATGCGTGAACCCGGCACTCCCCAGCCTGCTGCTCCAGCCTAGATCGTGATGGAGGGGTGGCAGCCCTGCCACGATCAATACCGTCCGCCCCGAGCCTTGCTTAACGCAGGCGCCGGGTCTCCCACCTGGTCGGCGAGGCTGGCGCAGGAGCCCGTGAAGTCCTCGAGGTCGGATTTGGAGCCCCCGTCCCTGTCGTCGATCACCAGGTCGATGGGCATCTTCCCCTTCAGGCAGGTGATGTAGCGGTGGCAGAAGTTGTCACACAGGTCGTGTACCTGCGCCCCAAAAGGAGGGTCGTTAGGAGGCGCCGGGTCAGGCTGCGGGTCCCAAACCCAGCCAGGGGGATGGGGCTTCCCAAGCAGCAGCCAGGTTGGCCTGCCCATCTAGCCTGGCCTCCCATCGCCACAGCTGGTGCTCGCCCTGCCTGGGCGCGGGAAGCTGGCGGGAGTTGAGAGGAAGGACGGTCTAGTGGTTAGGGTCATCGGCTCATGCCGGGGAGCCCAGCCGTCCAGTCCCTGCTCCACTGCAAACGTCGCTTTCCAGGGCGCTCCGAGGGTCTGGGCCCTTAGCCGCTCTGTGCCTCAGTTTCCCATCGGTTAAACGGGGAGAATAGCACTGCCTGATCCTGCAGGGGGTTGGGAGGCTAAAGACGTACCCCACAGGCATGGGGGTGCAGCTGCTCCCCGCCTCCCCCCCCCCATGCTGATCCACAGAGGAAACGAGTTTGCTACAACCCCAGAGAGCCTGGCTTTTTGAGGCTTTCACCTGGGATGTCTGATTCAGCCCCCACCCCGGCGTGTCAGCCCCCACGGAGAATATCCAGACAGGTACCGCAGGGATGGAGGAACAGCCAGCCGGGGTCAGAATCGAGGGGCCATCACCGATGTCTGACCAGGCAGACTCCACCAGACTCTTCAGAGGTTACTCTGTGGGTTACCACAGCAGCAGATGCAGGGTAACCTCCCCCACCCCCCTGTGTTAGATCTGCTGATGATCTCTCACTGTCAGAGACCCCTGCAGTAGGACGGGGTGGGGGGTTGTTTATTGGGGGTATTGTCATAGCCCCAGGACCTCAGGGTGCTTGGTGCTGTACGTTATTTGTTAGGAGCCTCAGCCATATACCAGGCCCCCGTTGCGCTAGGGGCTGCACAAACACTGCCGTGGAGAACTTCCGATCGACGTGACAACAGATGGAGACAGGCCAGAGGTTGTGCAGGATCGGGCACAGCAGGGGTCTTTATCTGGGTCGGGGGGTCCGTGCAGGGCTGGGCATGATGGGGGGGTCCCCAGTCTCAGTCGGGGGGTGTTGTCTAGGCATTACCATAACACACCTTCGCCGAGTGAGAAAACTAGAGCCCATCTGCCGTAAAACCAGCTCCTGGCTTCCCCTTTCTTCCCTGCCCCTGACAGAAGCACCTCACCTTTCACCTGCCCCCCCCCAGCCCTTAACCCCTTTATCAGCACCCAGCAGGTGCCCACTGTGGCAATCAAAGGGTTAATCGTCCCACCAACCAGGGGATTATCTCGTTAGAAACCATGAGGGTGACAAGCCGCTTGGCTGGGCCTCTGGGACCCCCCCCCAGTCCTCCCCTTTGCTACTGCATGCCGGGAATTTACCAGCCACGCCGCCTGGGGAGGGGAAGGCAGCGCGGCGGAGCAGGCCAGCTCAACAGAGGCTCTGCTGGAGCGAGTCCAGGGGAGCAAGGGCCGACTTGCACCCACACGGGAGCTGGCCCATGGACTCCCAGGGAGCCAGGGCTGGAGATCCGGCTGCCAGGTTTTCTTTTAAAGCCTCACAAATGCTTAGCCGGAAAAATCAGCGGGGCCCAATGCTCATCTCCTCTTTCAGAAGAGTCACTCCCCATTTACACCAGTGTAGGAACACGGAGAATCTTGCCAACCGATTAAAACCACACCGACCGTGCCACGGTGACCAGATCTCTCTAGAGCCGGCTGGGAGAAGCTAGCTGACTCCTGCTTTACACCGGGCAGTCGGGTGGGGGATGTCCTGCTCACTAACATTTCAGGGTGTGAAGTCCAGAGGGTCCATTGATTTGAGGGAATACTCCTGGTTTATGCTGCTTTAACTAAAATCAGAACCTGACCCTCCAGCCTTGCAGTCCCAGATAATTACCACATTATGTTCAACTGATTTGAAGTGCGTGCGTATTAGTGGCTAGAGCTGGTGCAGCGAGATGTTGGCAGCGGGTAAGATCTCTAATATTGGCCGGTCCTTAAACTGCTGGAGAAGAGAACAGATGAGGGTCGCGGCTGTGATACAAGCAGAATTCGATTTTGCCAGACACTCCCCTGGAAAGGTCTCATCTCACAACGCCGCCCCTCTGACGCACAGCTTACACCGGTGCAAAACTGGAGTGCAGTCGAGGCCTTAGACAATCTCGTCTTTGATTTGCACAAGGCACTGCCCAAATGCAAACAGTTCATCCTGACGTCCACGTGTGAGATCGTCAAGAAATGTCCCCTGCTTCTCCGTAAATCAGAACCAGCTGCTACAAACGCCCCCTCTTAGGGGCATGATCATTTTCTTAGCCTCCGTATGTGTCACGTTTAAAGACCCATTTGCGTTTGGTCTAACTCCAATCCTCAGCATTGTTCAGACTACAATCCCTCTGTTGTTTGAGCCTCGGTCACTGATTTGAAAGGAGCTATGCTGATTTACACCAGTGGAAGATCTGCCCGTGGTTTGGTTTTTTTTTTAAATAAATAAAAAAGCTCTAAGTGTTTCTTTAGCAGCCCAGAGCTGTGGTGGAGACGTGTGTTACTCCGGTTTCATCACTTTAAAAATGACACGTGCTCTGGGACTTTGGCTAGCGGAGACTGACGCATTGGCAGAACTAACGCCAGCTGTGCGACAGTGAATTAACAGAGTCTGTTTTACAAAGCAGCATCACTGAGGAAGGATGGCCTAGTGGTTAGTGCTCTCACCTGTGTCCTGGGAGAGCTGGGTTCAGTCCCCTGCTCTGCTAGATTCCCCTGTGTGATCTTGGGAAAAATCACTGACGCTCAATCCTCAAAGGACCGTAGATGCCTAATTCCCACTGAAATGTAGGTGCCTACGCACCTGTGAGGATCTAACCTATATGTTTCTCTGTGCCTCGGTTTCCCCGCTGCAGTAACAGCACTTCCCTAGCTCACTAAGGCAGGGCTGGCCAGGTGAATACACCGAAGACTGGGACGTGCCCCAATCCTATGCTGATGGCTGCCCTCGACAGAGGGATTGCTTTAAAAAAAAAAAAACGGAAAGACTCCAGCGGGGCCCTTCTGAGCCGACTGACCGTCATGGTACCATCATACTGTCACTGAATGTGCTGAGTAGCACCTTCTGAGGATTTGGGCCACTGATTGGTACTGAGGTCAAAGGTCTACGAAGATAAGCTGGTGCTTAAATGCTTAGGCCACACATCAACTAGCCACTAGCTTTGTATAGTGGGTGTTTTATTTTCTCCTTGTTCTGCAAAGCCTAAAGCAGATTCAATGGCCCTTGGCCCATCCTGTTTAAGGCCCCAATCCTACGAACACATATGTGTGGCAGTAAACTGATTCGCCAGAGAAGCACGTCTATGATAAATGAGCTGTTATTATTTGTCCCACTAATCGGCATTGGGGGTGTTGCTAGCAGTTCAGAGAAAAAAAAAGTAAAATCGTTTCGTCTTGACCTGAAAAAATGTCTTGGAACTTTTAGCGAATCTAAAATCATTTTTTAAAAAAATGGTTTTGATTTTAGACATTTAAAAACTAAATAATAATTAAATAAAATAAAACAAGGAAAGGAAGTTTCAAGAGGGAATGTTGTTTCAAGCCCAAAAAAATCAAACCTCACTTGCCCAAAACGCTCAGTTGAATGTTTTGATTTTTTTCAGCATTTTTGGTTTCGTTTTCCTTTTTTTCCCTCAACCTAAACAACTCACGGGAATTGACCCGCCTTTTGCAAAATGTTCCAAGTCTGCAGCTTTTGGAGAAAAAAGTGTCAGCTGCAAAATTTTGCTCGGTTCTATCTAGGACACTCAGTCGTCAATCAGGACCCCTTTGTGCCAGGCACTGTACATTTTTCTGAGGTGTGTTCTGGGATCCCCAGGGAGCACCGCTGCCTCCTCCCTCACCCATGTATCAGAACTCCACTGTGCTAGGAGCTGTACAAATGCAGAACAAAATAACACCCCTACTAGAGCTGGGCCAGACAATTTTGGCGCATAGCAAATTTGGGTTGAATTCAGGGAATAGTTTTATTGGGGGAAAATCAAATTTGAGAAAATTGAAACTTTCAGATTTTCCAAGACATGGCCAAACCATTAATTTATATCCTTTTTAAAATCGTATTCATTTATTTTCCCATCTCTCTAATGACTGGCCTGTTCTCTGCGCCTGCTCCCCTCCCACCGCATGAAAAATTAAACATTAAAGGGCAGCTGTATCAGTGGAAAAGGAGGACAATCCCAGAGCTGAAATTCAGCCTCACTTGGTTTTAAAACCATTTTATTTGGCCACTTAACAGCTGCACGTGGGACTTAGTGATGGGCCAGCTAGCTTTCACCACATCACGTCACGTGGCTTCATTTGAAAACATAAATCAGAAGGGCTCTGGCTTTGGGGGGATTTTCTTCTCCTCCTTCCCGCTAAAATTCTTTGGTTGGGAGTTCATTTCTGCTGTCATCACGTGGAACCTCAGATCTGTCAGCAGAGCGGCTGTGATGAGGTGAAAACAGTCTCACCGTATTTAACTAAATGTTCCTTACGATGTTTGCAACAGCTCCAAACAAAAATAAAAAGAATACGGCAGGAGTACAGAGTTTGGCTCTAGCTGTACTGAAGTCAGTGGGGCCCAGCCTCTAACTGGTAAACTGGCCATCGCTCTAGTGGAGACACTGGAGCCAGATCCCCCACTGGTGGAAAACAATGCAGCTCTATTGACGTCCACTGGCATAATTCCCCGCTGGGGTAAACTGGCATAACTCCATTCAAATCCATGGACCTAAATATCTTTGCAAAATAAGGGTTCTGTTCCTTTTAGAGGGTTTCGTTTTGCTTTTTAATAAAAGCATTTGAAATAATTACCCTCAAACACCTACGCTGGGGGGCGGGTCTGGGGGGACGAATCTGTCGATTTACCTTTTCTAATTCCAAGAGATGGAATCGCAGCACCTGGATTGCTTGAATCATCTGTAAATATGACAAAAAGGAAAATCAGCTGGTGGCAGCCTTAATTTTCCTCTCCATTAAGGCCCTTTTACACTGCTGGGGTTATATAAAAGGGGCCGGCGCACAAGCAGAGAACACGGAGCTGCTTCCCAAGGTTCGTTTCAGTTGCTGGCTGGATCACACCCAAATATTCACTTGGATGGAGTCTTTAATTTTCCACATTTCTCTCCCTACCCCTGAAACCCCTCCACGGGAAACGTAATAAGCCTGATCCTCTGCTGCTCATGGACAGATGTTTAGACCAGCGCCGACTCGTGATGGGAGTAAGGCTCGCTAAAGGTCCAAAACAACGGAGAGTGAGGCTCAATAAATCAGTTACCAGTGAGGTTTGAAAAGCCTTTTTAAGGGCCAACTCCATGCTTTCTCGTTGGTGTAACGTCAGTAGGCCAGATCCTTCGATTCCCACCATGGATTCACTCCATTGATTCCAGCAACTGCAGCGCACACAGTGGCGAATAAAGCCCTGACTTGTAAAGGCTGCAACACCCAAGTCTCATTTCCCAGAAGCATTTAGCCGCCTACATCCCATTTGAAAATGACTCGGGTGCTGTAACATCAAAATACCTTTAGAAATCTGGGCCTTGATTCTTAGATTTTAGAATTGATGAACTCCCCTCCCCCCACAAGCACATCTTTAATCTCTGGTCCTGCTAAGACTTACACATGCCCTTAACTTTGGATGCATTGAATAAACCCCATCACGGGTCCTCCTTGAGGAAAGCACGTAAGCCGAGCTTTGAGTGCGTGCTTACGTCTCACAGATACGTGCTCAAAGGCCCTGACTGAACAGGAATGCAAGTGTGAATGGAGGCAGAACCGAATGGGATCACTCACAGGCACAGCGCTGCAGAATTGGGGCCACAAAGGGGCGATTCATTTAAATCGAGATGATTAGCTGCCAGTGGGGAAAACTAAAGAAAAACAACCCAAAGCCAACCCGACCAGCTGAAAAGCAATATATAATTTTTTAAACAAAAGAAATGGTTATTTGTATTGCACTCAGAATTATGGGTTTAAAAAAAAAAGTTTCTTACCAAATTATCCAGCTCAGGATTGGAAGAAAATAAAGGCTTTTCTGTCCTAATCTAGAAAGAGAAAGACATGGGAAATCCAGCACACATAAAACACATGAGGCAAAAGGTTAGCGCGATTGAAAAAATCTGGTTTTCTCATTTCCCCAAAACATAAAAAGAGAGAGAGAGAGAGAGAGAGAGAGAGAAATCTCTCTTTCCTCAGAGCTTCCATGACATCCCCACATGCGTATATTTCACTCTAGGCTCTGGCTATGTCTATGTATTTTAAAATATTCCCACCCCTGCTGTGGCTCGGATCCTCCTATGTAAGATCAGATTTCATACACACACACACACACACACACACACACCCCGTCCTCCTTTCTAAAATTCCTCCCAAGCAAACGTTGATATATATACATTTTATTTTTTTTAAAGCACTAAAGCAACCTCACGTCCGCTCTCTGTCTGTCCAAGGCATGTCTATAAACACAGGATCAGCGCAAGGGGGTTATTTTGTTTGGGGGTTTTTGGCAGAGATTAAGATAACAGCCGGGTTGGATTTGCAGCGTCTAATACACCACTTCATCTCCCAAGCAGCTCCCCGAATTGAGCCACTGATCAGATGGCTTTACGGGGGGTGAAGCTGGAGTGAGTCTGGCGCCCGGTGTTGGCACAGCTTCCCCTGCATTCCCTCTTGCTTCAGGTTTCTGCTGCTTTGCCCCCCGCCGAGCGGAATCACCCCCCTTTCCCCCCGCCCCCGGCTCCAGACACTGACCTGTTTGGCAAAGACGGCGATGTCCTCGTTGAAGGAATCTGAGGAGCAGACGTCCCCGCTGGGGTAAGAGCCTGAGGTATCCCTGGGGGAACAGGTTGCGAGTTCACACTTCTCGAAGACGAGGGCCAGTAAGGGGAACAAGGGGTGCCTGCCGCACACAGGAGAGGTTAGAGCCAGACACGTTGGGTGCAGTCCACAGACAGGCTTATATCTGTACCATGCAACACACCCACCGCACCCATCAGTGCCATACCAAGGTTATAGGAGGCCTTGGGGCACGAATACATTGACCTGGGTAGCTCCACCAGCCTCATCCACCACTGCCCATGGAGGCGGGGGGGAGGGGGCCTGAAATCTGCCCCTTTCCCCCCGAAATCTGCTGCTCTAAGCAGTTGCCTATAGGTAGAATGGCCTCTGCTGGTTGGGTCCCCATACCCTCGTGGGCCCTGGCATGATTCGTTGCTTGCACCATTGTAGACACGCCACGGCAACATCTCGCACGGGCACACACAAGCACTATGCAATCCGAGCACGCACGCACGCCCTATGCAATGCTCACACCGCATCTGTGACATGCAAATGTATAGCCGCCTCACCTCCAACACACACCCACAGATGCACAGTGTGCAATGCACATACAGCACCTAGGACCCTCTAGACATGGAGTAATTCTTGCTCACAGATACAGGCTGTGTGGCACATAAACAAAAATACACCCACATACTTTATAGAACACAGAGACACTGTTATAGGCATGTTGGTCCCAGGATATTACATAGACGGTGATATCTTTTGTTGGGCCAACTTCTGTTGATGAGAGAGACAAGCTTAGCTCTTCTTTGGATCCGGGAAAGTTGGTCCAATAAAAATATTACTTCCCCGACCTTGGCTCTCTAACCTACACACAGTCTATTGGGAAGTGTCACATACAACCTCGCAGCGCACCCAATGCAGAACGCACACTGGGAAAAGAAAGACACTAATATCCACCCTCTAGCACAGAAACATACTCGGTGTGCGACACACAGGGTACACACCATTTACACACAAGTATAGACACAGCCAGTGTCAGGGTGTATGGGTAGGGTTTTGTGGCCTGCCTTGTGCGGGAGGTCAGACTAGATGATCATATTGGTCCCTTCTGACCTATGAGTCTATGAGTCTATGAGTCTATGAGACAGTCACCCATGTAGATGGCGTAGAATAGATACAAGCAAACAGAGGGCAGCAGAAACATCGCTCACATACACCTGGGGGGCCCCAGATTACCTCCACACCATATTGCTCAGCAGAGTGCAAACAAATAATAGACATATTAACTCTGTATACGTGTATCACATCAGAGCGCCCACTCAGTGACTGTAACGGTGTTAACGTATATCTTCATAGAGCAAATACATAAAGAGAGGGTCATAACCAGTGCGTGTATAGACAGGAATAGACAGACGCAGGGCATAGAATGAGATGGGCAAAATTCAAGTTTGATATTTTAATAATTTTGATGGCTAATGTTTCTTTTTAAGCATTTTTCCCAATTTTTATGTATTTTAAATTCTCACCGGGGTGGGAATTCGGAGGGCGTCCGACAATAATCGCTGCCCAACTGTCAATGCTGAGATTCAAAACGCAAACTGGCAGCATCGCATGTCAAAATATACAAAGTAAAGAGCCTCATGTCAAACTCGAATAAATTCTCAAGCTGCATTTTTTGTACTTTGCCTCGCTGTAAGTTTCCATTATTATCGATGGAAACAGTGTGTTGGTTTGTGCGCTGAAATGAACCTTTTCTGAGAAAAAATCTAATCCTTCCAACCCTACATACAATACACACAGTGCATATATAGTGTGTGAATATTGTATATAGCATATGTGACTATGATGTACGAACATAACACGTTATGTTATGTGTATGGTGAATGTACATAACACACAGAATAACGTTACTGGTGGGCCTATATGCAGTGTGTGTAATACACACACAGAAGATAGTGTTATAATAGTGTGTACACACCGTCTACAATATATATCCACATTCAGACAGCTGGGGAAATAGTAGATTTTTTCAGTTCACTGGCTATTTTTAAAAGGGGGTTGGAAGGGCCTGGGAATCTGAGCAAAACGTTGTGTTGAAATAAAATTGAAAAGTTTTGTTTCTATTTGGACAATTTTAAAACTATTTTGGAATTTAAAAAGAAAAAAAAACATAAAAGAAATTTTGAAACAAAAAATCATTGGAAATCGCAAAACCAAACTGGTTTGGATGGGAAAATGTCAAATACGCAAGTGATAACACGCTTTGGGCATATACACACCGTATAGATCATATGGCTAAGGGATGACATTTGTAGCGTGCACGCATACACACATGCACGCACACGCACAGAGTGTATATAAAACAGACCGGGGATGACCTTTCTAGTGTGTGTGTACACACACACACACTCTTTACACAATACACATGCAGACAGAATTTTAACCCGGAGTGTGTCACACAGACACACGCCCTTTAGCCAGACGGTAGGCCCGGTGCTGCTCACAAAAGCACCCTGATTTCTTTCCTGGGTGTGCACTCGCGCATTACTCTAGCACCGGCTGGACTGTGGCACCTTTCTGGATCATAACCAGCACCTCTTCAGAAAAAGGGGAGTGTGCTAGTAACTTTCGCTGCTGGATGGCTTTGATTGGACTGTTTTCTTATGGGTTCTCCATTTGGGGAGTGGGTGGGGAGGGGAACAAGATCCGGCCCTAGGGGGTGAGGGAGGTTCAGAGAAGGCAGAGGGAAGGAAGGGGTGGTTTGCCACTGGGACAGGTGAGCTCTTTGGGGTCAGGGACTGTGTTCGTACAGCACCTGGTGCAAAGGGGATCCATTCTCTGCTGGTCCCTGGGCGACTACCATAATACACCTAATACATTCATCATCATAGAAATTCATAGAAATCATTGACATACATATAAGAAGCAGGGAGCACGAGACAGAGCATGAAGCAGAGGTTAGGGGAAGAGGAAAGCACCAAAAGAGAAAGAGGAGAAAGGGAAGGAGAAAAAGAGAAGCCAGAGAAATGAGGAAGGAAGGGGGGTGAAGAGGGAAAGGGGTCAAAGGAAATACACAAAGTATATAAAATGTGCCTATAATGTACACACCCTATATAATATTGATGCACTTTGCACAGTACAGAAAGATTGATAATTCACAGGTATGCATAGAAACATACACCTATACACACACCCCAATATAGCTTCATATAGAGTGCATCCACATTGTACGGTATAGAAACACTGAGAACGTACACACGGTGTATAGTTCTATATAGGAAATATTGTATACGGTGTGTGCAAATATCACATGCAGACATTGTAAATAGCTTCTGTGTAGAGCCCTGCACCGATACAAATATCTGTATCCACCTCCAAGCTGCGAGCCGCAAAAATGGGCCATGGCCATAAAGCAGCTAGCCTCAGGTTTGCAGGATTCTCCTTACGTGCCTGTGAATATCGTGGGGTGTGTTTGCATGTAGCCCACACCATGCATCACTATATAATGTGCATATCGATGGTCTATACAACTCTGTGGGTGTGGGTTTGTGCATATGGACACCCAGCAATTTATGCACAACATGACATAAGATCCACAAAAGCATAGGGTGTGTGGATCTCAGTAGTGCACACTGCCTTGCATTTACTCCCAGCAATGTCTAATATTGACACATGACATATGCTCACAAAACAGATATACAAGCACGCTGCTTGTGACTACATCGTTTATAATATGTTCATGCGTGGTGGCGTTATACCCTGCTGCCGTGTGTTTCTACACAAATCTATACCCTCACAGCCGCATGGAACATCAATACACAAAACACATTATAAAAGATCTACTCACAGGCCGTACAACACAGATGCAATGTACCACGCCTATCCCCACAGTCGGAAGTGTTAGCATACGCTGTATGTAACATACAAATTCAGATTGGAGTTTACAGCACCTCTGTTGAATGTGGCTCCATATACACTATACAAACTGGAACAATGTCCTGAACCCTCTGTATATGTTTGCTCATTTACAGAGTCCGATATTTATGCAATGATGGCCAGATCCTCAGCGGATGTAAACTGATGTACGTCCATTAGCGTCAATGCAGCTACCCCAGCGGAGGATCGGGCCCGCGGCATGAAATGTGGTTTATTTCGATTTAAAACCTCCACACAACAGTGCTGAGCATACATTTAAACAGTAAAGACACGTGTCGAAAGTGTCCTGTACACTGTGTGTGTACACGCACGCACGCACATGCACGTCTGTATATACGGGCACAGTGTGTAATATTGCCGTGCATACACACACACAAAGTGCACGTATAGTTTACGGCAGGTCTTTGCAGTCACTTTAGACTCATACAAACAAATGCACAAGGCACAGTGCAACAGGGGTTTGGGCCCAGAACATTTCTACATGGCCAAAGGAGTCTATACATACAGATGCATCATGCAACATTGATATACTTTGTGTGTGTGTGTGTGCGCGCGCGCACCATCTTGTTCACTCTGTGTGTGTATAAATATACACACGGAGCATAACATACGTGCACCCCACTGTGTAGATATGTAAATCTACATATACACACCTACATATATCCAAAACTATTCTATACGGAGCGTAGATACACAGTGTAAAACGTCGTTACACACCTTACAACATTGCTGCACACACACACACGCACACAGAGGCACAGACAAATGAACAGATAGCTCTGTATGCATACACACACACTCCATACAGTGTGTATCTAAAGATACAGAAACGCACTGTATACGTATCTGGCCCTTAGCTTATAATATTTACACAGAACGCATAGCTAGAGACACACACACGGACCCTATATATGTGTTTTTGCGTATTTCAACATCACACACTTTCTCTCTGTATATACAGAGTAGCTATATACCAAAACCGTTGTATATAGAGGCACAGAGTGTCTGCAGTTTCATAGTTTGCACTCTTCTTGTAGCCCTGGTGGGTCCCAGGATATTAGCAAGACAAGGTAGGGGCGGTAATCGCTGTTATCGGACCAACTTCTGTTGCAAACTTTCCAGCTCACACCCCAGCTAAGGCCCCAAGTGTGTCATGTATCTATTATATTGCACGCTTTTTCTGTCTCTATATGCAAAATGTTCCATAGACACAGGGTGCAAGATTGATCATACTTTGTGCTTCTGGATGCATGCATATGCAACTATACAAACAGATCAGGGAGGGTCTAGGATTACTTGGATCTATCTCAGGGTGGGGGGCTGGACCTGATGACCTCCTGAGCCCTACATTTCTGGGATGTTTTATACACCTCCCCCCATCCATATGTATCCACACACCCCAAAAGAGTCTCTCTCTCTCTCTCCTTCTAGAAGACACAGGCGCTGCAAGTTCACACAGCAGATGCTATGTAAATATTTGCAGCCAGCATAAGCCCTTGTTATCTCCGAAGTGTGTCTTTCCCTGGAACTTGAGGTCTAGCCCGTGTGAAGCCAGCAGCAGAGATGAGAGTCCCAACAAAGGCCGCAAAGGAAAAACCAAAACCAGTTGCAAATGAAAAGCAGCCTCCACTCCTGCTAACGGGGGGAGGAATGGGGGCATTTTATGTCCCTTTGGGGAGGACAATCGTTTTGCTTCTCTGCTCCTAGAAATGTTCAAATGCAGTCAGAAAAGAGGCGAGTGGAGGGAAGAGGCTGGCAAACTTGAACGTCCCTCCTAGCCCCGGCTCTGAGCCTCCATGGGGCTGACTGCAAAATCTCTGCGGGGCGAAGAAGGGGCCTGGCTGGATTCTGTCCTTGCAAGTTTTCTTCTCCTTCTGTCTGCTGCAGGGGCTGTGGGCGTTATGCGAAACGGAGCCGTTCCTCTTTCTTTCCCTCCTGGGCCCTTTCCTTCTATGGGTCTCCTTTTTCTTTTCACGGTCTATCTTCCCCGCTTTCTTCTCCCTGCTTTTCTCTTTCTGTCCTCCTTCCTCTAGCTGACTTTCCCAGCCTGCTCCCTTTCCATTTCCTGTCTGTCTCTTTCTTCGTTGGCTTGTCTCGCTTTCCTCCTTTCCATTTCCTCCATCATTTCCCCGCTTTCTCTCCTTCTTTTTAGCTCCTGGCGTTCTTGTCTTTCTATTTTTCTCTATCTCCTCGTTCTCATTTCCTGTCTTTCCTCTATCTCCATCTTTCCTCCTCTCTTTCCTTTATGTTTCCTGTCCTGTTTCCCCCTCTGTTTCCTTAACCTGTCCCTCCCTGTTTGCTCTCTCTCCACCTTGCCGTTTTCTCCATCTTCCTTTCCCTCCACACGCGGGTTCCCGCGAATTCAGCGCGCCGAGGATCCGTGCAGCGCCTTGCACTGCATGTTCCCCTTTCCAGCAGCAGCTCCCCAGCGGGGCTGGGCCGGGCTCACGGCGCCTCTCTCTGCTCCCTTCTCTCTCTGCCTTGCATTTCTGGCCTCACCTGTAGAACAGGTCCCCAGCTTCTCTTCGCGTCCAGCCCTTTCTCCTCCGCGGGAAGACAGGCCCCCCCCGGTCCCCGGATCCCCCCCGCCCCAGTTCTGGGTCCCGAGCGCACAAAGCCACGGCGCCCGGCTCGGGATGTGCGCACGGAGGGGCCGGGCGGCTTTAAATTGGCTGGCGGCGCAGCGCAAGGCGAGATGCGCCACGCCGAGAAAAAACTTCCTTTCGCCCCACACAGCCCCCCCGCTGCTGGGGGCGTTTGTCGGCTCCAGTCCACTTCAGCCCCTGGGAGTCCAAACTTCGCCTCCTGTTCTGATCCGATTCAGCTACAGTAATAGCCCCCGGGGCCACTCGTTTTTGACCAGGAGCGCTCATTTTCAAAGGACAGCCTGGCCTGCCTCTAGCCAAGCACCTTTGATTTCTTTGGGGCGTCCCTCCTCTTTGGCTGAATCCGCTCTCTCGCCTGGAAAGTGCCAGGGTGCCCGGCCGAGAGATTCCCCTTGCAATAAAGGGTTGGAGACAAAGGAACCGGAGCGAGGGGAAACAGAAATAAAAGGCGGCCAGACAGACGGGTCCCGCTAAAAATGAGACTGACCGATGTTCGGAAATCTCGACCACCAATTCATTTACCCCCCCCTTGAAATGAAAGGGAGAGAGACCCACCAGAAAGGAGACGGACAGATCCAGCAACAGTTAAACGGACAGAGCCCGCGGCGCGCCAGACGGAGAGAGGGACCCACCAGAAATGAGGTGCATAGACAGACAAGTCCACCGGTAATCAGATGGCTAGATCCCACGGGAAACTAAAGGAAGAGGACAGAGCCTCCAAAAACGAGACGGCCAGACAGGCCGACAATGTGCAGGGTAAAAAAATAAATAGACATTTGCACACACCCAAACCCCCACCCACCCCTGCCTCTTTCAAGAGAGCAATTGCCAGCGCCTGGCCCAGCACCAGGGAGCCCGCGCCCCACCCAGATCCCAGCCCCAGCTCCTTACCCGTAGATTTCATCTTTCTCCCTCTTCAAGGTGTCATTGGTGCCCAGGCCGGGAGGCATCGGCGCCCGATGAGCCACCCCCGCGGAGCCATAGGGAGAGCTCTGGCTCAGCGAGTGCTGCTGGAGACTTCTGCCCGAGTGAGGGTCTCCGAAGCCTGGCAAAGTAACTCCATCCATGCCAGGGTAGTGCATCAGCTCATCGTACTGCAAGGCAGGGGGAAAGCAAGGGGGGGTTAGCCCGCGAGGCTCCCAGCTGGCCCACTCACCCGCTCCCCAAAACAGCAGCACCCTCGCTCGAGAGTGCATAGAGGAAGCGGAGGGGGAATTTTGCACAGAACACCCCTAGGCGGGCTGAGATCCGGGGAGCTGAGG
>ML675698.1:787163-840076 GCA_007922155.1 Mesoclemmys tuberculata | reverse complement strand
CCCCACCTGGCTCCCACTGCTGTCTGTCCCCACCCCATTCCCACAAAACCCAGCTCCCACTGGTGTCTGTCTGTCCCCTCCCTATTCCCCACCACCCCTATTTCTGGCTCCCACTGGTGTCTGTCTGTCCCTTCCATATTCCCTGCCACCCCCAACTCTGGCTCTCACTGGTGTCTGCCTGTCTGTCCTCTCTTATTCCCCCTCCATCTCTGTCTCCTATTGGTGTCTGCCTCCCTGTCCCCCAGCCATCCACCTGATCTCCTGTCATCCCCCTGCCCCACATTTCAAACTGCAGCAGCCCCGCTTTATATGGGCATCTCTTCCCCTTCGCCCCCCAGTCTGTCTGTCTGACTCCTAACTCTGCAGCTGTACTAGGCAAATGGGCCTAGAGCTGCCAGCATTTGGGGAGAGGGAGGGAAGAATGTAAAGGTTTAAACACTTCGCCCCTATTATTATTATAAATCCTTTATTTATGATTGCACCTGCTTTTCCTCCCCCCCATGGAGATCTCCCATGGCAGAACCATTTGCATTTGACCACAAACACTGGTGAAAGTGGCCAAGAGGTTGCTGTGTTTTTCGTATAATTATTATTAATGTTCCCATTTATTTCTTTAATGTCTCTCTTCTTCTAGCTTCTTCGAGCGGGGTCGGTCTGTTGTGTCTCGTTTCCCCTCTGCTGTCCCCGGAACCTGGGCGCAGCGTTCTGAATGCAACCCGGCGGGGAAGGGCTATAACAGATTCATGGTGGCGGTGGAGGTTCCCCGGTGTAGGCGTAGTTATTTCCAGCTGCCTTGCAGCAATTTAAGGCCTTGTGAAAGCTGTACGGCACTGGCTTCCTCAGGCTAGCTGAAGCAGCAGACTTCCCTAATAGGGGGGCAGTTATACCTGTATAAATGTGCTTGTATCAGCAAAGTTGCCTCCTAGGAAGGAAGGGGAATGTGCTAGAGTGCTGTGAGAGTACCAAGCTGTTTTCAGCCGCAGATCTCAGAGCTCTGTACCACCAATCATTATTCTCGTTTTCCAGATGGGGAAACTGAGGCGCCGAGCAGGGGAAATGACTTGCTCCAGGTCATCAGTCAGGCCAGTAGCAGAGGTGGGTATGGAATTTGTTCGAGTCACGAGGACGAGCTATCTCAAACTCTTTGGCCTATGCTAACTGCATCCACATTAGGGGGTGTAACTACTGTGGTCAGAAACGACAGACCAGCTGCCATAGTGACACCGGGAGAAAAATTGTGGTTGACCAAGCCTGCATGGAGAAATGGACCTGGTTAGCTATTCTGAAATAATTATTCTGCTCTAGCCATTCCAGGTCCACATGGGGAATTTATTTTAGAATAGCTCTAGCACTTTAAATTCACACCCTACCTTCCCCTAGAAAAACTTCTCCAGGAGGGCAAGTCCTTGAAATTGATGTCTATGTGCTCTGAAATGGACCGAGGTGGAGAATCCTATGAACATGAGCTCCTGGTGCGACGCTGTGACCTGAAGGGCTAACGCGATCCTGGGGTGTATAAACAGGGGCCTCGCGAGTAGGAGGGGAGAGGTTATTTGCACCCTGTGTTTGGCCCTGGTGCGACCGCGGCTGGGATCCGGTGTCCAGTTCTGATGCCCACAACTCTGGGAGGAAGTGGAAAGGTTTCAGAGAAGAGCCACAGGCATGATTAAAGGGTTGGGAAGCTCCTTTAGGCTGAGACACTCCAGGAGCTTGATATGTTTAGCTCATCAAAGAGAAGGGGAAGGGGTCACTTGACTGCAGCTCTAAGTACCCACATGGGGAGCAAATATTTGAGAACTGAGGGCTCTTCAGTCTTGCAGACAAAGATCCAATGTAGTCCAATAGCTGGAAACGTTGAAGCAGGACAAATTCACAGTGGCTGTCAAGTGCAGATGGTAAACACTGAGAGCAATTAACCATTGCAACAACCCATGAATGGGTGTCATGGATGCTCCTGCTGGGGCAATTTTTCAGCCAAAAGCAGCTGGTTTTCTAAAAGACCCGCACTCCTTCAAACAGGAATTCATTCAGGGAAGTCTCCATCCTGTTTTATGCAGGAAGACAGACTAGATCGCCACAAAACGGTCCCCTTTCTGGCCTTGGAATCTATGACTCTATGAACGCGGATGAAACAGTGTGGCTGTGGCCACCTGTCGGGATGTTTATGGCACATATTTCTAAAAGCTCCAGCTCCTGGAGCCCTGGGATTCCATGAGACTCTCAGCTCGCACTGGGGTGGCAGGGAATGAATTTCTAGCCCCCAGGGCTATGGACAAAAGGTTTAAAATTTGATCCTCCCCACGCCGATGCTAAAACCCTAAAGGTGAATAAAGAGAGCCCCACGTCTGCTATTTTTAAAATTTCATGGATTTTGAAGCCAATCTTGTGCTTAGGAAGGAATGGGCTGTCACGGGGTGAATGGCCCCTTTAAGAGGGAGCAGAGGTCATGCACCTGGCCTGGTCAGCTGCCTCCCACTTGGCCTTAAGAGAAGGTAGTTGGGCCCTATAAAGTGAGGGAGGGAGGGATGTTTGATGGAGTCTGTTCTGGGCCAGAGGTGAGTGTGCTGGAAGGGGAAGGTGGCTAGAGGATGAGAATGGCAGGAAAGCAGTAACTGTGAGCGACTGGTGATGGATGTGGTGGAGAACTGGCTAGCGCTGTGGAGCCCCAGTGGATTGCAGGAAGAGTTTTTTGGAGGCCCCCTAGGAACGAGGGGGATGACCAGCTTGGTCAGTGCTTGCAGGGGTTGGTCCTGGAGGGAGGTCCCCAGGATCAGGGGTGAGGAGAGGCTGTGGGGGTGGAACCCCAGAGGCTAGGAGGGGAAGACAGGTGGATCTTTTCAATGTTGCCTTGTGCCGTACACTCCCTGTGAAGCTCTGATGCTCTGATCAGCTAGTGGGCTAGATGGACCATTGGACTGTGCCTCCCTCCCGCTAACTCTGCAGGGAGCTTTCTTTAAAGAGACCCTCTTGGGGCTAGGGGCGAAGACTTGCAGGTCATGGGCTTCTCAGGTGGAGATCTGGAGAGTGGGACCCTGGATGAGGGGCAACGGAACTGGTTAATGATTCTCAGGCGGGATTCCCTGATTCCTGCCCTGGGTTGGTGTCTCTGCTAGAGTCTGAAGGACATGGCTTTCCCAACTCACTCACTTCAATGAGCACAGCTGTGGTGCATAGACAAGGCCCCGGCAAAGTGGGTGTGGGTGGGAGGAGGGGTAATTTCAGGAGCTGTGGTGTTTGGTGTGTACTCTGTGCAGCTCTGATGATTTTCACTGCCTCAGCTGATTTCTCCTGTCTTTGCAGCCCACGTGCATGCAAACGTGCAAGCCAACATGCAAGTGCATGAGTAGACCGTACATCAACATGCATGAGCTCAACCCACACGTTATTAAATAGGGGGAAAAAACTTTGCTAATGCAGAACTGAAAGGGGCCTGGAGGTATCAGGGCGTGCTTCCAGAATGTCACGTTCAGCAAAACTGAAATGCGTGAAAGCCAGCATATACAGCGCTGAGGTACATGCCCACATAACGTTAACTCTGCCCTCTCCCCCCCCCCCCCCCCGGATCTGACAGTGCCCCCTAGGAATTATCTGCCTCCACTATTAGGTGTAGTTATTCTGAACGGTGGAGGAATCAGCTTGGAAGAGCTGTGATTGTGACAGAATCCCTGGTTTCTATCTAGTGCTTTTCATCCCTGGATCTCAGAGTGCTTCACTATCTTTAATGTGGTGAACATCACAACCCTTCTGCGAGGCAGGGCAGGGCTGTCATCCCCGTTGTACAGACGGGGAAACTGAGGCAGACAGCAGCAAAATGATTTGAGCATGTCTGTGGCAAGAAATCGAGCCAAGGTCTCACACGTTTTTCGCTATGGCCCTAACTGCCAGGCCATCATTCCTTCGTACGCGCAGGTTGGGATTCAAGAGAGCTGCCTCACTTTGCCACTCTTTTTACGGCACTGTCAACATACCCCTGAAAGGCCCAACTGAAATTCCAGTCCCATGGCGCTAGGTGCGGCACAGACGCAGAATGAGAGGCCAGCCCCTGTCCTAAATGGCTCACAGCAGAAACATGCTAACAAGTCGCAGATCTCGTTGCTTCTGCAGGCTGGAGCTGTGCACCCTGTTAGAGAGAAGCTGCTGCCTGTGATATGTGCAGCTGGCAACGGGGGGCACCAGAGAAAGTCCTCTAGCTAGATGAGACCAAGGAGGGGGGGAACTGAGGCACGGTGCAAGGGAGTGACTGGCCAAAGGTCAAACAGTGATCCCCTGAATTTGCTGCCTGTCTGTAAAAGGGAGACAAAAATCTCTCCTTTGTTCGTTTGGCCTCCAAAATGTCAGCTTCTTCAGGGCTGCGTCTTGTGATGCGGTACGTACAGCGCCTGGCACAATATCGGTTATGATTATCATTATTTCATTGGCATTGCAGCAGCACCAGAGACCCTGGGCAGGGTTTGGACACCCCTATCTCCCCATTGCCTGGAGCTGCACTAATGCAGAACAGAGAGACAGCCCCTGTCCCCAAAAGCTTGCAGTCTAAGTACAAGATGAGAGGCGATGAGGGAGCTACAGTGGATGAGGGGCGTGCAAAGTGGGCCCTCTTTCTGGGGTGCTGAGAGCCGAGGCTTCCAGCTGAAGTCACCTGCGAGTGCCAGGGAAGCATGCATCGTTTGGATTCTCTTCTCCCCTGTGCCATCTGCCCTGGCACCTCAAGGGAAGCTTCCAAGCCTGGCTTAGCTGAGAAATCCCTCTCTGGTGCTGACACATCTTCATCCCTTTCAGCTGGCAGCACTGAGCTAACAAGGTAGGGCCAGGACCTAGTGAGCTGGGCCAGATCCTCAGCTGGGGGCTGATTAACATTGCTCCATAGAGCCCTGTGGGCTTTACCCCTGCCCCGGATCCAGGCCCAGCAAGTGTTTGATGCAACAGCCGCTGTACCCTGTCGAACGGCTGCCATCAGACTCTCTTCCAGCCCCTAGGCCAGTCCACCTCTGGTGCTGTGCTGTGGATTTCAGTGCATTATGCTGATTTACACCACTTAGCCCATGTATTTTCCCCCAGTGTCACCCCTGCCCTGCCCCCAGCCAACCCACACACCCACCATAGCTCACTGGCTCACAACCTGATTATTTACATCCGTGACCTCTGGGACCTAGAGCAAACTAAACATGTTTCAAGTGCTCTCGCCACTCAAACCCCCTGCGCAGAGCTCCCGTGGCTGAGAACGGAGTGTCAGGAAGCCCTTATCTTCCACCGGATTGAGGCTGGATTTGACTGAGGGTTTTGGTTAGTTTGGGTTTTTTTAAGGATGCATAAGGCCAGTAATACAATTCCCCAGGCAGCCGGCGTTACCGTCTCTAGAGTGGCTGCTGCTTTGTCAGCGACGGGGCAGAGACAAAGGATTGGTTTAAAATTTTTTTTTTAAACTATGGGATATTTTTTGCTGAAAGTGTGGGCTAGTGGCTCGCACAGGAGGGAAGGGGAGTCGGGACTCCTGGGTTCTCTGTGCAGTTCTGGAAGGGGAATGGGGTCTAGTAGTTAGAACGGGGGGCTGGGAATCAGGGCACCTGGGTTCTATTCCCAGCTTTGGGAGGGGAGTGCGATCTAGTGGTCAGAGCATGGGGTAGGGGCTGAGAGAGCTAGGACTCCTGGGTTCTCTCCCCAGCACTGGGAGGGGAGTGATTTAGCAGCTGACACACTCAGCTGAAACCCAGGAGACACAAGTTTGATTTCCAGCTCTGCCACTGGCCCTGCTGTGTGGCCTCGGGCAGGTACCATTCCTTGGGGTAGAGGAGTCGTTTTGTCTGTCTGGCTGGTGAGCCCTTTGGGGCACGCCCTGGCTCTTGCTGTGGGTACATACAGGGCCCAGCTCAAAGGGACTGTGCTCTTGGCTGCAGTCTCTAGGCGGTGCTGTGATGTTAATAATTTTGGCCCGAGGGGGTGCGCCGATTTCTGTTTCTGTTAGGAGAAGACATCAGTGCTACAAGTCAGGCGCAATCCTGTCCCATCTAGCACACTTAGAACACGCAGCAGGCAGGATCCTTGTTCCAGAATCCCCGGGCCTGCCCCTCCTGTGGGCTCTGTGCCCAAGAAGCCCTGCCTCTGGGAGCGTGTGAGTTCCAGTGCTCTTGTCGTTGGAGCTGAGAAGGGCACTCGGGCCCGGGTGCAGAATGGCTTTCCCAATCCCATGAGAATTTTTGACGTTTAAAAAAATGTTCCTGTCCTGAATCGGGACAAAAATTTGAAATGTCAAAAAAATGACATGAATGGAACATTAAAAACATGCTCATCCATGGAAACATTTTGCTTCGATAACTTCAAACCATCTCGGACTCATTTTGACCTTTATCTTTTACTTTCAACCTATTTTTTTTCCAGTGTAATTAAGTTAAATTTCAACATGTCATTTCAAAGAGCAAAACCCCAAACTGTTCATTCTGAAAATGTCCAGACGTCCCATTCTGACACTTTTGAAAGGTTTCTTCTCAATTATTAATATTTTTATTATATTTTTTGGAATCCGGAAACTTGTCTAAACCAACCTTTTTCCTTTAAATCATTTTGATTTTGACGAACTGGCATTTCTCTCTCTCTGTGTGTGTGTGTGTGTGTGGTGGAGGGAAGTTTAATTGAAAAATTTTTTACTAGTTGTACTTGGCTCCTACGTTGGCTATGTCATTGTGCATCTACTGTAGTCTAGGTTTAGATCAGCTTTCTCTTTAAAGCTTGACTCTTCTACATTCTCTAAAATCTGCATGGTTGCTTGGATTGCCTTGAAATTTGGTATGCCACATGAGGGCGTAGGGTAAGGTGTGTGATCCAAATTTGGGATTATTTGAGCCAGGAATTCCTGAGATACAACCTCATAAGTGTATGAGAATGGCTGTAGGAGGTCAGACCAATGGTCCATCTAGCCCAGTGTCCTGTCTTCAGACAGTGGCCGGTGCCAGGTGCTCCAGTGAGAATGAACAGAACAGGGCAATTACTGAGTGACCCATCCCCTGTCGGCCAGTCCCAACTTCTGGCAGCCAGAGGCTAGGGGACACCGAGAGCATGGGGTTGTGTCCTTGATCACCTTGGCGAATAGCCCATGATAAACCCTCTTCTCCATGAATGTATCTAGTTCTTTTTTGAACCCTGTTCTGTTCTTGGCCATCATAACATCCCCTGGCAATGAGCTGCACAGGTTGACTGTGTATTGGGTGAAGAAGCACTTCCTTCTGTTTGATTTAAACCCGCTGCCTATTCATTTCATTGAGTGACCCCTGGCTTTGTGTTCTGTGAAGGGGTAAATAACACTTCCCTAGTCACTTTCCCCACACCAGTCATGATTTTATAGACTTCTGTCATAGCCCTCCCATCCTTAGTCATCTCTTTTCCAAGCTGTAATGTCCCAGTCTTTTTAAACTCTCCTCATATGGAAGCTGTTCCATCCCCCTAAACGTTTTTGTTGCCCTTCTCTGCACCTTGTCCAGTTCTAATACACCCTTTTAGAGATGGAGCGATCAGACCTGCATGCTGTATCCAAGGTGTGGACGTGCCATGGAGCATCCTAGAAAAACACAGCTTTTCTGAAGGTGGCCTACCAATGTTTTGCATAGACTTGGGGCTCAAACCATGGGAGCAATCCTGGCCCAAAATAATCTCCCTGAGCCATGCCTAAAATATAATGCAGGTCTCCAGAAAAGGTTACGTCTCACTTTCTCTCAGGCTAGGCTGTCCAGATGGCAAGTGTAAAAAATTGGGACACATTTTTTTTCTCGGGGTGGATGGCATAGTTGTGTCTATAAAACAAAGCCTCTAATATCAGGACGGTCCTGATAATATCAGCACATCTGGTCACCCTTTCTAGGGCCAAGCTGGCTCTGTGTGCTGGCCTCTGCTTTTGAAGCTGACAAAGGGATTTAGACACACAACCTCACCAATGTGGTGTGTGCAATCTCCCAGCTGTTCTGCACCCGGGTGGTTAGCGTGTGGTTAGCGGGAAATGTTCCTTTAAGGACAGGGGTTCTCTTCCTCAGTGGGCGAGATGGGGGGGGGATGTTTCAGTGGAAATGGTTGCGGGCTGACAGGATGATTAGCGCTGATTGTTAGTTAGGGTTCCGAGGGGCTAGGGTAGATAACAGTAATTGTGCCTGGAGCCTTCCATCACAGCATCTCGCAGGGCTTGGCAGTTAAATATCCCTGTCTTCCTAGTACAGCTGGGCAAAATGAGAGACCAGGAACTCACTGAAGTGGAACCCAGGAGTCCTGCCTCCCACCTCCCTGCTCTAACCCTACACCCCACTCCCCTTCCAGAGCCATGCATAATGCCCAGGAAAACTGGCTCCCAGTCCCCCTGCTCTAACCACTACACCCCACTCCCCTTCCAGAGTGGGGGATTGAACCCAGGAGGGAGGGAGGGAATATCTTTATAACTGCTTCCCTGCAAGCTGGTATGATACAGTGGTTACACCACTGAAACGCAGGACTCCTGGGTTCTCTTCCCATCTTTGCTACTGACCCGCTGGGTGATCTTGGCCAAGTCCCCTCTTTGTGTCCCTGTTTCCTCTGCTCCCTTCTGTCTTATCTGGCCGGACCTAGCTCCATGCTCCCTGGGCATTTCCATTGAGTTGAACCCAGCCCTTCCCTCTAGAGCAGTTGTCTGGAGCGGGTGGGTCCAGCCTGTGTTGGGAAGGGGAGAACGCGTAGGCAGGGTTTGTGCGGTGCTGGCCTGCTGCGGCTGGTGTTCGAGTGCCTCTGTTCGGAATGGGAGAGGCGGCTGATTGCCAGAGATGCTGCACTGCATCTTTGACAGCCCTGGATGCCAGCAGCACAGAACAGAGTTGCCCTGGCACTGGGGTCTGGGACCCTGGACCTAACCAAGTGGATTTCATCGATTCCAAGGCCAGATGGGACCACTGTGACCATCTGGTCCGGCCCCCAGCATAACCCAGGCCAGAGACCTGCCCCGGAATAATTCCTGCAGCAGATCTTAGACAAACCTCCTGGCTTGAGTTTAAAATGGTCAGTGACGGAGAATCCACTGTGACCCATGGGTAACTATTCCAAGGAAACTGGCGCCTTATTTCCATTCTGAATTTGTCCAGCTTCAGCTTCCAGCCATTGGATTGTGGTGGATCTCTGCTTGCTGGGTTGAAGAGTCCATTATTAAATATGCGTCCCCCAGGCAGTTACTTATAGATGGTGACCAAGTCACCCTTGCTCTCCTTTTTAAGCTGAATAGACGTATAGAGCCCAACCCACACTATACGGCAGGTTTCCTAATCCTTCAGTCATGCCTGTGGCTCTTCTCTGAACTCTCTCCCATTGATCAACGTCCTTCATGAATTGTGGGCACGGGAACTGGACACAGGATCTCAGCAGCGGTCGCACTATGGCCAAATAGCAGGTGGAAAATAACCTTTCTGCTCCTATTCGGGATTGCCATTTACGAATCCCAGGCCAGCGTCAGTTTTGTTGGCCGTAACACCACACTGGGAGCTCCATTATACAAGGCGTTGGTCAGACCTCATTTGGAATATTGTGTGCAGTTCTGGTCTCCCATGTTTAAGAGGGATCAGTTCAAACTGGAACAGGTGCAGAGAAGAGCTGCTAAGACAATCCGAGGAACTGAAAACCTGCCTTATGAGAGGAGACTCAAAGAGCTTGCCTTTTTTAGCCTAACCAAAAGAAGGCTGATGGTAGATATGATTTATCCCTCTGATGTATTTATAGAGAGCAATACAAGGAAGGGAGAGGAATTATTTCAGTTCAGCACCAGTGTGGACACAAGAACACATGGCTCTAAACTGGCCATCAGGAAGTTTAGTCTTGAAATTAGACGAAGGTTTTTAACCATCAGGGGAGTGAAGTTCTGGAACAGCCTCCCAAGGGGAGCAGTGGGGGGCAAGAACCTAGCGGGCTTCAAGACAGAGCTTGAGAAGTTTATGGTCGGGATGGGTTGATGGGCCAGTCCAATTTGGCAATTGACTGATCTTTAGCTACTAGCGATACATATGCCCAATGGCCTGTGAAGTGATGTTAGATGGGGGGGCTCTGAGTTACTACAAGGAATTCTTTCTTGGCCGTCTGGCTGGCGAGTCTTGCCCACGCGCTCAGGGTTTAGCTGATCGCCATATTTTTGCCCCGGGCAGATTGGCAGAGCGCTGGACTTCTTTGCCTTCCTCTGCAGCATGGGGCGCGGGTCACTTGCTGGTGGATTCTCTGCACCTTGAAGTCGTTGAACCAGGATTTGAGGACGTCAGTAACAGTCATAGGGCGGGGGTCTATTACAAGAATGGCTGGGTGAGGCTCTGGGGCCTGCGCTGTGCAGGAGGTCAGACTAGATGATCATATCGGTCCCTTCAGACCTTATAGTTGGAGTTGATTCTCCACCAGGACCCCCCGATATCTTTCAGGGTCCCTGCGTCCCGGTGAGAGTCCCCCATCGCGTATGCATGGCCCGCGTTCTTTGTTGCTAGATGTAGAGATTCACAGTTCGCTGTATTAAAATGCATATTGGCTGCCGGGCTGGGGAAGGGCCTTGGCAAAGCGGGGCTGTCAGGGGAGGCTGCAATGGCCAGAGACGAACGGTGCAGGAGGAGGAAAGGGGGGATAACAACAGCTCTGTCTTTCAAAGCCCTTTTTTAATTGGCACTTTCTTACAGGAGACTTCATTATCGGTTAAAAGAAAGTGGCGCTGGGAGGTAATTTAGCCCTAATTGCCCAATTAGCTTCCTCCAGAGGCGTTTTTAAAAAGAAACCACTTGAAATACTTTTAGCGGAACTTGAGGAAAATATTGTTGCACCGGGAGAGCTCGCATTCGACTCTGAGAGCCATCTTCCCAGACCTGGCGAGCAGGGGGTGGAGCTACTCTCGGGACACCTGGGTTTAATTTCCCAGACTTCCCCGTGCAATATTGGACAAGTCACTTAAGGGGAAATTTTGAAGAGGGCCAGAGCCTCACAGGTGGTCGGGTGCCAATGAAAATCCATGCGGTGCCTATTTGCATCTTCAGGTGTCTCCATCCCTCTGTGAATCTCTCTATTTAGGTGCTGAAAGCTACAGATAGGTCCCTACTGGGGTTTTCAAAACCATCTACGCACCGAATTCCTGTTGCTTCCAGCAGGAGTTGGGTTTCTAAACATCTCTGAGAATCTGGGCCCTGAATCATAGACTATTAGAGTTGGAAGGGACCTCAGGTGGTCATCTAGTCCAACCCCCTGCTCAAAGCAGGACTAACCTCACTAATTTATTAGGCTTTGTCTACACAGGAAAATTAATCTGATTTAACTGAAGGTGTGAATTTAAAGGGGCTTAGTTAACCCCTGTGTGGATGCTGTTGTTAGAATTACAGTGATTTAATTTGATTTAGTTTAATTCACTTTGGCCTCATCTACAGGGGTACATCCAGGACAGTGAATCTGAATTAGGGCTTGTCTACACTTAAAAAGATACAGCGGTACCACTGCAGCTGCACCTCTCCGGTGCTTCAGTTTAGACGCTACCTATACGATGGGAGGGATTCTCCCATTGGCGAAGGCAATCCACCTCTATGAGAGGCGGTAGCTAGGTCAACAGAAGAATTCTTCCATTGACCCAGTGCTGTCTACACAGGGACTTAAATCAGTTTAACTAAGCTGCTCAGGGGTGTGGATTTTTCACACCCTGATCAACACACCTAATTTTCTAGTGTAAATCAGACTCAACTAAAGGTGTGAATTTGAAGTGGACTAATTAAACTGCATTAAATCCCTGTGTGAAAACCCTGATTCAGAATTAAAGTGGCCTTAATTCAATTTATTTTATTACACTTCCAAAGTGAATTAGACTGAACCGAATTTTAATTCTGAATAACAGCATCCAACAGGAGTTTAAAGCAGTCTAATTAATCCACTTTAAAAGTTAATTCAGATGAATTTACCTGGGTGTCCCTGGGTGGACAAGCCCTTTAGGCCTTGTAACATTGAGCAGAAAAATGGCTTGATACCTTCAAAAATCTGTTCTGAATCATCCTGTGCCTCACTTTTCCCATCTGTAAAATGGGTAGAGATGGTTGGAACATTTTAATCTAAACAGTTTTTTAACAAACCAGAAACTTGTAATGGATTCCTCAACACAGATGAAATTTCATTTTGAAAACAATTGGGTGGGTGGGTTTGCAACGTGTTTAAAAAATGCCCGGGCACCCTGGTTTGATTTTTATTACAATGTATATAAAGTAAAGTAAATTTCAAAATATTTTTTAAAATTGATTATTAAAAAGATCAGCACTGAAATGAAATATTTCAAATTGTTCTAAATGAAACATTTCCATTGACCCTAAAGGAAACTTTTGTTGCAATGTCCCATGGTAAAAAAATTCAATGTTTTGGGGGTTGTTTTTTTGTCTTCCCTGGGGATTAATTTTTTCAAAAATCTCTAGTTTTCCTGGGCTGGAAAATCCATTTCGCAATTAGAAGATGGCAATTCTGATCCTCCTTTTCTCGGTTTTAATTTGTAAAGTTTTCAGGGCAGGGTCAAGGTCTGGGCAGCGCCCAGCTCGATGGGGGCCTGATCTCAGTCAAGGTCTGTGCAGCCCCTGGCGCAACTAAACCTCCAACTGCCAGAAGCAGCCAGCCCTGGCCACTGTCGGAGGCAGGATACTGAGGTAGGAGGGCATTGATCTGACCCTGCGTGGCTATATTATTAACTAATGCTGCTGGAGGGTGTTGACGGAGCGCTGTACGATTTGTTTGTCAGAAGAGCTAGCAGGAGCCACTTCAAACCTCCTGTCATGCCTGCGATCATGCGGGACTTGGCCTGCCCATCCCGTTTTGATGCCTGGGGCTCTCACCTATTGTTTCAGGCAGACATCAGCTGAGATTCGGGTGCCATCACATGACTCCAGGAGCCCGAGCCTTAGACATGGACCGATCAGGGCTCTGAATTCCACAAGGAAGAGATGCAGTTTTAAAGGGCCAGTGCATCATTTCTCTGGCTAATTGTAATGGCTAATTACCCAAGAAGAGAGAGTAATGTGGCTGGGAGAACAAGGCTGGGTTTTGGTTTTTGTTTTAAAGGGAAATTTTGCTCTTTCCATTCCATGGGTGGAGCCTTTTATAATGCGATCATGGTAATTTCATACCTTGGTGGCTGCTAATATCTGCAAGCTTCGTAATAAGGACAATCGCATCCCATGCCTTTGGGCCAAAGATGAATGACTGCCAGGAATGGGGGTGTAAGGAGCATAGCCTTAGGGTGGGGGGTGCTCTATCAGCTTGGACAGCTGGGTTCTATTCCTGGCTCCACCACTGAGCTACTGTGGGCAAATCACTTCCCTGCTCTGTGCCTCAGTTTCCTCTCTCTTCTGTCCATTTAGACTGAACTCTTTGGGGCAAGGCAGGGCCATGATCTCTGGTGGGGCTGGGACCATCTCGCACTGTGTGTCCATGCAGCATCTGGCACAATGAGGCCGGTAGGTGACTCCAGCGCTCTAATTCATGGCAGCAAATGTCTTGTGGAAGGGACGTTAAACCTCCTGGCTCAGGGTTTAAGCCAATTCCCAGGAGAGGGCAGAGGGCCCATCACCCCACATCAGGGCTTCTGGCAGCGCTCTCTGGCGCAGCAGTGGCTGGCCACTCCCAGACACAGAAGAGCGGGTTAGATGGATCTCGGTTCTGACCCAGTCTGGCAATTCCCATGTGTGTTTAAAGTGAAAGAGACTGACTGTCTTAGAGGGGGAAAGAAAGAAAGAAAAGCAGGAATGAAAGGGACCGAAGAGGAGAGGGGGCTGTATCAGGACAGAGGATTCTGTGATGATCCTCCAAGAGATTTTCCACTGCCCACACTTTTTTCCTCCTCTGCAGGGCTTCCTCCAGCAAGTCCCTCTAGGATCTGGGGGGACTTTGGGAGCGGGGAAAAATGCAATATCACATTACCGTGGTAAATGTTTGATAAATAGCGTCCCGGAACTAGGGGCATATTGAACCGCTGCCTGCCCCTCATGGAGCAGCCTGCCAGGAGCATTTGGAGGGCAGAGGGCCAGTGTGGAAGCATGTGCATCTGCACAGAGATTCAGCCAAAGACTTGTGCCAACTTTTCCCCCTGCTTCCAGCTGCGGGGGTAGCTTTGAATTCAGGGGGTCGAACCCAGCTTTCCTGAGCCCCCGACCATGAGCCCTGCCCGGCTTTTGATTTGCTGTGTTAGCACCAGGCCGATGAAAAGGCGCCCATCACCCAGGTATCTGGGCTGCAGGTTAAAGGACTCCTGGTTTGTAAGAGGGCCTGGATTCCCAGTGGCACTAAGGGATGCCACCGGCCTCCCAGAACAGCTCTTTTCCTCAGAAGCACGCAGGGGACGGACGTCCACGCCAGGGAGTCACGGACAAGGCGCCGGCGCTGTTTAAGAAGAATCGTGGAAATTCCCTGGCGAGATGGCGTGACCCGCTTGGAGCGTCAGGCCGGGCGCCTGGCTCTGTGGACTGCGGGCTCCGCAGTCAGATGGAGACGGCTGCGGTGGATCGCCAGGTCGTCTGGCGACCCCGGGGCAGGAGCACCCGGTAGGTCTGCGGTGGGATTCCACCCGGAGGGAAGCGAGGGCAGGGGGAGAAAAGAGACCTATCGCCAGGCTGCCATGGTGGAGTCAAACAAAGGCATAATTTGTGCCAGGGCTGAGTCCTGGCACCGCGGGGCTTGGCAGTTCATAGCCCCAGCACCTCTCTCATGACAAATTAAGCACGGAGGCAAATATTTTGCTCTGGACCAAAAACAGGCTGCCTCACGTGCCACTAAGCACAGGAGAGTGTAAGTAACGCTGCTCTAACCACTCCCTGCCCAGGGCATCCCAATTCCCAGATCCCTCTTTAACTGCTAGATCCCATTCTCCTCCCAGAACTGGGGCTAGAACCCAGGGGTTGTGACCCCCAAGCCTGGGCTTTGACCACGAGTCGGTACAGCCACCACTCCAGGTTTCTCAATTCTCTATGAAAACGAAAGGTTGCGGCGGCGCCTTCCCCAAGCGCCCTGATCCTTTAGCTCCATCCCTGGAGGAAAAGCTTCCTTCCTTCCCCCACCAGCTCGCATGCCGCCAACAGACCGCTCAGTGCTGCTCCCTGGGAAAGTGATTAATAGCCAGGCCCGCTCTCCGGGCCTCTCTCCCCTTCCTTCCCATCCCTGGCTCAGCTTCAGCCGCCAGCCACATCTGGGCTGGAGAAAGAGGCAGAAGGGGGAGAAGGTTCTGCAGAGGAGAGGGAGGAAGACACAGGCTGCATCCACCAGCACTCCCCACCCCCGAGACACACACATGCGTCGCTGACTCCAGCTTTGCTACCTACCCGCCCCTGCTCGTGAATGGCGACACAGCTCAGCGCTCCCCTAGACGCCTCCCGGTTTTGGCACCTTCTCAGGCCGGGGTCTGCATCTTAGCTAGATCAGCGAGTCCCAGGCTTCTTCTTGGCCTCTTCCCTTCCCTGGAGAGACCGCATGAGTTGCTAGTGATTTCCCGGGCAAAGCGCTCCACTGCCACGGTAAGGGCAGCTGGCTAAAACACCGCGCTGGGCGGTTTGTTTAGTTGGGGGGTCACAAAACAAGTGAGGGCCTGATTCCCTGCTAACCCCGCCAGGCACTTGGGGAGGGGGAGGCTTTAAAGCCCCTTGGGGCCCTGCCTTGCCCATCCTGTGTAATTTAGAGCAGCCTTCAGGCTGCTCCAACTCATGCCCTGCCCCCCCCCCTCGGGCCCCAGAGACAGAGACTAGCCACAGCTCAGTGCAGTCTGGCCACGCCCAAGCTTTGCCCCTATCTGCTAGCAGCAAACTGACCAGGGAGGCCCCCCCCAGCAAGTGGTGGGGATTCTCAGGGATCAGCCCCACCCCAGAGGGGCCTGAGCATGACTGAGGGTGAAGCTGCAGGTCTCCTCCTTAGTTTCCAGGGTGGGAGAACCTCCCAAAGGGGCCTTCGTCTCCTTGCAAACCCCTCTCCCCTTCCCCTCCATCCCCCTTCTCACTCTACCACCCCACTCCTCCCACCTCCCTCCGCCCCAGACTTTATTCCCCAGAGGTGTGGGGATGAGGATGAGGTGGAATCAGAGGCCTGGAGAGCCGCTACTGTCCCTTTAAGGGGCTCCCCCTCCCCCAGGGAAACGCCCCCACCTTTCTGCTTCCCGGCACTCTCCCACCCCGCCTAGGTGGTGGTGGGGGAATCTCACTCCATCACTGTCAGCCCTGCTGCTTCTCCAGCACAGGTCCCTTGGCAGTGAGAGGAAATTAATTCCCATCCTGTTTGAATTAAAATGCAAAAAAAACCCAAAAGGCCCGTTCCTGCTGACCCCGGGAGCTTCCCTTCCCTGAGCCCCGAGGTGCAGCAGACACCAGTAAGCAGCACCAGCAGCCTGGAGTAATGGCACTGGGCTGGAGGAGCAGGGGGTGGCATCCCCCAGTGGTTGGGGTGCTCATGCCCTGGTGCCGTTGAGCTGCCGGGTGGGGATCGAGTTCTCCCAGAGAGGCCTGCGCGGCAGTGACGTGACGGTGTATTGTGTTTTCCTGGGTGCTGTGCCTTTAACTTTCCCACCTGCTCTTATCAGGGCAGTGGCACGCGGCAGCCATTCTCTTGGCACCGTGGCTGCAGATTGTTACAGTGGCAGAGACCCATGGTGCTCTCCAGTTGGACTTGACCTTAGTTCTTTCTTGAGGATGATTTTTCCTCCATCTGAAATGAAAGTCATGGGAGCCTGCGTGTCCATGGGGTGCACTCACACACAGGCGTGTGCGCACACACACACTCACACATGGGCGCACATAGATACAGTACTCTCCCCCTGGGGGCACTCGACTTTCGTTCTTTCTTGTCAATGCTTTTCCTGACTCTGAATGAAGGTGGTGCTAGACCGACAGCCCTCGTGATAGTGGGGGTTTGACAACACAAACACACACACGCTGCGCTCTTGCCTGCCTTCAGTGCTTTCTTGTCCCTCTGTTCTCCTTATTGTAAAATAAAAGCCACGGTGGATCCAGAGCCTTTGTCCCAGTGTGGACATTTCTCTGGGTCTTTGTTCCTCCATCTATAAAAAGGGGCAATTCTTAGATAAGAAGCTGTTTTGGGGCAGGGCCTGTCTCCCACTCCGTGCCTGGGCAGCACTGGGCATGATCTCGGTTGGGCCTTCCTGGTTTGACTCTCAGGCAAATAAAGAAAGAATGCAACGTATTATAAATTATGAGCAGATCTATATTACATATTAGGCGGTGTGAGCAGGGTACCAATTTGTACACCCCCGCCGCCCCCCCACATACAGGTTCCCTGCAACATTAAAAAAAAAAACAGCTTATGCTTTAGCCAGGAATTTTATTCTCGCAGTGACACAGGGAGGTTGGTGGGATGTACGGCGCCTTCTCTCTACAAGGGAATGAAAACCTTTACACCGGATCCAAGGCCGAAATAGCTGGGCAAGGCGCGTGCTCGGAACCAAACCCCTTCTGGCGCTACAACCGGAAAGCGAGCATGCCATGCGTTGGCTGTTTCCAGCTTGATCTTAAGTGGCGCAACACGGCAGGCGCCCCGACATGAAGTCTGCTACTCATGCAGGGAAAGACGCGATGGCGGATGACTAGCTTCTGAAAGGGGATGGGGCTATCTTTCTCCCACCGAACCAAAAACTGGTCAGGCGGCAGCGTGGCTGGCTGAGCGGGGTAGCGCCCGGGGACCTGCCTTGCAGCGCCAGCTCTGATGCAGGTAACCGGGGTGGGATCGCTTGCAGAGCTCCGCACCTGTGGGTCATTCAGTCAAACCAGGGCTGCGTGCCCCCTACCCTCCAAGTTCAATCTCAGCTGGTTATTACATTCTCTTCTGCCAAGGCTGGCCCCAAAGCACCACCTTCCTTCCTAGTGATACCCTTTTAAATTTCGGCTGCTCCCAAGTAACCCCCGCACCCCCACATGGGCCGTCACTGCAGGGGAGCATATAAGTCACTACCGTGGTGGAGCTAGAATGCCTGTGGCAGACACGCTGATCTCTGGGTGGCCTAGCCGGGAGACCGGGCCTAGGTTTTAATGACTCTTCCAAAGCCAGGGGATGGCGTTAAAGGGAGGCATTGGAGAGGAACCGGCCTGCAATGTCCCCTCGGGATCTGTGTTCATCACGCCAGCGAGGGGAAGGCTGGTTTAAGGGGTGTCACACTGCTTTTGAGGCACCCGTTCACAGCAGTATGTGGAAGACATTCCCACCAACGATGGCTGCCTATGATATGGGCTGCCCCAGCTTTTTTATGCCAGACTGGGCTGAGACCCAGCCAACTCCTCTCATGCAATGGGGCGGGGAGGGTGGTGTGTCTGAATCACGGCTCACCGGCGATAGTTTTCCACCTGTGACCGAGAGGCAAAAGCTGCTGTAGCTTGTTCCGAATCCCATTCACAGAGATTCATAGGTCATACAGCCAGAATGGACCATTGCTGGCCCTAGGGCATGGGTGGCTGGGACTTTTCTATTCCTGGTTCTGTCTGCTGTGTGGCCTTGGGCAAGTCACAGCCTCTCTCTGTGCCTCAGTTTCCCCACCTTACTATTTGGCTCTTTAAATTGCAAACTCTTTGGGGCAGGGATTGTCTTTCACTCTGTGTCTCTGCAGCATTTGGCACAACAGGGCCCCTGATCCCAGCCGCGGTCTGTGCAGCGCCCGGGATGATGGGGGCCCTGATCAGAGCTGGGACACCTAACTGCTACCTCAATATACATAACAGTTTATGTGTTTAAAGTTAAGCACACGCGTCCGCGTCAGCAGGATCGGGGCCTCATTTTGTCCACCCCCTTTAAAAGCCTTTTTGCTTTGTTTCATATTTCAAATAACCCTTCTCCTAATCCTGTGTGTTGTCTCCCCCAAGTCCAGCAAACAAAAAAGCACCACTGCTGGGATACTGTATCATAAATTTCAGGCCTGCCAGGTCATAAAATCAACAGGGCCCGGAGTGTTTATTTTGCAGCATTAGGCCAGCCCCTCCATTATAGACAAGAAAACATGTGAGGAATGCCCCCTTTGAAATTCTCCGCTGCATAAAATATATTTATTGCATGGCAGCTGTGAATTTAAAGGCGCAGCGCCCGCATTTATGACCTCTCGTTACATACAATTTTCAGTTAAAAGAAATCTTTTTTTCCCTCTCTCGTTCTCCCTGCCCAATAATTCATTCTCGGGCCAAAAGGGGAGGGAGTGGAAAGAATCGCTTGAAGTCCACATTGGCATTTTGAGAAATTAAAAAGGAGAGCATCTGAATGTACAGACCCACAACAAAACAACGCTGAAGAATTATATTTAAAGAGACGCAAAAAGTGCATGGGGGGAGCATCTGAAACATGCCATCTACTGGAGTGATTAGTTTTTCAATTAAAACCTGATGTTTGCCAGCTCACTTCCCAGTGCTGCTAAATTAATGTGTGCAGAAACAGGGTTTTTTTTTTTTTTCCGAAAAGAGGAATAGGAAATTCAAAAAGGATAGGTAGATAGATAGATAGATTAGATACCACTTGAAATAAAATGGATTTATACAGACAGAGCCACCAAAAATTAGATGGACAGATCCTACTAGAAATCAAATTAATAGATAGATCCCACTAGAAATTAGATGGATAGATAGATTAGATTAGATTTAGGAGAAAGTTATGTTTCTCAGGTCTGCAAATTTGTGCCTTTATAATTTAAAGGGGAAAAAATCACATTATAACTGTGTTGGAAGTTGGAACCAACATTTTTTTAAAATGTGCTAATTTTGTGTCATCCAGCATGGTTTTATCTGTTATTAGATTGATTTTTGAGGGGTTGTTTTGTGTTTTGATCAAGTTTTATATTTCTAGCCTATTTGTCTTTAAATATACTCCCACCTTCTTGCTAAAATCCAAAGCTTCTAACCCCCCCTCCACCAAATTTCTATCCACTGCATTTATATAGACATCACTTTATGTTTCGATTGTAGCTTTTTATGGATCTCAAAGTACATTAGAAATGTGGCTAATAATATATACACCATATGTTAAATCTCTCTTTGCCATGATATCCCCTTGTGAGTGTGTGTGTATGGAGACACACAGTTGATTCAGGGATATGCCATTGATAAATTAAGCAAAGAGGGCTAAATAAATTTATCTGCAATTTGAGCTTAGTCTTTCTCCTCACCCATTGGCTGTTTGAAATAATAATGGTTAAAGCAATTTTCCCCTTGGCTGATGCAAAAAAGATGCTGGAGAACTGGAAGTTAACCTCTTTTTATTTTAAAAAAAAAATCAAATCTCTGGAGGAAAGTTCTTTGGGTATTTTAAGTATTAGATTCCAAAGCAAGCCACTGGTATCGGATCTAAAGTTCAAAGGCCTATGTCCTTGGTATGGTAAACAGATCATGTGAAAACAGCAATGTGATAATCTCTTTCCTTCAGGAAAAGAAAGAAAAAGGAATGAAAGTGATGATGGGGGTGAAACTTCAAGATCAAATGTATTTCCCACAGTGGCACTTTAGGGTGGGTTTGTCCTTAGTGTGTAATGTGTATTGTTTAGTTGATGCATCTGAGGAAGTGGGTTGCAGCCCACAAAAGCTTATGCCCGCAGAAATTTGTTAGTCTTTTAGGTGCGACAGGACTCTCGTTGTTTTTGTTCAGTTGTTTGCTTCTGAATACTCTGAAAGCCTGGCTATGAGCACAGAGCACAGATGTTTGCTAGATACAGATTAAAAACCCAAGAAAATAGGTGCCTGGGTTTTGCTAACGTGCCCAGAGCCACCAGGGGAAGTTTGGAGAACATTGGTTTTTTTAATGCCAGACAAGCTGGTTTTCAAAACAATATTTCAGAAACCTCATCACAGAGAAAGCACACGGCGATTTCGCTCCCAGACTTTCCGCCTTCAGGATTTCCCGCCCAGCACAACTGACCTGTTTGTCTTTAGCTTGCAAACAAATCGACCAGAGTGCAAAAGATTTGCCAAGAACCCAGTGCAGAATGCAAAGGAAATTAACAAGGAGCCTGCAAAATTGATGGTAAAACAGTTCCACCATTTCTGGTTTGAGTCCTAACAATTTGGACTAACTTTGCCAACTTTGGGTCTTGTGTTTTGGTTTCTTTTTAAACAAAGTTTGGATCATCTTATAAAAGTGACGTATTTTAAAGGCAGAATCGGGGAATCCTTTTTAATGAGGATTTAAAGAATAAAAACCACAGACGCTTCCACAGCAACAAAAAGGCACGTGGAAGGGAAACAGAAGGGCCATTTTTGTGCTATTTAAAGAAGCCAGTTGCATTTTTCTAGCTCCCCTTCCTTACAAAAATCACAAAAAAGTGGATTTTAAAGGAATTTGGCAGGGGAGAGAGGGAGCAAAGGGGGAGAAAGAGATAAGGAAAGCAAAGTGAAGCAAAGGAGAACAGAAGGTGCTTATGCAAATTCACTGGAACAAAAGGGACCCCCCCAGCCTGTAATAAAAGGCTGGTGATTTTCAAACAGGAGGGAATGGGGGTGGGGAAGGGTGTGTGTGTCAGTCCCTTCCATTCTATCCAACCTTGGTCACTCCAGCATGATGGTGAAAAGCTCAGGTTTCCAGCTGCTGGGTTTAGTTTGTGGGTGCTGGGTGGCATTCGTGGCCTGGCATGTACAGGAGGGCAGATGAGATGATCTGACCATCCCCTCCAGCCTTCAGTGCTAGCATTCTTCTGCCTGTTTGCTTGAAACGCATCCCTTTTAAGGCTGTGCATTTTTGGCACTGGGGGGGGGGTTGTTGCTGGATTCAGAAGTGGGGGACAGGTTAAGATATTTTCCAGGCCAGGATTTGGAAACAGACACGACTTGGAGATGGAAAAAATAAATTAAAAAAAAAATCACTCCAGTTGCTTATTATGTTCTGCCTCTTTACCTTCCAGGTGAAGCCCTGAGCCGGTATGTTTTAGTCCACATGCGCTTCTGATCCTCTGCTAGATTCATCTGACACCGTGTTCCCATTGCCTTGCTGCTTCTGGCAATGCAACCTCCGGTTCCCTCACTCCTGGTTCTTTTTATTCTTAATACCTCCTCAGCCTGGGAGAGGTTTCCTCGAGGGGTAATAGTAGGGGTAGAAGGGGTAATCCCTTCACTTCGTGGGCCTTAGCAGTTTAGGAAGTTTAACACAGTGAAGAGGTAACTAACCTCTGGCCTTTTCACTGCTAGTTACTTAGGCTGAGATCAGAGTTGCAGCAATTCTTTGCGAAACCCTCTTCTTTGTTTTTAAATATGCATTTTCTTCCTAGCATTTTGCAGCTCCCCCTCCCCACCCCCCGGTCCCTGGGTTACTAGTGTTTATTATTGTAGGGTTAGCTAGATTACTTCGCTCTAAAGAGGAAGGACAGAGGTTGAGGCCTTGCCAGCCTGACTTGTTTTCCTATTTATCTAAGGCACCATCCCGTGTAGGGTCAGCGTGAGGTCAGAGATCAGCAGATCTGAAAAGACCTGGAAAGGTGCCCCCTTCTAAAGATCTAATCTCCACACACACACCCCCTTCCAGGAATCCCTCAGCAGCATGTGTATGTTGAGTGGAAGACGAAGGAGTCTACAATTCTGTTAGGGAATGTAGGTCTGTCTTCTTTCAGTCAAAATCACAACCCAGGAGTCCCCGTCCATGTGAAATATACAACCCCCGCACTCGCTCCATCACTGAGGATTTCAAAATCAAAATTGGATGGATTTTTTTTGTGTGAGATCTGCTCTAGTTCAAGAGGAATTATTTGGGGCAAGGTCTCTGGCCTGAGTTACAGAGGAGTCAGACAGCAGTCCCTTCTGGCCTGGGAATCCATGAAGCTAGTCGTGCGGTTTCAGGAAGCTGAGGGAAAGAACGTGGCTGGTTTGTGTCTCTGGAGCGTGCATGTGATTGTGTGTGTGTTTGTGTGTGTGCGTGTTTGTATTTTTAAAGAACTTTAGACACTGTTCACACACACTCACAAAACCTCTAAATGTTCACACTCAAACAACCTCCAGACAATGTGTTCATACACACAAAAATAATTTTTAGACCGTGTTCACATACATGCACAATTTCAGACAATGTTCACACACACGCACACAACTTTAGAGTGCGCCCACACACACAATCTTTAGACAATGTTTATACACAGAACCTCTAGCCAATGTTCAGATTCACACACACACAGAGATTTATCTCACTGTAGCCTGAAACCAATATACCCGCTAAGCTTGCTTAAAGTTTATTGTGCTTCATAAAATTTGCAAGAGAAGCTCCAACGTATTATATTACTCAGCTCCCAGCATATGTACAGTGGGACAGCAAGGAGTGTGGGTGGGGGAAGTCTCCATAGAAGAAGATCCATTACACGTCAAGATTTCCCTTCTGCGTCTTTGGTGTGGTTTTAACTTTTTTATCCCTTAATATGGCCAGTGTTATAATGTATAGATTTTCCCAATGCATTTTTTTCATCTGTATGAGAGGAGGGGGGATTGCTTCATGTGTGATGAGCTGCTCAAAAAGGTGCTTTTCATGTCACACCCTCAAAGGCAGGCAGGAGGAAAAAGACGGAGCAAAAAAGAAAGAGAAAGCCAAAAAGAGAGCCAGAAAACAAAAGAAAGAATAGAGTAAGAATTTGAAGGAGAGAAAGAAAAAGAAAGTGCAAAAATGAAAGAAAGACAAAACCGGAGGTAGAAAAGAAAGAGAAAGAAAGAAAGATTAACAGGAAAATGAAAGAAAAGGAATGAGCGAAAGAAACAGAGTAAGAAAATGAAAGAAAGGGAAAATGAAAGAAAACAAGAATAAAGAAAGAAAAAGTGGTCAGAAAAAGCAGTGAAAAGAAAGAAAGAAAGAACAGGGTGAGTAAATGAAAGGAAGAAATCCCAGCCCAGCCGTCTCACACAATAACTTCACTGGGGGGCTTGTCCCAGGGCTCCAGAGCAGGGCCAGGGCACTGCTAGGGTCAGGAACCTGCTGGGGGTCCAGATCCGGCCTCTTGCAGCTCATGGGCAGGACGAGCCAGGCCCCGTTGGCTCTGGAGTCCTTGGATGGGGTCCCCGCCCCCAGTCTTTTTGCACAGCTTTATTCTCCCCCCCTCCCCCCCTCGGTTGCTCTTTTTCCAAGTCCAGGGGAAATTTCAGGGCAATGGAGAGATAATTGCAGCTTCTCTGCCAGGCCAAGGCAATTAGCAGCAGTTGTGGCTCATACAGGGAGAGAGGTCTGGGGGCCTGGTTTGTTGGAAGATAAAATGCGTTAACACTCAATTAATTCCTCAGATCCGGGGCTGATAAAGCGGTGGGAAGTTACAGTCAGGCGATTAAACAAACAACTCAATGAGCTTTGATTTCTGCAGGCAGGCAGGGAAATGTGCAGGAAGGAGAGAAAGCGGGGGGGGGGGGGGAAAGAAGACGAGAAAGGGAATAGACTTTGGGAAAGCTGGACTATTTAGAGAAAGAAGTGCACATGAGGGCAGATAGCTGAGGGCACCTAAGGGTGGCTAGAGGATGGCTGTGGGATGACACCATTCTCAGCCGTGCTGTTCAAAACAAGCGTTTACTTTTAAGCGGGTTTTTCAAAATAAACAGTAACTGGAGGCTCCTTGCAATTGACTTTCGTCTTCCTTGAAGCCCACTGCACATAGAGGAGAATAAAAATAAAAGTGAGAGTGAGAGACAGGGATTTTAAAAAATAAATAAGTCGGTGCTAAATGATGGACCTGGAAAGAACTTAAAGCCAAAGGAGGTAATTTGAAGTAGAGAGTTAGCTGAATGTATGTGATCTCCAAATTTAGCTCTAGTTTATTGGGATTCCTCTTGGAATCTGGGGTGTTATTTTTTTAGGAGAAGGTTGATATAAAAAGTTGAGGATCTGATTCTGGTCTGAAGTCAGTGGGAAAGCAGCAAACTGCTCTTTGGTTGAAGAATGAGAGGAGACAGGTTAATTTCCTCTTTTCATGACAACAAAAGAACCTCCCCAAATCTCTTTTTATCAATGCTAAAATGACTAGAAAGATTTAGAAAGTAGCTTTAATTTGATCCAATGAAGAAAGAAAGAAAAAAGAAAGAAAGAAAGAACGATAATTCCCAGGCCATCTACACAACTGTTTCCACAATACATGTTTATAGCCATTGTGGCTATTGTCATGAGAAATTGGACAATATATATTTTTAAAGGTGAACTAAAAAGATGTTTTTATGAAGCCTGGGATTTGTTAAGGTGATCAGCTTTTTCTTTTCTCCTTCACAGCTTGTATTTATTTTACAAACACACAGTCCATTTAGCCCGTCTGCTGGGACCTATAAAAAACTTAATTAAACTAGAAACAGATTTAAAAAAAAAACAACAAAAAACTTGTACTGTTAATGGAAAGCTAATTTCTAGGAATAATATTTTGATCAACAGCCTGTCTCTGCTAGCTAGCAATCTGTAGTCAAGTAAAAATAAACTTTAAGCAACAAAACAATCTAAACATTTGGAGAGGCATAGCCTTAAAAATATCAAATTATAAAACAAAAAGCCAGGTTAAAACAATCCATGCAAAATTCAGATTGATTCAGCCAGGTGAATGTTTATCAGATAAGCAAAAGGGAAACTGATTCCTTTTTAAATAAGGTTCCTCTCTCCTCTCCCCTCTAGATCCACAAAGAATATTATCAGCAATGATTGATTTACTCTGGTATTTTTGTTGTTGTTTAGGCTGGCCACCCACCAGTTCCAGCTCTTCCCCAGCCTGTTAAATATTTATCAGATTTGTTTATTTAGAAAGACAATTAGTGTCAGACCTTCCTTAGAAAATAAACTCGCATGAAAATAGAGCGTTTGGAGGAAATGGGGATAAAAATAATAAACAGAAAGATTTCACTAGTGAAAAGATCATGATAACTCCAAATGAAGTACAAGACGTGGTCGTCCATTCCCAAGATATTTTCTGTCATATAACCCATAGAAGAGACAGTGGGACTGGTTTTTATAAAAGTAAAATGGCCCAAGACCTTACAACCCTGGAATCCAAAGAGAGATAATTAGGGTTGGCAGAATTTGATTTTTTTTATAGTTTTGACAGATAATATCAATATTTATTTGTAGGCATTTGTAAAGATTTTTATCCACTTAAATTTTCACAGTTGCAGGAAATTATAGGGGGGAATCAGACAATTATTTAATTGCAGTGGAAGCTGAGATTCAAAAGATTCAAGATCAAATAAACCTGTTAAAACACAAACTGTCAGCATCACAAGTCAAAATATATATAACCTTAAATCAACAAATCAGATCTGGCTGTTTTTACTATTCATTTGCTAGTCCGTTTTGTAACCAGCCTAATTCAGAAGTCTAATCACTAGGTTTTGACTCTAACATGTTCTCAAGCAGCATTTTTCTTTCTTTGCCTGTCTGGACATTTCACCTTTTATCAATGGAATCGTTTTTCGTTGGGGCGTGTGTGTGTATGGTGAACAGGACGTTTCCAGACATCGAATCCTTCCAAGTCTAACTATAATGTAACTGAGTGAAATATACGTAGATTGGGTGGGGTGTGTGTGGGGGGGTGTTGTTTAAAGTTTTAGGCTCAACTCACCAAATGGTAACTTAGCTGCTTTTCAACATGCAAAAGCCCCTTTTCTGATGATGGATTGAAGCTGGGGGTAATCCCTTGGAATTGTTTTTGGTTAATATGTGTTTCTGAAAAAATCTTGCTTAATAATAGAAATTTACAACAAGCCAGAAATAGACCCAGGTGCAGTGAGAGAAAGGGGTGGCAGTGGATTGCTGGCGTGATCTGACAGGATAGATACAACATATAATAACTACATGGACTGTCACACCCATATATGGGATGACATGCCAGAAAAGAACCCCCAGCCTGTGTGCATCTGCCGTATTCCATTGGTGTAATGTGTGAAGCTGTGTATTGCTACAGGTATATGTATACGTTTGTGTGTGTGTAACATGGTACACACAGAGGACTGCCCCCTTTTATCTCTCTATCTATCTAACTGGGCCATTCTGCAGACAAGGTGGTAACACTGTCTATTATTAAGGTTGCCCAGGATAGATTAGATTAGATTAGATGAGAGGAGAGGTGTGCATGGGGACAGACAGACAGATAGATTTTGTGTAAATGTGGTATGCATTGTATATGACTGTGTGTGACACACTATGCAAGAAAAAGTACCCACTTCCGGGTGTGCGTTTATTAGAGAGTTAGGGTATAAATATGTGTGCATGACTGTGGTGTGTATATACACATATATACATATATCACTATATACGTGTGATCTCTTACGTGTGTAGGTAGATGAGTGTGCGTAGAGATCTGGGGATGGAGGTGGCATAAATGTGGTGTACATTTTGTGTGTGTGTGTGCTTATGCATGTATAATAGGCCTGTTACAGACACAGTCACAACACATTGTGGTGGTCTGTCATATGTGTCTCTGCAGAATTCCTATTTCAGTTGCGTGCTGGGGTCCAGGCCATTCAGCACCGCCCGTCTTTTCTCATTTCACAAGCTTAACATCGCAGTGGCGGGGACGGGGAGCGT
Organism: Mesoclemmys tuberculata; assembly: GCA_007922155.1. NCBI lineage: Eukaryota > Metazoa > Chordata > Testudines > Chelidae > Mesoclemmys > Mesoclemmys tuberculata. Next base: position 812,629 of record ML675698.1, on the reverse strand, counting down.
TCTTTTTCTTTTTTTAAATTACAAACGGATTTCCAGCACTTTCAGATCTCTCCCGCGTTCTGTTGGACACCAACGAAAGCCCTGTCCAGTTGATCACTAGCTGCCTAATTAATGGGGGTGCGGTTTGGACATAACAGTGCCTACCCCATATGTCTGGCCTCTGCAAAAGTTGCCGTTATTTTAGTGGCAACCTCGGAAGCTGGGTGCTCCCTCCCTGCCTTTTGTACACAATTTATTATTTTAAAAGCGATATTGAAAAATAAATACAACTGGCTTTATCTGGAGTGGGGGGAGGGGGGAGGGAAATCTTGCCATCTAATTTGTGAATGATTAAAATCATACTGGGTAATAAAAATTGATTTATTTGACCAAAGGAGTGAAGAAAAGATATTCCCCTAAAACACCAAAATAGCCTCGTGTCCCATGGCTTGGTTTGTGCCTATACTATGGGGTTAGGCTGGCTTAGCTATGCCGTGCTAGGCCCTGTAGTGTCAACAGAGACATTTTCAAATGGGCTGGGGTACAACTGATCAGGAAGGGATTAATGAGAGGCCAATCAGAACCCCCCCCCCCGTTACACCTGGGCCAGGTTTCAAGGGAGATGTGAAAAGAGGAAAAGCCCGGCTCATTCATGGCTGACTGAGAGGAGGAGTGGTTCTTTTGAGCTACTCCTGTGCTAGGGGGCACCTTTCATTCCCTATAACGAGTGTGGTGCCTCTATTTTTGCATCTCTGCAGAAGAGTCAGGCTGTGAGAAAGTCCTGCCTGCAGGAAACAGCCCGGGGTCCAACAGAGGGTCTCAGCAAACAGCCTGTCTCCCCTTCACACGGGGTCCCTGGGCTGGAACCCAGAGTAAAGGCCGTGTGGTGTTAAGACCCTGGAGCGGAGTGCTGGAAGGCCACGAAGCCGGGCCGAAGCTTTGGTGCGACGCTTCCAAGGTGTCCGTGAGTGTGACTCAGTTTACCCCAGAAGAAGTATGACTAAAAGTGGCCGGTGGGCTTGGTCACAGGAAGAGCCAGACCACTGCAGGTCCAGAGTGGCTGTCAGCCGGGCCTGCTAAAAGAGAAGTTGCTGCATCGCACCCAGCCATGAGGGGACACCCCTTGCGGTGAGTGGACCCTTGCACAGCTATGGATCACTAGATAATTACCAGAGCCTCTCTCTGGCCCCCTGTGCATCCAGGCCACACCCCTCTCCTCCCCCTCCACCACCCCGACAACCTTGGCGTTCCTCTCGGCTTCCTCTCCATAGCTGTCAAACGGGGCTGATGCGTCCCAGCTTCCCAGGGGGCATACATCTGTTCACAGGTTGGGAGGCACGCAGATGCCAAGAGCTTGTCCACACGGGGTCATGCAGGAAAATGAATCAGAATTAACAAAAGAGGTGAATTAGTTAAGCTCTGTGAAACCCCCACAGGAAACACCCGCATTTAGAATTCAAGGGGTTTGAATGCGGTTTGACTCCGGTAGCTAGAGATCTGTTGAAACTCACCTGTGTGAGTTATGGAGCGTTTCTTTCTGCCATGTTGGTGACACGAGATGGGGAATGTTCCTTATTTCAGGAAGGGTACCTGTGGGCAATGGAACTTGTGTGTTTTCCTGCGAAAGCAACACTTCCCCCCACCCCGTATTCTTGTCTACATTTAAAAGCTAATTTGGATTAAGGCAAGGGGTGAATTCAAAGCCCACTAGCTATTCCTGAGCAGCCCCATGTATTAATATGGTTATTCTGGAATAGTGCAACTTCCAAAGAGAGCTCCTGAAATTGACTTGCGCTGCAAGAACATAAAAGTGACTGATTTTGCAAAGAAACCTGAGAAGCCTTTTTGTGAAGGTCTATCTGCTGCTCACCTCAGAGGATAGAAAGGGCTAAAGCCCAGCTGCTTTGTACCTTGTACTATCAAATGCAACAGGAGTGCAGGAAAACTAAGTGGGACATACCTTTAGCCGTCCTTTTTCAGCTCGAACCCAGCAAGCCAACCTTCTTTCCTTCTCTTAGCCCATTGTTTGCTTGCTAAAGAACAGTCATTGCCACTTTTTTCATATATATAGTCTCAACACTGATTGCTGCCTGGCTTGCTCTGTAGCTCAAGTTGTGACCCACGTGTGGCAAAGCCAATGAGAGGCATAGTGGTTAGAGCAAGGAAAGGTGTGGGGGTTGGGCATCAGGCTGCCTGGGTTCTAGTTCCTGCTCTGGGAGAGGGGTGAAGGTAAGGCTGGGCGTTAGAACTCCCCTGGGCTCTGATCTATATATGGGAAGGGTGTGTGGTATATTGAACGATAACGTGTGTGAGAACACAGGGTAGGGTGTGGTATATGGATGATAATGTGTGTGAGAACACAGGGTAGGGTGTGGTATATGGAACGATAATGTGTGTGAGAACACAGGGTAGGGTGTGATGTACCGTGTATTTATGTTTGTGAGCTCACGTGTTTTGTGCTTTCCTAGAATGGAACAACCCTGAAATACTTCAAAGTCTCCCACAAAACAAAACTCTGAAAAACAAGTTGTTTTTGGGTCGACTGCACCATTTGATGCCCAAACTGAAAATTAGTTTTGATACTGTAAAAGAAAAGGGACTTCCAAACAGTTGGTTTGAAGCAAAAAAATTGAAGTGCTCCAAAACCACTGAAATGCCATTTTGACTTCATCAGAATGCTTCCTTGCCCCTCCCTCCTCAAATCTTCATGAAAATTGGCATGTTTCCATGAAACATTTTGCTTTCAACAAACCGGCATTTTCTGATGGAGAAAAATTCCGTTGGAAAATTCCCGACCAGCACTCCATTTGGCAACAATTCTTTGCATATCTAGGTAACACTTAGTCCTGCCATAAGTGCAGGGGACTGGACTCGATGACCTTTCGAGGTCTCTTCCATCCATCGATGATTCTATGTATGGTTCGGTGCGTTGTGCGTGCTCCCTGAGCATTGGTGGGGTTGGGTGTACGGAGGTTAATATCACAAGAACAAGGGAAGTGAGATAAGCTCCTACCTTTGAAATGGCCTCTAATCTAGCTGGCATTCAATGTCTCTGAATGGCTGCAAATCCCTTTGCATAAATGCATGGGGTGGTTAAAAAAGAAAGATGTTTGGGTTAATGAGGGATACTTAAGGACTGAAGCTCATTCATGTTTTTTCCTTTATCGCCAAATGAGCAACATTTGTCAACAGTCCAAAAGGCCCTGCTCGGCATTTATTCATCTCTGAATCCCTCTGTTCAAATGATTCTTTAGAAGCTGGTTCATGTCAGGGTGCGTCCCTTCCGTCTTATTTTAATCCCCTTCCTTCTCTGTAGGGACAGACCAGAGGTGGGGAAATATATTACATTGGGGGCTTTGCATTATCTTTAAATAAATGACTGCAAGCCGGATCCCCAGCTGGAGTTGCTCTGTTGGAATTCCATCAGCTGACGATTTGGTCTGGATGCGTTTTTTTTAAAGATAATTAAAAGCAACGAAGTGTGATCCCAGTATATTTCTGTTCTTATTTCCCCCTGCAGGTGGCTTAAAGCAGTGCTTCTCCACTGGGTTTATACCATCTGGGTTTACACCATCTGGGCATCCAGCCCTCACTAGCCAGTGCTTATGTTTGAAAAGAGTCCCAACCTGGTGGCAGATCATTAGGTCTGGTCCTCCACTGACCCGCCCTTTGCAGTGTCCCTTGCACCAGCGAGGAGTGGATGTAAAGTGCTCCCTTTCTACATGCCAATTCCCCTCTAAAACAGGAGTCGCTTGGCTGAAGTCAGAGCCGGTGTATTGTTGGGAAACCAAAGTGAGTGAGGCCCAAAGGGCAGCCTTGATTCGGTACCGCTCTCACGCCCACTCGGGACCTAGTGTAAACGGCTGCACAAGGCGTGAGCCAGTGGAGAATCGGGCCCCTCCGGTGGAATTACTCCTGATTTGCGCCGGTGCGAGAGGTGATCTAGAGATCTCCGTTCTCCAACCATGATAGCAACAAACTTAGAGCCACAGAGTGACGTTGTGCAGGCCCCTCTTCAAAGGGTCTAGGTGCCTCCCTCCGCCTGAAATCGATTTCCGTTTGCACCACAGGAAGACAGGGTGCTGCTGAATAGAGGCAGAGGAATGAAGTCGGAAACAAAACCAAACCGGGCCAGATTCTCAGAAGGTGCAAAGCCGCATTGACTTGGATAGTGCTATGGCTCTACTGGTTTGCACCAGCTGTGAATCTGACCCATTGAGTGACACTTCTCTGCGTGTGCGTGTGCGTGTGCGTGCGCGCGTGTGTGTGGCCAGTCCCGATCAACTCCACTGAGTGTGGATTTAGGACCAGGCTTTGCTCTGGCTACGTTGGTGTAAATCCGAAAGAAACTTTTCTGTCTTTAGTGGTGGCGTCTCTCTGCAAAATTCACCCGTTAGGGTAGAGGCTGGAGAGACCACAACCCAGTTGACACTGGAGAAGGAGCTGACCCTCGGATCAGAACCCGGCGCTGGAGCTGAGGCTCTCGTTGGAGCGGAGATCTCTCCCGAGAGCCCCAGGCCCCATTCATCTGGAGTGTGTGCTGGTTCCTACTTCTCTGGTCAAATCTCATTAAGGTCCCAGTGTACGAAGCCTGCGCCAAGCAAGGTGAAAGAGACTGATCTGATTTCCCACTCCCCTGCTCCATTCCCACAGGGGAAAAGCTACTCTGTTGTTACTTAGCACTAGACCCACAGCCAGATTTCAGACTGCCTTCTTCCAACCATGGGCCCATGCTATGCGCTGGCAATAAAAGGCCTGATCCCAAATCAATGGGAACAGGATCAGAATTCAGTCCCAAAGGTCTATGGCCCACTCTGCGAACACATACAACCTGCTACTGCTTCTGAGGCAATTGCACCACGCAGGCTAGCAAGCAAGATGCTCTGGATAGAACCAGGCATCTTGAATCACAGCCTAGAGTGTGGCCTATTAGGCCACATGGCAACTGGTGCTGCATGGATGGAGGCATTGAGTTCTGGGGTGGGAGGGGTGCGGCCGTCTGGTGATGGCTCTGCTGTGTGAGTGTTCGATTTGCTCTGCGGGTAAACTGAGGCGCTTGGGAATTGCAAAGCATCATTGCACGTGGCTTTCTCTAGGCCCCGTCCTGGTTGCAAGTAGTGGGGTTTGCCAGGAGCATTTAAACATGTCTCTTGCACTGGCCCCGCTCCGCCTCAGTCCGAAGGTGGCGGTTTTAGAACTGCGGGAATTGCTGTTTCAGGGTTTCTTTAATACAAAAAAAATTAAGTAAACTTTAGGCATTTCCACTTCTGCAATAATAATAATAATAGAAAAAAAATCACTACAATTGCCCTGCACTCAGAGCTCCCTGGGACAGCTCCGCGTGACAGATGTTTCCCTAGATCTATTAATAATACAGTTGGTGCATGGAGTTATCCATCAGCGTGATTGATTTATTATCGGCTAAGCGGCCCGTCGAGATGCGATGGGGAAAATTAGATGCTGGCTGCTTTGTAGAGCTGGAGGCTGGGATGCAAGCTCTGGGGACCCGATTCAGAGCTCGGATACGTCAGATTTACACCCTCCTGACCCGGCAGGCTCCAGTGGTTCAGGATACGTCTACACCATCGGTTTGGCATGTGATTGCCCTGCTGGTGTACACACAATTGCACTTGCTCTCACTGAAAGTCGAAATGGCAATATAGGACCAAGTATGGACCACAGCGCTGTGGCAGCTATACGCAGCTACGCCTACGGGCTATGGTGCCAAAGACACCTGGCTGGGAGAAACAGGCATAGGGAGATTTTAATTGGGACTTAATGACAATCAATATATTCTTGATACCCCAATGCTCTTTACCAGAGATTAGCTGCATGGATAAACACTCCACCAGTGAGGGCTGGTTGTTCACTTATGTGAGCAGGGTAATTATTCTCAAATAAAGTCCCGTTTGTTCGGAAGCAGAGGATCCACAAGGGGGGAGCTGATCCAGAAGAGCTGTTGCGGCATAGCTTGATCCACTATAGTGCTTCTGGTCAATTTCCCCGCGTAGAGAAGGCAGGAGCGATGCGCACACTTGTGGGAGTTGGCACAAATTGATTATTGATGTGTACTATGGCAATGCCTAGGAGTCCCAGTCCTGGACGAGGTCCCCACGGCGCAAGGTGCTGTACAAAAACAGGGAGTGTCTCCAAAAGAGCTTCCAGGCAAAGCACAAGAGATGAGACAACAGGTGGAGAGAGATGGGACCAGGAGCCCACATTGCTCAGCAGTGATCTCAGCACACCAGTAACCCAGCTGCTGTCAGGGTTTGGGCAGCCCTCCCGGGGTTTTAAGGAGGCAATTTGAAGGTGGACAAGGAGGCGTCGGTGCAGAGGTTTATGTGGCAGCTGGAGGGGAAGCACGCAGGGGGCTTGTTTGGAGATTTGGGGAAGGGAGGCTGGTGTCAGGAGCCCATTGGAGGTGGGACACGATCCTGAGAGCTGCTCCTGTCTTGGGTTGCCACCTGCCAGATCCGTATGGTGGCCAGAGATAAAGTGCAGAGGGAGCAGAGAGAGGGACTAAGGACAGAGCCCTGTGGGAACCAGTACAGAGAGCTGGAACTCCTGGGTTCTCTACCTTGCTCCAGCAAGAGGGTAGGGTCTAGTGGTTAGATCAGGGCCTGGGGTGCAGGACTCCTGGGTTCTGTTACCAGCTGTGGGTGGTGGTGTCAGGATTTCTGGGTTCTTTTCCAAATTCGGGGCAGGAGTTTGATCTACTGGCTAGATAGGGGGACAGGGTGGGTCGGAATCCTGGGTTCGGCCAGGGCCTCACAGCATGACCTTCAGCAAGTTGTCCCCCGCCTTTGCCGCACCTCAGTTTCCCTGCCGAGGAGGGTTGTTCGCTCCATCTCCCTTCTCCAGCCACCTCTCCGTGAGTGCCATAAAACCCACTCTGGCTCCGCAAAGGAGACGTGCACGCCTCGGCTTACTTCAAAGTCTGGGTATGTCACGGGGCCGTCTCGAAACCACCATTTCATTAAAAGCCTCCCAAACAGAACCCTATTAATCCTGACAGGACGGCTGACAAATCGCCCCGGCTGGGCCCGCTCTCCGCTCAATGACATCATGGCATTGTGTCTGCAGCCGCCACTCCCGGGAATGGAGTCCAGGCCGCCAGCAACACCGGGCTGCATTTAACCCTTGCCACCCCCCTGCAGGGTCTGGGGCTGTGCACTGTGCTGAGGCTAATGCATGCGTTCTTAGGGTTAGGAGATGCCTTGCAGTAGCACCAAGGAGCTCTGTTCCTAGATCAAGACCCCATGGTGCTAGGTGCTGTACAAACACAGACCCAGTCCCTGCCCCACATAGACTATCCCAAGCCAGCACCTTTCCACAGCCCGATCACCTACATCTTCGTTATGAACTTCCCAGTGTATCTGTGCAAAATGCGGTCGAGGGGGCCTTGATCTTTGTCGGGGTCTCGGCCACTAACAAAATTGCTAGTCTACCCTGATGTAAATCGGGAGGAATTATCTGAAATTAGCTGGGTTTACATGGTTGCAAATCAGGAATAAATCTGCTGAAGTCAGTGGCCTAAATCGGCATGTGCACTACAGAAGATAATGGGGTAACGTTGTAAATTAGTGTGGTGACATTGGTGTCACCTTCAGAGGAGTGAGACTCCTGATTTACACCAGTGTCACAACCGCTGACCAAAGTGGAGTGACTCCTGATTTACACCACTTCAGAGGAGTGTGAATCAGGAGTCACTCCACTTCAGTCAATGGAGTCACACAAGGGTAAAATTGATGTGAGATCTTTGTAAGACTTGGAAACACCTGGCCCTGTTCCTCCCTCCACCCCGGTTTCTGCCCCATTTCTCCTCCCCCCTGCCCCCCCAACAAGCCAGCAGTCATAGCAGAGTAAGGCACGTTCCTCCAGAAAGTGGGGCCAGGGCCCTGACTTTAAAATTCATGTGAAGCACTCGCCTGCCCCCACCCTGGCTTTGATTAATGCTCAGAGCTGGGAGAGAATGCAATAAATGTAGCAGGTGAGTGGAAAACGCTGGGGCAAGAATGGAGCCTGGCATTAACTCAGCTGGAAGCTGCAGGAACCTCTCTGGTTCACTCGCAGGGAATTTTGGTTCCCCTCACCCCCCCCCGGGTAAACTGAGGCATAGATTCTGCACCTTGTGCAGCTGTTTGCATCGGATGGCGCAATGGCCTTTTTCACTCCCATTGTGCACTTGTGCAAATGCCAGGGGCACGTGGGTGTGATCTGATTATAGTCCTTGGGCCCCTACGCTCTACCACACAAGCAACTCCAATTTCCAGCCCGCTGTTAACCCTGAACCATCCTTTGTCCCCAGTGGGGTGGAGCCTCAGCACCAGTGTGGGGCAGCTGTGGGGAGGCTGTGGAGTCCAGAGCAGGTCCCAGGGCACGGCTGGCAGGTTCTGAGCTGTGGGGTGTTACCTTCCGCTTGGAACAAGCGATGGACGAAACCCCCTCACCCAGGAATCGATGTTTGCCCAGTGAGTTAGAAAACCAGGGTTGTTCTAAAAAAAATTAAATGTCCCTTGATAAACAGGGGCTTAAAAATCAGAGGGGGCCTGTGGGGAGGGGAATGAAATGCAGTTGCAAGCTGGAGTCTTCCAAGGGGGAGGGAGAACATTTGTGGGGACGTAGGGAGCACTGATTATCCCTGTGTTTGATGTTCCCTCCCCAACTCTGATTGTTGCATGGTCGCTCACTTGGGAGGGAGAGAACACAGGAGCCCTGCTTCCCTGTTTCTTGCTCTAACCACTACACCCCACTTCCCTCCCAGAGCTGGGAATAGAACCCAGGAGTCCTAAGCCTCCATTTCACTGGGCACCCCACCAGTCCTGAATGCCAGCCCCCCCATTTTACCCACAAGCTCACACTCTCCTCCCACAGCCAGGAATAGAACCCAGGCGTCCTGACTCCCAGCTGCCCCCACCCGCACTCTAACCACTAGTCCCCACTCCCCTCCCGGAGCTGGAGCGACACAGAGTGGGCTGCTCGGAGAACGCGGCGTGAGGCTGGGGTGGCAGTGAGGGGGCTGCCTGTGGCATCACCAGACCCCTGAAAGGGTTAACCTAGGATTTAATCACCAGTCGCTAATTAATCCCCTGGCTGACATTAGAGTGTGGGCTACACTGCCGGGGAGGGGGATCTAATTCACTCCGCTGATTTCTCCCGGGAACACGGGGTTGCTGCTGCAGCCTCACGACCGGAGACAACACACATAAATCACCGTTTAAGGGAAGAGGGCGAGATGCACGGGGCTGCGTTTGTGTAGATCTCGTGCGCCCCCCCCAATCCCTGTAGGTCACTTATAGGGGACGCAGTCTGCATCCGACTGTGTGCTGTGGCTTGCCAGCCTCCTTCTCCATTGCCCGGCTCTCGGGCATAGCCACGCGTGCCAGGCCCAGCTGAGCGTGCCAGGGTCCGGGGTGCTTGGAGCAGGCGTGCAAGCGCACCCGCCGCTCGACCGGGGCGACACTGTCTGCACCCTCACTCCCCAACACCCCGCGAGGGCTCACGGCCTGATTGGCCCAGTGCCCGTTGGAACGGGAAAGGGGGGGACTTTCCCGCCCGCCTTGCGCGCATGTGAATGATTGCACGGGGCAACGGAAGATGCCACCTTAGCCCGAGGGGCTTGTTTTCACTGGGGGGAGGTGGAATTTTAACTCGTGTTAGCTAAACCCAGGTACGACCCTAACCAACACAAGGTGGTTCGGCGCTTTCCCAGGAGACGGCAGCCCAGGTTCCAGGACTCCTGGGTTCTGTTTCCAGCTCTGGGAAGGGACCAGGGTCTTTAGTGATTCACCCAGGGGAACTGGGAGGCCGGACTCCTGGGTTCTATTCCCAGCTCCACGAGGGGCCAGTGATGCAGGGGGGATTGGGAACCAGGACTCCTGGGTTCTCCTCCCGGCTCTGGGAGGGCGCTGGGCTCTGGTGTTTAGAGCAGCGGGGACGGGCGTCAGGACCCTTAGGGGCTCATCGCTGCTTTGCTGCTGACTCCGCGTGGCCTTGGCCCCTGGCCTTCCCTGGACGGCGCCTCCCTTTCCCAGTGTGTAAAAGCGGGTGCTGATACACGCCTCAGCTGCGTGCCGTGCTCTGGAGGGGCCGTTCTTTACTAGCCACATGGCTTCACCCCAGCAGGGCTGTTTTCCCATCCTCAACAAGCAAGCAAATCTTGGGTTCTCCCCCCCCCCCCCGGGGCCGGTGCTGTCTGTCTCCCCTCCCTCGCACACAAAAGGGATGTGCCCCAAACTCTGCCCTGGGGAGTGGGGGAAATGGCATCTGGGGTCAGGGAAGATTGGACCCAAGGACCAGGCGCTAGGAGGTTTGGGGTGCGGGTTTCCCCGAAGGCCTGTGTAGGCAGAGGAATCCCCATGGGGCAGTTGGGGAGATCTAGAGGGATGGGGGTCAGTTTCAGAATCAATCTACCCCCCCCATACGCGTATACTCTCCCCCCCCATTCCTGCCTCCTTCTATTAGGAAGATTTATGGGAACCTTTTTATCTGCTGAGAGCAGTCCCTGGAGATAAAGCGACGGTTTCCCATCCATCAAGTCGGGGGGCTGTCACGGCTGGGGGGCTGGCAGATGGGGGGGGAAGGTGGAGAAGCGTGCTCCCAGCCATTCTGCCTTGTAGGGGTTAAGTAAATACACTTTATTCCTCCTCTACGGCTGCATTTCATTCCCTCCCCCCCCATCTCTCTGCCACAGCCTGGAGACCCCGAGCCGAGACCCATCCATCATGTGGGTCGAGCCCAGAGCTGGCCAGCATGTGTAAATAAACCTAGGAAATACACAGGGAGGGGACGGGGTGGAGGGAAGCAGGCCTTTTTCATGGGGAAAGGAGCGGGGCAGGGTCCCCCATCCTTAGTGGGGCCATGAGACATGGCTGCTAATAAAGAGCAGAGTAGATAGAACCCAGGAGTCCTGGCTCCCAGTCTCCCCAGCTCTAACCACTACACCCCCACTCCCCTCCCAGAGCTGGGAACTCAGCACATTTCAGCACAGGGCTAAAGTGGTTTTAAACAGGGAGATGGTTAGCAGGCTGTGGAGCCAGGACTCCTGGGTTCCATTCCCAGCTCTGGGAGAGGAGAGGTGTCTAGTGGTTAGAGCAGGGGTTGGTGGGGCTGAGACCCAGGACTCCTGGGTCCTATTCCAGCTCTGGCACAGACTGTCCCTGGCAAGTCATCTCCCCTTTCTGTGCCTCAGTCTCCCCCTGTGCCCCGGGTTAATGGGCATGGCTCCTGTGCGCTGCAGTACCCAGCGCCCTGTACCTTCCTTGCAGACGCAAGAGGGCCCAGGAGACCGGGGAGGGGGGAAGGGGGAGGGTTATCCTTGCTGTGACATTCCAGCGAGAAAAGATTTCCCCACCTCCTTTTATTTAAACTTCTTCTCCTTCCTTGGGCAGGCGGCCAGCGCCTGCATTTACCCAGCCCAAGCCGTGCCAGCCCACCACGGCCACCTTCGCCCCCGCGCCAGGGGCTGCACAAAGCTCTTGCCTGCCACTGCGGTGTGCATGCGACACCCCTTCGGTGAAGGAGGCTTGACCCAGGCGAGCCTGGGGCTGGGAGCCCGCCGCAGGGAAACCACGGGGGCAGGCCCGAGGATCAGGAGGGGCGCTGCGCTGGCAGGGTTGAATTCAACACAGAGTGAGGGGGGGCAAGCCGCCCCCACAGGGCTGGGAGGGGGGGATGGAGTCATAGAAGTCCCCCCCCGTCACAGAGGAGGTGGGGGGAGCAATGAGGGGAACCCATTAGGGAATTAACACAAGCCACAGTCAAGGGGGTCTGGGTTTAACAAGATGGTTCAATTAGCAGGCTGGGGTGTGAAAGGGGGGCCCCTCCACTCCACCGGCCTCCTGGTTGAGGCCCCCCAATTTCTCACCCGCCTGCTCCCTCTGACCCACCCTCTCTTTCTCTGATCTCCATTTGCTTCTCCCTTCCTCCCCCCACCTGCTCCATCCTCTGCTCTCTCCGGCCCTACCTTTTCCTCTTTGCTTTCTCCCCCGCTGGCACCCGGCTGCGTATCCTATGCCCTCTCCCCATTTGGGAGCCAGACACTGGAGGAGGAGGGGGTGGGGAAGGAGGGGATCTTCCTGTTCCCCCATTGTTGGGGGGGGTTATAAGGAATTTCAGTGATAAGGGGTGGGGTGGGGCAGGCACTCTTCTGGGCGAGGGGCGAATCCTGGTCCCATCAGCTGCTGCTCTAGAGGACAGGGGTAGCATCTGACACTGGGCTGGGATTCCAGCCCCTGGAAATGGACTTTGCGTTCTGCTCCCCCTTGCCGCCTGCTGACTCAGTGGCAGAAAGAGATAAGGACCCCCGAGTCGCAGTTCCCTGCTCTAACCATTAGACCCCACTCCCCTCCCAGAGCTGGAAATAGAACCCAGGAGTCCTGGCTCCCAACCCCCACTTAATCTCCTTGCACCACAGCGGCTGGACGCGGGGCCGCGACAGATTTGCAACAGTGAGTGTTAGTTTAGACTTGGCTGGCTGTTTCCAAGCCAGATCTCCTCCCCGCCTCCTCCACGCAGCGCCCCTCCTTCCCCCCTTCCCCAGCTCTCTCTTTCTTAAACAAAACAAATCTAGTGAAATTTCTGCAGCCCATAAATCCAGCTGCTAAGATTGAACTGCACTCTGCGCCCATCAGAACAAGCCATCCATCTTGCTGGTGAAGTTTCATTCTGAGGAGGAATGAATCTCGCACCAGGGCTGCCTGGTAATTAAATTCCCTTTGCCCCCCATTCCAGGCAAGGGGTGGTCAATGGAGAAAACATTTGTCTTTCTCTTCCTTCTCCCCTAAGCCAAGTCCAAATCAAGGCACCACAGGACGGGTTCCCATTGCACGGATTAAAGCCATTGATTACTGTCTGGGCACATTTATCACGGGAAATAGCTTCATATTACTAAGTTTGGAGGTTTAATTTTTCATCCACCTTTTCCCCCTCACTAATCAGATTTTTATTCAGATTTAATTTGTTTTCTCTCCTATTTTCTCCCCCGCAAGCTCCCAGCTCGGCAGCTGCCTTGTGTCCTGATGCTTAACAGAGACACCCTAGCCGTGGAAGCCCGGATGCAGCAGTGATGGGCTCAGACCTTGGGCTAACGGGGCCCCTCGGGTGCCCATGGCTAGACAGGCGGGTGTGTATGGGCGTAGCTAGGTGCACTTGGAATTAGTTCCATGTGCTAGATGGACGTGTGGGGGGGACACAGTGGGGTGTGTGGGGATGGACAGCTACACGGGGATGTATGGGGAGGGATGGCTGGATAGCTAAATGGAGGAATAGATAGACAGGCACGTCTGGGGCTGGATGCATAAGTAGAGGGATGGGAGTGGGGAGGGAAGGAGGGATAAAGGCCTGTGTATGGGGCTGGATGTGTATCGTACACCCACTGCGCACAAGGGTACAGGAATATCCCTGGGGCAGGGCATTGAGGAAACAAGCCTGCCCTGGCGTGCGGAGACCAGCCTGGTCCGCAGTGTCATTCCCGGGGAGTCCATGGGGCCAGCTCCCCGGTGGGAGAATCTGGCCCGATGCGCCCCCTCTATGTCCAAACACAACCGTCCCCGCTCCCTTACACCAGTGTAACTCCCACGGGTCTGGCTCTCAGAGCCCCTCTCCCCCGCTCCTGCCATGCGATGGGACTTTAAAAGAGGTGTCCCTGGCACAGCCCTGCCGGCGCGGTGGAACGGGACCGGAGCCTCACGGAGAATCAGGCCCTTGTGGCTTACCCGGAGCCGCTTCCAGCGCAAGCGAGAGGCGACGCCAGGCCTGGAGCTCTGGGCGATGGGTTTTGGCCCGGCTGGTCATGCCGGTAAAACGATTGAACTTGAACCGAGAGAGGGAGGTGGGGGGGTAGCAGAGAGGTCCGCCGATAGCTGCTCTCTTGGCTGGGTTTTGGAGGGTAATGATCCCATTTTCCAGGAACTCATGGGAGGTGCCGCGATAATTATTAATTATGCCCTTTAATGGAACAAAAGGGGAATTTTGGAGTGGCTGGAGGTCATGCTGAGCCTCTCATGTGCCATCCATTTGGAAACAGTGACAGAGCATGCGACTGCAGTGACCTTGCAGTTCTGGGAAGGAAGGGAGAAAGCCGGGGGGGGGAGGAGGGGAAGAGATGGTGGAAAAAAAGGTGATCAGACAAAGCTAAGAGTCTAGATGGCTACCTGTGTAGCCCTGTGGCTAGCACACAGGGCTGGGAGGCAGCTGGGTTCTCTAGTCCCACCTCTATCATCCTGGGCAAGGCACGCCCCAGCTCTGTGCCTCAGTTTCCCCACTCTGTGGGGCGTGGCTTGTCTCTCGCTCTATTTCTGTGCACTGTGGGGCCCTGATCTCAGTCTCCTGGGATGGGAGTGTGTAACCCAGCGAGGATTCACTCTGCAATCTTTATGGGAAACCTTCATGGGGGAGCTGCTGGAAATGGGGTTTCACAGTGGGTGTGTTTAATAGACCTGGGGGACAATTTCCAGATAAGACGTTTATTTGTCCAAAAAAAAAATGCAGTTTCAGGCTGGCCAAAACTATTTGCAAATTCGGGTTAATTTTGGCAAATAGTTTTGCCTGGGGAGGGGATAATGGGGGTGAGGGAGGAGGGAATTTGAAAAAGTCAGTGTTTTGTTTTGACATTTTCATAGTGGAAGCTTTTTGTTTTTTCACATTTCAACACAGTGTTTCATTCTGGCATGTTGCTCGATGTATTCGGAGAAACCAAAAGGGGTGAAAAACACCCAAGAACTAAACGAAAAGAAAAGAACACTTGAAAATCAAAACCAAAACACTGAAGAAAAAGAAGGGTTTGGGGTCAAATGACACATTTTGTTTGACCCAAAACTTTGGAGGGTTTAGTTTGTTTTAGTGGGGAAAAAACCCCAAATTCCCATTTTGGGTTGACCCAAAATGAAATACAGGAGGGATTTTTTGGTTTGGCCAGAAAAGCAGGAAAACAATAGCTTGTTCCAGAAGCTCGGCCTGGACAACAGGGATCATTCGCTGATTGCCCTGCTCTGTGCATTCCCTCCGATGAACCTGGCACCAGCCACCGCGGGAGACAGGATCCTGGCTAGATGAGCCGCTGCTCTGACCCAGTCTGGCCGTTCTTACGTTGGTGGTGGCTGGTGGTGAGAGGCCGTCCCTTTGAGACACTTCCCCGTGGACTGTCGGCGCTTGCTCAGCGGAAGAGAGAATGGAGCGGTTCTGAGCCCCACCACGCTACCCTCTTGTGGGCTGGTTGGCACCTTGGCCGAGGCGCAACAGCTTAAGGATGGGGCATCTGGGCTGCACTGGGCTGACGTTCCCCTCCAGTCCTCAGGAGAGGAAAAAAACCCAAGCACCTCGGCTAGTTATTTGGGTGGGGGGTGAGCCCTGGCCCCCTAATTGCCCCTTTCCCTTCCCCACATCCCCCTCTTGCAGAGACAAGTCCACCGGGTGCCATAACTCATCTGCTTCCAGCCCCGTCCCCTCTGGATCATCCCTTCCTTCCCTCCCTCTCTCTCTCTCGCGCGTCGTTTTAATTTTCTAGGTTGTGCTCCACTCCTGGGTCAATCGCAAACATTTTTCTTCCCCATTGTCAGCTGAGCCGTGGCGCTCAGGCAGCGAGCCGCACAACCCAATCAGTGGCTCTATGGATTAAAATCGTTGTTTACGGGCCGGGACCATTGATCACCTAAATGGCTTTATGTTAATGAAGGCAGTTTTCACTTCCATTTTTCTTAGCCAGCCTCAGAAAGCTTTTGACAGGTGCTGCAAAGCTGGGGTTTGTTGGTTTTTTTTTTCTTTTTAAAGCCACAGTGTCCCCTCTTCCTTGTCCTTTACCGAAAAAAAAATAAAAGAAGACGAAAGACGGTTCTTTCTCTGTGGCTCAACAATGAGAGATAAGTCTGGAGCAAAAGAAGGATTCTGTAAAGTACTTGGAGGAGATGGGAGGGGGGCTGAATGGGAAAAAGGTGATGGATTTTATCAGCCGGGTGACAAACGTGAAAGAGAGGATGGTTGCAATTGCTAAGCCGGCCCTTTGGCTTTAGCTGGGAGCGCGGGAGGGCGGTGGGGGTGGGGAGGGGGTTTGGAGAGATTTCAGGCAAGCACCCAGGTATCTAACTTCAGCACTGTTCAACAGGCCTTGTGTTCAAGATACAAGGGATGTTAGGACGGGGGCCAAGAGGGGCTGGGGCGTGCCGCTGGCCAGCCTTTCTGTGTAGCAGTGCCGCCTCTGCACCATGGTGAAGCGGCTGTGGCGAGGTATTCGCTTTGACTGGAAGCTCTTTGGAACGGGGGCCATCTGTTTGGTGTGTGTTTGTACAGCGCCTAGCACCGGGGCGCCTGGCCCATGACTGGGGCACCCATAATACAAATCATCAGCGGCAATGCTTGTGCTAGGGGAGTTCCCAGAGACACCAACCGAGATCGGGAGGGTGGGGGGTGGCCATGCCAGGCGCTGCACAGGCCGTGATGGAAATCAGGGGTCCCCCATCGTGCTGGGCACTGCACAGACAGCTCCTGCCCTGAAGGCGTTATGGCCTAACTAGACAAGGCAGAAGGGCCATTAGCCCCATGCTAGCGATGGAGGAAACTGAGGAACAGAGGTGACTTGACCAAGCTCACACAGGGAATCCCTGGCAGTGCAGGGAATTGAACCCTAGCCTTCTGGATGGTGAACACTGCCTTCACCACAAGGACATCCTGCCTCTCCGTGCGCGCACTGCGGCTGTGGGGTGTGTGCGCGCACCGCGGCTGTGTGGCTATGCCACGGCACATCTAGCTACTTATCAGGCTCCCACCAGCATAATGTGCATCGCACAAGTGTTCACGTGCCTGAGCTGAGGTACCATCACCCTCATTGGACGGGGGGAAACTGAGGCACAGCCTTGCCAAAGCAGCCACTAATGCTGGGTGCCCCACTGGAGGGCCGTTGGGCCTGATTTTTTCAGAGGCACTGAGTCCCTGGAGGGACGGCTGCTCAGCCCTGGGTGTCTCGAAGCCCAAAATAAAGGGCCTCTTTGGAACTAAATGACTTGCTCAAGTGTCTTGGCACCGCGGCCCGTCGGGCGCTGCAAGGCCAAGCGCAGCAACAGCTACCGATCTTTACAAATCTCGGCCTGTGAGCCAAATTCTCTCTCCCCGGCCACTCGGCACGTCACAAGTGCATTCTTGGTGTGCGTCTTCACCATCTGGCTGCCGTCGTGTTTTCCCACTCGGTTTGCCCTGGCGCGCCGCACTGCAGGAGGCGAGAGGCGCTGGTGAATTGGCCCAGGTATCACTGCCAGCGTATCAGCCGCTGGCTCTTATCCAGCACTTGTAGATCAACAGCGGATCTCAGAGCACTTTAGAAAGCAGGCCAGTGGCTGAATCTAGATTCTTTGGGCATGAACAAGGTTGTGGCAGCTCTGTCTGTTCTTTGCATTGCGTCTGTGGCATTAAGTCCCTTATGTTTTCCCTCTTAGAATACTGACGGACAGAGGGATTCCTCCATCGGCCCATCTGGCATGTTCTCCCAGCTGCCCAATGGGACGCCTGTCAAGGCAGACACTCTGGCTTCACTCAACACACGTCCCAGGTATTTCCATTTCTTCTCTGCATAACTTTAGAGATAAAAGGTTGTTGCACATGGTGTTTGTTGCACATTCAGTCCCTTTAATAGCTAGTATTTTCCCCAAGGCACATGGTTTCAAAGTTTCATTATCCCCTTTTACAGACGGGGAAACTGAGGCAAAGAGCACAAAATGACGTGACCGAGGTCGCCTACTGGTGAGTTGCTTTAAAGGGAAGGCTAAGCGGGCTCTTTAATTGAGTCGCCGGAGGTAGATTGAGATCCCAGAGCTGGAAGCTGAAACTGGACTAGAAATAAGGGGCGTGTTTTTAGCAGGGAGGGGAATTACCCATTGGAACAACTGACCTATGGCCGTGGCAGATTCTTCCTCAGTGGCAGTTTTGAAATCTAAAATAGTGGCTCTAGCTCGTCCACAAGATACGGGCTGAATGCAGGAACGAACATGGGAGGTGGCTGACCCAATCCGACCTGTCCGTCCCTGGTCCTCTGCTGTTGGAAGAATTGTGCAGGTTGGAGAAGCCAGGCCCTGAGTCGAAGCAGGGGGGAACGTGAGAAATGAAAACACAGCACTCCTGCCGCAACACAAGCCACCCGCACCAGTACCACCAGCCGCTGTGTTATCATTTTAGCCAGGGAGATTTAGCCGAAATCCGAAAGGGAACTGGCGCGGGGCCGGTGCCCTGTCCCCACCCCAATTACGAGCTGTTTGATTCCCCTGAGAAAACAATCTATAAGGAGCTTATGGGTGGAGAGCGGAGAAGATTAACCTCGGGAATTAATGGCCAGAAGCCAGGGCAGCGAAAGGGAGGAGGCAGAGGGAGGCTCTGGAGTGGGATGAATCCACCCTGAATTTGGTTTATTTTCACTTCTGAGAGTGGGGGTGGGCGGGGGCTGCTGGGGCTGGGTGTGTGGGGCATAGGCCAATGATTGCCTTGCCCCATGGGCGTAAAGAAATCAGGTCACTGGATCCAGTTGGTTACTAACGGCCTCGCTGTCTCCGGACTAGGGCCAAGCTAAAATGGGCAAGTAATGGGACTGACGCTGCGGGGCGGTGATCGGGGTCCGCAGTGCTGTCCCGGACAAAAGGACACACCCCAATGAAGTACAAAAGGGAGATTAAATGACATGACCCTTCACTCCAGGAGAGGTGTGGCGGGGAGGAGGCTGCTTTTACTGCATCCCACCAGACTAGCTCCTAATGCTGTTTAGCATCAGCGAAGGGGGTGAGCGGCTTGGGGTGCCATCGCACTCGCTTGGTGCCCTTCCCCCAGTTCCCCAGGCGTGGGGATCTCCCAGCTGGGCTACTCCCATCAGCCGTGGGTTTGGTGTTGCTGGACAATCCCTCACCTTTAACTTAACAGGTGGGCACAATCATAGAAAACTAAGCAAGGTCACTTGTTATTTGTGTTATTATTGCGCCTAGGCGTGCCAGTCATGGATCCGGTGCTAGGCGCTGTACATTTTTATTGCTATTAGGTGTATTATGGTAGTGCCTAGGACTCCCTTAGTCATGGACCGGGACCTCACTGTACTAGGCACAGTATACATTTATTGCTATTAGGTGTATTACGGTAGCAACTAGGCGAGACACCCCCCCAGCCCAGCCCCCGTCATGAACCAGAACAGGGGCTAGGGGCTGTACAAAAATACTGCCCAGAAGAGCTATTCGGTCCCGTAGAATAACAATCACCCTCGCACTTAAGACTCTGAAAGCGCTTTAGAGCCCAGTGTCATTAATCCCTCTCACAGACAGGGAAACTGAGGCATGGAGGGGGCGGTGACTTTCCCCAGGTCAGCTAGCAGCCCAGTGGCAGAGCTGGGAACAGATCCCAGGTCTCCTGAAGGAGACCCTGCCTGGTGCATGCCCCTCCAGTGTGGGTGAATGGTCCTGCCTGGGCCTGTATCCAACATGATGGCTGCGCCACCAGCCGGAGCACCCTGCATGTAGGGAAAACTCGGGTTCCAATCCCAACCCAGCACCGCCGAGTTCTGGGCCATTTAGGACCAGGCTTGCCTAGGCCTGGGCAGCAGAAAGGCAAATCAGCTTCTGATCGAGTGTTCAAAGTAGGTGGGTGTCCAGCGCCATGGGCGCCTAAGTGCTACTGTAATACACCAGATAGCCATACGAATGTACAGCGCCTAGCGCAATGGGTTCTGTTCCATGACTAGGGCGCCCAGGCTCTCCCATAATACACCTAATAAATAACACCACTAAATAAACCCTGCTGCCCCTCTAATCCTCAAAGTTTCAGGGGTGCGCGTATAAAACTCAGAGAAGCAGATGGGTGATGGGTGCATCCAATACCACGCAGAGTATTGCTGGAAATGTGCCCAGGAGTGTCGCTGTGGTGCTATGTGTCTGTGTGAGTCTTCTTTGAATCCCAAAAGGGCTGCTGGGTGTTTGAACCACTTCGTGGCGCCTCATTAGCGGGGTGTGTATTACAGCACTTCTAGCGGTACCATAACGGGGCTGGATATTCCCATCACCCAAGGAGTGTCGAGTATTAAACACTCCTAGGGGTATGCGACCCAAGGACTGAACCCTCCCCGCCTGGTTTAATGGTGCTGTGCGTTATAAAGCTGGGGGTATCGTCCGGTGCTGGGGGTGTGGAATACGCCTCGGACTATTGTTGTAATCCCTGGGGATCTCGCAGCCGTCCCAAGCAGTTGCCCCGTGCCCGGGGAGGGTGGAGAAAGACCCCTCGCCTTGTGCACGGGGACCCTTGGACAATAGCCCCATTGAGCGGGGTGGGGCATGTTCCCTTTGCAGGATTTCTTCCCCCCCCACCCAGGCTACCCCACTTTGCACCAATTAGGCCACGTCCAGGCTGTTCAAAGGGGCTCGGGTTTCAGGCTCCGTCTAAATGAGGTTATTTGTCCCGTTTGGCTCGGCTGTTAAGGAGCCAGGCCCGGCAGGAGCTGGGCCCCGCGGGTCGTTCCCAGGGCTCCTCGCTTGACCCCATGCTTCCTGTATTTAGTCTGCCCTGCTGGCTCTGCGAGCGCAGGGCAATTACTGTGCAGCGCGGGGGGTGGCCAGGGGACTGGTTCCTTACCCTCTGGGGACTGGCAAGTTAGGGTGGTTTAACACCCCCCCAAGCTTTAACCGCCTTCCAGCTGAGGAATGCAAAGAGACTGGCCCACCTTAATGCCCTATTGCTGGCCAGCCGCCCTCTGCCTGGTAGCTCATAACTCCGTCCTTTTACATAGGGAAACTGAGGCAAAGAACAATATGATTGGCCCAGGGCGACTGAGCAAGAAAGTGGCAGAAATTGGAATAGAAGCTAGGTATCTTGGTTCCCAGTCCCCTCTTTAGCCACTAGACATCCCCTACTGGAGCTGGGGACAGAACCCAGGAGTCCTGGTTCCCGGGCCCCCTGCTGCTCTTACCCATCCGATCCTCCCTCTCCTCCCAGTGCTCACGTTAGAGAAACAAATTCTGTGCCCGGCTTTTCTCCTGGTAAATGCGACGGGTTATTTTAAGCCAGATTCAGCTGCAGGCTGGTAGCGAGCGCTGCGTCTCCCTCACACACATGGAGTCCATTAATACCACATGACGTGGAGGTGCAAGGTCAGACCCGTGGCCTTGTGACAAGCTGGGAGCACGGCCTTTCCGATGACCCACGGCTTGACCCTCAACTCCAGTCCCAGCCCATTCATACCTGCCCAGCCCCTCCCGTCGCAGACGGGAACCGGTCAGCCCGATGCCCAGCTGGTGTGAATGTGCAGAGAGCCACTGATTTACCCTGGGTTAGACTCAGGTCCTATTGTCTTTAGTGGGCGCAGGACTGGCGGGCTGGTCTTGCACACAGGCCCCTGCATAATACTTAGCACATCCCAACAGCAGCTGTACAAAGGAGAGCAGGATCCTTAGCCCCATTTTACTCATGGGGAAACTGAGGCACAGAACAGTCACCCGGAGGCCAGCAGCAGAGCTGGAAATAGCTTCCCCATCTCCTGAATGTCACTCTGGTGTGCTATGCAGCACCCCACGGGTCTCCCCTGTACGAAAGCTCCTCCAAGACGCATGCTAATGCTACTGTTTTCGAGTAAAGGTCTTGGTGGGTGAGTGGGTCTGGGGCAGGAATTCATTTCCAGCATTGCCAAAGGCAAGTGTGGAAAAACCCTGATCCTCCCCTCCACACTCCCAAAATCACAAGGTTGGTTTAGAGATCATGAGATTTTAAAACACTACTAATAATTAATGCAGGTTTCTGGCTTTGCAGCCTGGAGGGAATCACATTTTCACGCCTTTCTCCCCAAACAGCTATTTAAACACCACCGGCGCATCTCAGAGCCTCCTATGACTCGGAGCCAGGGCGTTGTGGAAAAATACTAACGATTGTGACAACCAGCACACTGCCATGGGCTCGTGAATAGACTCGGGTGGAAACTGGAATTTCTATTCTGAGCTATCGAAACTGGGGTTTTTTCATTCCAAATCAGAATGAAAATTCTAAACTTTTTTGATTCGGAGCCATCAAAATGTTTCCTTTCAATCATATCATCTAAAATATGACAGGGTTTGTCATATTAAATCTCCTCTATATCTTATACGGTTACCTATATACATGAACAATATGAAATCAATATTTTAATGTAATATCAACGGCTACATGAAACAAGGTGAACGAAAAGTTTTGCACTTAGCCCAAGGAAAAGGTTTGATGGGAAAGCGTTGAGAAGAGAGGCACACAAATGATTTGAGTCTAGCGAGCATGCTTTCACGTGAGAGACTTAAGATGCTCGATCTATTCAGTTTGGCTGAGAGGCATCATCACTGAAAAAAAACAAAGAAAGTTGAAACAATCTAGTTAGACTTCCCAACCCCCCGCCCCAATCAAAAATGTTGCTGAAATCGACATGTGCCTGCTAAATGTTTCAATTTTCAATGGCAAATGGTCCCCTCAAAAATACTCGGACCTGCTCACTCATGATGGAAGCAGCGAAGCTGTTTTGCAGCGGCAGGGCTGGATTTTCAGGACCCCCTAGCTTTTGAGGAGGATATGGGGCAGGGCAATGGGCGGAAGGTTGATTTAGGCGCTATCTTTTCTGTGCTAATACAACCTGCAAAAACCAAGGTAAGGTCTATTTCCACCACGAGTTTATTGGTAGCACTGGGTGTGAACCTGGTCTGCCCTAAGCTAGGGGTCGGACTAGTTGAGCACAATGGTCCTTAATATTGATGGAAAAGGATCTCCACCCCAAAAGAGAAGGCCTGGGTGTGCGCTGTTTCCATCCCACCCACGCTGGGTCTGTTATAGGGAGGGGTGGGTGACAGGTTGCTTTGGCACACATGGCCGATGCTCAGATGCTACGGAGCTGAGCAGAGCATGAGAATTTCTACAGAATCGAATTGGTGACTTGGGCTCTAGCAGAAATTAGATCAAGGCAGCAGATCTGGAATTTCATCCTCTTAAATGTAGGGGCTTGCTGGGATCTGGATTTTACCTCTGTCTCGCCAAGCCATCCCCACCCTCCCAGACCCATTAGCCTTTCACTGGCACCAAATCGACAGCTGGTTGGAAAAAAGGAGAGGAAAAGTTGTCACCCAACATTTCTGGGCTGTGGCTATTCTCTGCCCCCCACGGGGCCCCTATGGGGCAAAGCGTGAGTTAGAGCAGTCCTGAGGCCGCTCTACCTGACACGGGGTCTGGAGTGCCCAAAGACACCTTAAACCCTTGCCCATGGTTGGAATTGTGACTCAGGGCAGCTATAAACTGATATGGTTGGGGTGGGGCGGGGGGAGGGAATTAAGTGCCTCCTTCCCCATGACAATGCAGGCCCCCCAGTTTGGAGATTACCCCCCACCCTAGAGGCTGTGAGCCCATTCTCTGCGTGCTGGTATCTGTTCTGGACACGAGCCGTGCTCCGGACATGCCTACAATTAATAACTGATACAATCGGGCCCTGTTAGGTGGGAATTTTTTTCCGAAGAGGGATGGAAGGTGTGGGGCGCAAGGGATGGGGCCTCTTCTCCCCCCCAGCACTCAGGGATTAGAGGTTCAAGACGTGGGGTGGGTTCCCCCTTTCCACTCAGCTAAGTCAACAGCGCTCGGTGACTAATAATGGCAGTGCATGTGCTGCAGCCACGTCAGCTCTATGGAGATGGCAGATTTCTTTATGCCGTGCCTCGAAGGGGCAGCCCCTCGCCCTGGTGTCTGGGCTCCGTGCCGCTCTTGCACGCACAGGGATGCCTTTCAAATCCAGCAAGCCGGGGCCTTGCTTCCCATACATAAGGGAGTGCCGGCTGCAAATAGGGAAGCCTGGGGCTCAAGGATGGATGAGCTGTAGTTGGGCTAAAACGGGGGTTCACTCCTGACACCCCCAAGCCTTCCCCTTGCTCGGTGCCTCAGGCCAATTCCCTCCTGAGCCCAGGAGTCACGAGTTCCAGCACCCAGGTCTAGCCCATGGCGGCCTAGTGCAGCTTTCCAGCCTCTGGGGCAGTTGGTAGCAGCCACCGTGGGAGCTGAGCTGGTGAGATTATGTGGGACAATTTCTCTGCTTGCCATGGTTTAAGCTAGCGCCTCTCAGAGGGCAAACGGGACCCTCGTCTCGTCCTTGCACCAGCCAGAGATTTTTTTTTTTAATGCTGATTTTATTTTCCGTGGGGGTAGAAATCACACCGATTGGAATTTTCCGACCGAACAATGGGGAGACTTTAATCAGGTTTGCTTGAAAGAAATACAGGCTGGCTTTGAATGGAGGGTTTAGCAGCCGGTCGGGGAGAGGGCAAGGTGGAAAAGCAGACGGCATCAAAGCGCGCGTTCCCTTTTGAAGTGGCTAATCCCTTTTGGAAATCATATTTGGGGCATAAAAGGCGCACAATTAAAATCGCTGGCGAGGTCAGGCCCGCCGTAGCGGGGCGCAAAGCTCCGCGGCGACATCTCTGTTATCCGCCCCACTTGGCCCTGTTTCCAAAGCCCACCATTGGCGGGGCAAGCAGCTGAGTGATGGGGGCGGGGGCCCGCGGTGAGCGGGCCGGTGGAACCTTAAATGCGCAGCATCCAGCAGAGGAAAAAGCGAAGGAGAGATGCAGGGAATGGACTGAGGGGCTCTTGCCCGGGAGGGGGCAGCAGAGGAGGGGGTGCTGCTATTAATGCACTATGGTAGCAGCTAGGGGCCCCCTTTTGCGCCCCAAGGGCTCCCAGGCAAAAGGGGGGAGGTATGTGACTTGCCTAAGGTCCTACAGTAACGGGAAGGACAACGCCGGAATTGGAACCCAGGCGTCCTAGCGCTCACTCCCCCTAACCCACTGGATACCACTCCCCCTTGCCAGGCACAGAACCCAGGGGGCGTGGCTCCCAGCCCCCTGCTCTAACCTCTAGCCCCCACTGCCCTGCTAGGGCCAAGGCTAGAACCCAGGAGCCCTGGCTCCCAGACCCCTCCCCCCACTCTAACCACTGGCCCCCCCACTCCCTATCAGGGCCAGTGATAGTGGTGGTGGCTCCCAGGCCTGCCCTGCCCCTCTAAGCCATCTCCCCCCCGGCGCCCCTCCCAGAGCCCCAGGAGAACCTGAGCCAAGCCTGGCGATTTCCTGGCAGGCCCGTGATGGGACGAACCAGCCGTCTGCCTGAGTCCCGAACCAGCGCTAGGCGCAGCTTAGACTTACGCAGCCCAAGAACCGGGGTGTTCCCCCAAGGCCAGCCCCAAAAGAAGGGGGGGAGGCAAAGAGGTGGCAGGGATCCCCATTAATTCCTGCACCCTGGGGCAACGCCCCACTGTCCCCCCCCCCAGCTCTCTCCCACCCCAGTGCATTTGGCATCTGAACTTGGAGCTCTGGGTCTTTATGTCCCCCTATCGCTGACCCCCATTGGCAGGGTGGGGGGGTCACTCCCCTGCCTTCAGGAGCTGAAAGTATATGGGAAAAATACAGGCTGAGCGCCCAGTTGTGCATTTCTCTGTGTGTGTGCACGCACGCATGTACATTGTATGTCTCTGTGTTTGTGTGTGTGTGCGT
>ML675698.1:773124-785745 GCA_007922155.1 Mesoclemmys tuberculata | reverse complement strand
CTAGTGCCACGCTGGGGTCAGTCCTGACTGCCAGGGCAGAGCGCCCCCTGCTGGCCCACACAACTTTTCCTGGCCTTTGTCTCTTTGAGAGTATGTTTGATCCTGGATTTTTTTGGCGGGTTTCTTGTCACTTCCTAGGCAGTAACTGCCCTCCCCCCCCAGCCCCGCCAGTGCCCCACATCTCTATGGGCATCCCAGCCTAGTCAGTATGCTGCTTCTCCAGCCCTTCGGGTCCCTGGTGACATAGGAGCCAGGCTCCGAGCAGGCCAGCGCACCAGCCAGCGCTGCGCGCCCCAAGGCTGAGGCAGCTGCGCCACCTTGTGGTGCGAAGGGAGATGTTGCTGCGGGGTTCCCACCCCCCTTAAAAAAAACCCCAAACCCAAAGCCCTAGAGCCTCAAAGGCGCCTAACTCCCATTGAGCCAACCTGCTGGACAAACGGGACTGACGTTTGGGAGCCAGGACACCTGGGTTCTATCCTTGGCTATGGGAGGGGAGTGGGAGCTAGTGGTTGAAGCAGGGCGGGGCTGGGCGTCGGGACTCCTGGGTTCTATCCCTGGCTCTGGGAGGGGAGTGGTGTTTAGTGGTTAGAGCAATACTACATACAAATGAGAAAGCGCAGAACATCTGGCCAGGCGCCCATTCCAGCGATGCTGGGTCAGAGCTCGGTTTTCGGTGGCAGACCGTCCTCTAGTGGCCTTCCTTGGCAATGACACACTGTATCCGGAGCCAAAAAAGAGTTTGTATCACCCAGGACATGGGGCGTTTGGTGGGGTGATGGCACCAGGCTAGATGGGTCCATTGGGCTGATCCAGGGTGGCAAGGTGGGTGAAAGATAGTGGGTTAGCTGAGCCCACTGGATGATCTTGGGTGGCAGGAAGGGGCGAGGGCTACTGGGATAGATGGGGGCGGGGTGCGTGGGTCTGAACTGGCGTCAGCAGGGAATCCAGCCCAGAAAGACAGAAACTTTTCCCTTGATGCCAAAAAACGACGGTTTCACGCCTCTTTTCTTCAAAATAAATGTATTCATAAAGTCACCCGTCTGCACCAGAAGGTGGCATGCACATTTTCCCACCAAGTTTTCTTGTCCACAATGAAGTTAAGTTGACAGGCAATATTCAAATATTTATATGGCAACTCGTACAGAAAGAGACCCAGAGTGTCAAAAGGAGACAGAAGAAACCACTGACAAGAGAAGAAAGAGACTAGAAAGAAGGCGCAGTAGACAACCCCCCCCATCCTGGCCGTCTGGGGTGGCAGCCTAAGCTACAAAAATCCATTGTCTGAAAAGTGTCGCCGTTATCCAAAAAACCGGGCCGCAGAAGCAGTAAGAAATCCAGGTTAAAAACGCTGCCCTCTAAGTGGGGACACTTCACCCCACACTTCTCTAGCCCCCCGTACTCACTCCTGCGGCATTAGAAAATTGTTCAGCTGATAGTAGCAACGGCAATTGCCCGGCCTGGTCAAAAATCACCTCAGCGAATTAAGATGCGCTTTAAAAATTCCTGGGTTGTTTTTTTTAAAAAAGGACACACAGGGGATTTATTTTGTCATCTGGCAGTGGAAATGTTGCGGGGGGAACAACATCAAGCTCTTCTCTGCAGCTTTAAGGGCTAGAAACTTGCATTTAAAAAAAAATAAATAAAAGCCAAGATTCTCATCTAATACCGCCCCTGCAGGAGTTGAGGCTTTATAAAACACACCCCCTAACATGAGAGTTGGCAACACGGCTTTAACCGCGCCCAGCCAATTTGCAAAGGCCCCATCCCCCCATTTAATAAGTATTTTTTTTCCCTCCTGGACTTGGGGCCTACGGCTCTTAAAGAATAAAAACCAAGGCTCTAGCAAGGCGTGTCTCAGCTCATTGCAAGATGAGTCGCCTAACGGGAGCACTGCACCGTCCCGGCCGAAGCCCAGCTAGGCCACCTGTCTTAATAAGGGTTTAAGAGTCATCCAGCCCGTTCTTCCAGAGAGAATTGGGTTTCCAGTGCAGCGAGTGGATGCTGCCTGCTGAAAATGTCCATTTTTTTGGTTTAACCCACCCCGCCAAGGAACACGTTGCAACCCCGAATGAAAAGCTTTCCAGTCTGAAATGCTGCCGCGGTGCTACGTGGGACTTGTATTGGGGTGCCTTCCACTCGCCTTCACCTCTCCTTTCCCATGAAGCCTTGCAGCCAAGCAGAAAAGCCGTGGTGCATCATGGGAGATGCAGTCCAACCAAGCAGCCCCACCAGTGTGGGAACTGGGAGAAGGACGTGTCTGAACCACACCTCCCATGAGGAGCTGCACCGGCTTTTCAGGCTTCAAATATTTCTGTTGGCAGCCAAAATACAGATTTAGGGTGGCCCTTCGGTGGCTGTGACTGGGCACTGAAATCAGTGGGGCCAGTCCCCTGCTGGCATCATTCAGCGTGGCTAAATTCTGGCCTGCTGGTTTTTTTGAGACGCTTGTCATTAAAACCGCTGGCTTGATGACCCTGCCAGAGCCTAAAATCTGTGTATCCCTCAGGGCAGGGGCACGTGCTGCAAAGGGGATGCTTAGCCTCGGCCCTGAGAGCGCCCCTCCACCCCCTCTGCAGTCAAGGCCAGCGCTCGGCTCCACGGGCCTCTCTGCTGAGACAAGAGCCGCGTCCTGCTGATGAGCGCTTGGCTGAGACCTGCTCTGGCTCAGTGCATGTCAGACATGGAGGATTCGGAGCCATTTAAGGGAGAATCCTTTGGGGAAAGCTCAGCCCAGAGGTGTCTGCATTTCAGCACTGGGCGAGGGCTCCCAGGATAAACAGCTGCTTTGCCCCACCCCAGAAGTGGCTGTGTCTCTACCCAAGGCAGAAGAGCTACGGTATTAGAAATGATCTCACCCCCCCCACCAGCGTCTTGGCCACACACACCAGGGATCGGCCTCTGTGTCCCCCTTTGCAAACAGCTCCCCTCAATGGATTGACCCAGGTCTCAAGGGGGCGGGGGCTAGGCCAGCCCACAGGAGCCCAGTGGGGCCAGTCCCCTGGGGTGGGGGCATGTCGCAGTTTGGGATGTTGAGTTCCCCTCTGCCCCACATGGTGACTGACAAGCTACGTGGCTGGATTGGCTGCCAGGTGCTACAAGGGCCGGCCCCCCCCCCCCCCCCCCCCCCTGGGGGGGGGGGGGGCCACAGGTCATTCCCTACCCCATGGAATGATGACACCATGGCCTGAGAGTATGTGCTATGAGTGGGGCCATGGGCCAGGCCTCACTGGCGGAACAGGGTGTGGGACTAGGTATGGGGAGACAGGAGGTGGAGCAGTGTGTGTGTGTGGGGGGCAGTTGTCATTATTCATGCATGTTCTTCATGTGCGTATGTGTCGCATGTGTGCATGCAAATATGTGTATAGCATGTGTCCAAAAGTGAACAGGGGTGTGAATGTGTGGTTTGTGTGCATGCAGTGAGTGTGCACACGTGTGTGTCTGTAGCGCATGTGCAAATGTGAACTGGGGTGCGTGCAGTGAATGTGTGTGCAGTCTGTGCACAAGTGAATGGTGTGTGTGTGTGTTTCTGTGCAGTGTGTGTGTGCACGCACATGTGCAACAGGTACGTGTGTGCCGTGTCAGCGTGGCTGGTGCTGTGTGTGCACGCATGTGTGCAGCGTGGGTACATGCGTGCAGTGTGGGTGTGCCAGGTGTGTGCACACGTGGGTAGCGTGTGCACTTGCGTGCAGTGTGGTTGTACCGTTTCATGTGCATGTGCAGCGTGTACATGTGTGCCTGTGCCGTATGTGTGGGGGGTCACACCAGGCTGAGGCGCTGGCGACTGAGCGCCATCACCCACCTATCCAGGAGCAGGGACCGGACATGGCATCTGGCCATGAACTCAGCGCGGCCCGGACACACCCCGCCGGCCCGGCTGACTGGTTCCTGCTGCGAGGGGGCCCCCCCCCCGCTGCAGGCCAACACAGGGGGGCGCTGTTCTTCCACCAGAGGCGAGATCCAGCAGCCCGTTCTCACACCTCTCCAGAGCGGGGGGGGGGGAGTGGGGGTTCGGGGGGTCGTCTGGGGAAGGGCTCACCCCCTTCAGTTCTACCCGTCCCAAAATCATCCCTCTAGGCCCAGCCGAACCCACGCTGCAGCCTGAGTCCCTCTGTCCGTCCGTCTGACACAACCCGTCCCCAGACATGCAGAGAGAAAAACGGAGAATAAAATGGGTTACACGACCACGCCATGCAGGGGGAGGGGGAACACAACTGTGCTGCCCCCCCCCCCCAGCTACCCCTTCTCCTAAACCTTCTTCCCCGCCAATCGCCCCCAACCTCTGCAGCCCTTGGGGGGTGAAGGTGTCACTCTGGCTTCCAAACAACCCTATAAGCCGGGGGGGGAGGGCGGGTACTCCAGCGGCAGGCAGCTGGGGGGGGCCCTATCTGAGGGGAATGGGTGCCACGATGTAGGGGAGCCTGGGTGGGGTGATGTCACCAGGGTGCTAAAAAATTATGGGCGGGAGGGGGGCTCATCCACCCCATATGATGGCTGCACACATGCCAGATTGGTCGGGGGCGGTTCCTGGTTCCACGCAGACCCTACAAAAACAAAAGAGGCCCCTCGGATATCTGGGTGCCGGAATGTAGCAGGACCCTCCCTCCTCCCCCCAGGCGGGTGTCTCTGGGCAAAGGGGGGGCGCCTGGCCGGGCTGCTCAGAAGCCCCGGATGTGGCAATAGGCCTCGAGGCTGGAGAAGAGGATGTAGAGGAGCCAGAGGCCCAGGAAGAGGGCGGCGGTGAGGAGCTTGGCCGTTCGCGGGCCCCCCAGCTCGCCCCCCACGTGGGGCCGGCGGCGGTACATGAGCACGCTGATGCAGACGAAGGCGAAGATGGTGAAGAGGGTGACGGAGAAGGCCAGCGTGCCCGTCTGCACCTGGAAGTCCTTGCCCTGCACGGCCCAATAGATGGCGGCCACGGACCAGGCCACGCCCAGGCCCAAGAAGACGTTGACGGCGTTGCTGCCCGTCACGTTGCCGATGGAGGCGTCGGCGCATTGGTCCTGCAGGGCGGCCACCTTGCTGGCGAAGGTGTCTGGGGAGGGGAGACACGGGGGGTCAGTCCGTTGCTGGTCGAGGAACCGTCCGCGTGGCCCCCCCGGCCGTGGACTGGCACGTGGGGCTGGCACCTCCCATTGCCCAGCAGTGGGCTGCCTTAGAGCCCTGCATACCTGCGACTCCAGCCCTGGGCCCCCCCAGCTCTGCAGGTGCCCCACAGTCCTGACCCACAGCCCCCTGCTAGCCCAGCCCTGGGCCCCCCCAGCTCTGCTGGTGCCCCTCAGTCCCGACCCACAGCCCCCTGCTAGCCCAGCCCTGGGTCCCCCCAGATCTGCCGGTGCCCCTCAGTCCTGACCCACAGCCCCCTGTTAGCCCAGCACTGGGGCCCCCAGCTCTGCCGGTGCCCCACACTTGTCAATTGTCCCATGGTGTCGTTAACGATCTCAGGTGGGGAAGACTTGACTTTGACGTCTCATCAGAAAGCCCGTCCCCTAGCCCCACCCCAGGATGGGGGGCCAGCACCGAGTGCCAGGGGAGAGCGCCCCCTCCTGAGCCCCCTGCCCCACTCCCTACAGCCCAGAGCCCCCTAGCACCACACTGCATGAGGAGAGGCCCCCCCCACCCCCAGCACTGACCAGCCCCCGGCCCTGTGGTGCTGGGGCGCTGCGCCAGGCGCTGTACCCGGAATGGAGGTGCCCAAGGCCACGAAGACCACGGCGTTGACAGAGTCCTTGAGGCCCACGGTGCAGCCGAAGTGGGAGGCCAGGTCACCGATGAGGGCGGTTAGCATCCCGATGACCAAGATGGAGACGCTGAAACAGGCCCAGCCGTTCCAGTACTCGGTGGGCGGGACGCAGGCGAACAGCACCTTCCAGAAGACGGTCAGGAAGTGCATGACGTAGTCGAAGCAGGATGGGAGCTTCTCCTCCCGCCCGTCTTCCTCTTCCTCCTCATCACCTGGCGGGGAACGGCAGAGTGTCAGCCAGCGTGTCGCTCCCCCCCCCCGGTGCTGAAATGCAGCTGCCTCTGGGGTGGGGCATGGCGGCTGGTTATACAGGGACCCCTCACCTAGAGCTGAGATGCAGCTTCTCTGGAGTGAGGCATGGGGACTCATTAGACAGGGACCTCTCACCTGGTGCTGTGATGCAGCCACCTCTGGAGTGGGGCGGGGGGCTGTTTATACAGGGACCCCTCACCCAGCACTGAGATGCAGCCACTTCTGGGGTGGGGCATGAGGGCTGCTTATACCCAGGGCAGCCCTGGCACCCACCTGCACTGACAGTGATGGCTTCCAGGAACTGCTCCCTCCAGGAGTGGGTGCCAATGACCAGGGCCAGGTTGGTTTTCTTGATCAGCTTGTCCACAGTGTTCTGTTGGGAGGGGGAGGGGAGGCTCCATGAGTTTCCACGGATAAGAGTGGTACCCAACTGGGGTCAGGGAGACTGGCGAGGTCCACTCTATGCGAGATGAGTTTGCCATATTGCCACTCTGCTCGTATCCCATACTGGGGGCTCAGTTCTACCCCTCCTGCCCCGCCCCGGGATGATACCCCCCCATCTGATCCGATCCTGCCCCTCCCTGCAGCCTCCTGGATGGGTGCTGTCCGTCAGGCTTGAGAGGTGCACGACCTGGGAGCTTTGATGCAGAGAGCTCTGTCTGTGCCAGCCATTTAAAACGAATGTTTGAGACAGACTCGGGGGGTGGTGAGAGTCATGGGTCCCCTGGGTGGGCAGCCCAGGGTAGTGACACAGGGAGGTTCTGTGCCAGATCATCCCGTAGAATGCCAGCACGTTCTAGATCACCCCCTAGACGGCTCCCCCATACTTGATCACCACACAAGCCGGTTCCAGATCCTTCATCAAGGCTGGCCATTGGTTCTAGAGCACCACTTTAGAACACCAGCCAGTTCCGGAGTCTAGAAAGCCTGTTGATTCCAGAGCACGAAGCCAATCCCAGGCCGATGTCTAGAACATGTGTCAATTCTGGAACACCAGCCAATCCCAGGCCGGTTTAGCACAACCATCGATTTTTGAACACTCTAGAACACCAGCCAGTTCCAGACACGGCACCCAGAACACTTGTCAAGTCTAGGCCACCACTGTAGAAGACAAGCCAGACAAGACCACCTAGGGCTCACGCTAATTCTAGAACACTACTCTATAACGCCAGCCCACTCCAGATTGCCCCTCCAGAACACCAGCCCATTCTAAGATAGCACCCCGTGCAATTGCCAGCTCATTCCAGATCACCTCCTTTAGAATGCCAGCTAATTCTACATCGCCAGACCCTTCCACCAACCCATTCTAGATGGCCTGCCTTAGAAAACTGGCCCATTCTAGAATTGCCCACTCTAGCGCTCCAGCCCGTCATGCCAGAATGCTGACCCACTCTGCTCAATAGCCAACCCCCTCTAGATCACCATGCTAGAGGGCCACCCTCTTGTTGACGACTGCACTAGATCATCAGCCCATTCTGGATCATTGAGCTAGACCGCCAAACCAGTCTAAGTTGCCATGCTAGAATGCCAGCGCCGTCGAGACCACCCCACGAGCGTGCCCACCCATTTTAGCTCACCACACCAGAACGCCAGGCAATTCTAGTGCGAGAATACCCATCCTTTCTTCGTGCCCGTGCTAGAGCACCTACGTCTTCTAGAGGGACGTGCTGGAGCACGCACCCTTTTCTAGACGCCCGCAGTAGAATGTCTGCCACCGCTAGATGCCCAGGCTAGAATGCCAGCTTAATTCTGGCTCGCTGCTCCTTCGCCAAGCATGGCAGAGGCTGTGTGAGTACAAATGCAGCTGCTTTTGGAAAGAGGTGAGTTTAGCTCTGAAATCGGAGCCGTCTGCAAATGAATCTCCCGTAACCAACTACGCCCCAGGCGGCAGGGTGGGCGCTGCTGCTGGGCAGGAATGATAACGGACACACATGGGCTTGCGCCCCACCTGACGAGGTCCCAGGGGAGCGGCTACAAAGCAGACCGGGGAGCAGCAGAGCACACCGAACAGGGACGCCAGCTGGAAAATCGGTCTGGAAATGGGCCCAAGCAGCTCCCTTAAACTCTTTGGAAGCAAAAGGGCTGGCAGGCAAACAGGACGCCGGGATTCTTGCCCCAGCTTGGAGGAGGCTGGCTGCTCAGCGGTTAAGGCGGGGGGACTGGGTGCCAGGACTCCTGGGTTCTGTTCTCAGCTGTGGGAAGGAAGCGCGGCCTAGTAGTTAGAGAGCCGGGGTTCAGGCTGCCCTTGTTCTGCTCTAAGCACTAAACCCTCCACCCCCTCACAGCTGGGGAGAGAACCCAGGAATCCTGATTGCCAGCCCCCTCGCTCTACTCATTAGGCCACCACCCCCTTTTTCCAGAGCTTTGGAAACCAGGAGTCCTGACCCCCAGCCCCTTTGCTCTACCCACTAAACTCCCCCTCGCCATGTTAGGAATGGAAGCCAGCCCCCACCCCCTCTCTAACCACTAGTCCCCCTGCCTCTCCCAGGCTGGGAACAGAGCCTGCAGCGAGGGCGCCCCGCGGGCCATGCAGCGAGTGGAGTCATTGCCTTAAAGTCATAGGACTCCTCGATGATCACTTCCAGCCTGGAGTTCTCGCCCAGGATCGGCTTGCCCATCTCTGCGATCCTCCAGGCTTCTTCCTCCTCTGCCGAGAGCTTCTTATCCCCTTCGGCTGGACAAAAGAGACCAAATCAACCTCCTAGAAACAGCCTCAGTTTCCCCATCTAGTTCTCCCCACAGAGCAAGAGCTGCCTCCCCCCCTTTGCCACAGCATCTGAGCGCCTCCCCCCATCTGTAATGTGTTTATTCTCCCAACACCCCAGGGAGGCATGGCAGAGCTGTTATAGTACAGATGGGGAAACTGAGGCACACAGAGGTGACGTGACTTGTTCAATCCCAGTGCAGGGAATTGAACCCAGATCCCTATTCCATCTCCCCTCCCTGGCGTGCACCGGGAAGTGGATGGAGTCAGCACTGGTGTGATTGGATCAAACTGGCTAGATGCAGAAGGGGACCCAGTCCATTGCCCAGCCCCAACGACACAACGTCCCCTCCTGTGGGCAGGGCGCCACGGCAAGGTCTTGACCCAAAGCCAGTGAAATCCAATTTCCCTCCCTCAGCTCGATTGGCTTTGGCTCCCCAAGATGGATGATGAAGCAGGACAAAATCAGACTGGAAAGAAGGCGTCAATTTTTAGCAGGGAGGGGAATTAGTCACCAGAACAACTTACCTGGGCTCACAGCAGGCTCTCCATCGCGGGCAGTTTGAAATCAAGACCAGTTGTTTTCCTAAAAAATCGGCTCTAGTTCAAACAGGAATTGGTTTTGGGCAGTTCTCTGGCCTGGCCTCTACAGGGGGTCAGACTAGATGGTCGCAGTGGGCCCGCTTGGCTTTCGAATCTGTGGCTCTCTGGGTCAGACCCTTAGCAATCACAACGATGCTACTTTCAGCCAGTGGCCATAACACGCCCCCACCTGTCCCCATATAGATCCATCCATCCTCAATCAGACCATTCCATCCCCATATAGCTCCATACAGACCCATCCATTCACCCATGTAGATCCATCCATCCCCATACAGACCCATCCATCCACCCATGTAGATCCATCCTCATACAGACCCATCCATCCACCCATCCCCATATAGATCCATCCCCATAAAGACCCATCCATTCACCCATCCCCATATAGATCCATCCCCATACAGACCCATGCATCCATCCCCATATAGATCCATCTCAATATAGATCCATCCATCTCCATACAGATCCTTCCATCCATCCACCCATACCCATATGGATCCATCCCCATACAGACCCCTCCACCCATCTAGCCGCTCCAGGATGCCATGGCCCTGCGTTCCTCCCCATCAGCCACTCATCAGAGAAGATTTGCAGGAGCAGCTGCAATCGCAGCTAACCTGGTGTCTCCCATGTGGGATGGTCTCAGTAGATAAAGTGCTTCCCACAGACCCAGCTCACCCTGCCCAGGACCCCCTGAGGCAGGTTGGCTATATCCCAACGGCCAAGAGAGCTCAAAACATCACACTCATCGGACACTCTGTGGGAGCAACCGGGAGGGGGCAGGTTTTCCTTCCAGCGCTTTGCATTGCTACAGCAACTGCCCTGGGCGGGGCTCAGCGGGCTGTGCAGGCGTTAATCAGCTAAGCATCACAACCTGTCTCAGAGAGATCAGCGCCACCAGCCGGCAGGGGGAAGTCTGAGGCACTGGCATGTGAATGGCTGTCAGCTAACACGGAGAAGGACCGGGATACTATTCAGGAAGATCTGGACCACCTTGTACACTGGAGTAATAGTAATAGGATGAAATATAATAGTGAAAAGTGCAAGGTCATGCACTTAGGGATTAATAATAAGAATTTTACATATACGTTGGGGATGCATCAGTTGGAAACGTCAGAGGAGGAGAAGGACCTTGGGGTATTGGTTGATAGCAGGATGACTATGAGCCGCCAATGTGATACGTCACCATGCAATGTTAACATTTGATTCACATTCGCTGTCGTATGGGCTTGTATTTTTATAGTGTTGGCTATTTTTATTCAATCATGAAAGTATAAGAAAACAACCTACGATGTTATTTTGGATAGCTTAAATCATTGCCACTTTTGAAATCAGGGGTACTTTATGCTGATACCCTGATTGCTATAGAGCAGTGTATTTTGGCTTTAGATTTTGTTTACCCTACCCTACCATGTACAGCTATTTACTCAGGAAGCCAGGGCATAGCCGCAGCCAGAGTCAAAGGAAGCTTCAGAAGTTTGGAAACTCTACAGGTCTGTGGCACTAGCAGAGCCAAACGTGTGGGTCTCAGCTCAGGCAGGCTGTGTATGCGTCTCTTACAGTGGATGGGGGTCAGACACGCAAATAAAATAAAGCTGGTAAGTTATCTGACCCAAACAGATTCCCACCGAAGTGTTGTAAATTGTTGCCTGATAGAGCATTAAACCTCCTTTAGGTACCTTCAGGTGAAGCCAAATAGACACAATTTTATCATGTCTGGAAAAAGATCTTGCTTTATCTGTTATCCTTAAAAAATGTTGCTTTGTATTTGATTGTCATGGAGAAAGGTCAGTGTTGTCTTTAATCACTGTTGATTGTAAAAGTCTGGCCAGAGATGGAGCTCTAGTATTGGATTTCTCTTGATCCTACTGATTTGTAGCAGATTTGTTTTATTAAAGCTTAATACCCCGTGGATGGTGTGACTGGATTACTTGGTTATCCTTTTGCAGCACAAAAATCTGATATCATAGGTGCTGCTTTTTCACTTGATGTGATGCGGAAAAAGCATTCAACAGTATTGAATGGCCTTTTCTGTGCCATGTTCCGCCTGCCTTTGGCTCTGAGGAAGAATTTGTTTCTTGGCTGAATCTCTTAAACCTCAGTCTATTTGAATGGGTCTTAACTGACAGTATGGGTTCAAGCCCATTTCAGTTTTAGAAAGGTATTTGGACAGGATGGCCTCTCTTTCCCTTAACTGTAGCACTTTTATCAAAGTGTTAACAGGATTGTACAGAAACTTTGGCTTTGTGCACATGAAGTTTTGCTTATCTTGTCTAACCTGAGTGTCTAGTCCCTATCCTTTAAAGATTCTCTGGCCTCTGCGGATTTAATTTAGGATAAACTGGAAGTCATGCTGTTATCTGGATTCTATACACAAAAGTTGATTCCCACAATAGAGAATTGTATGGCAAATGGGATGAATAAAAATACCCGCTGATCTATAACATGTTGTGGAGAACCCCTTTCCACTGATCAGCAAGGTTCAAGTGGCTATCAGTAAATGGAAACTACAGTAACTTTTTCTGTGGAGATGAATTTATCCCATTAAAAAGAATTTTCTGACCACACTCAGCTGCTATAATTACTGCTACTTAACTGCCATGGCCAAAATTTTCAAAAATAAGAGCCTAATGTTAGATTCTTATGTCTATATTTAGGCACCTGCCTGATTTTCAAAGGTACTGAATGCCCAGCAGCTCCCATTGCTTACAATATACAAACAGCATGATTTTTAAATGTTTTTTTTAAAAACAGCCTCTATGTTTCCACCTGTAATTACTTGTGGGTGTAAATGAGGATGTGTCTGACCATCTGTATTGTGAGCACAATCACACACCTAAATACTCTAATAATTATACACAAAGCAAAGTCCAGGTTTGAACAGGGCTTCTTGACCAGAGTCTGCTGGATCCCCACCTGGTTAAATTGTGTAAGCATTTTGCCAGATACAGAGCAGAGGTGTAATATATATAATACAACATTACTCTGCACGACCTGGGACCGCTTGGTAGCAATTCCAGGTAGGGATGTTGTTTCAAGGTGGATATTTATTGGACTACACCCACCCTTATCTTTCAGAGGACCTAATTCAATAGAGTTATAAATGGAGAAAAAGTTGATTCTTGAGAACAGTGGCAATACAAATACTTATCTTCATGAAATGGAGAAATAGATTAATATGCTACTTGATATGGACAAAGCAAAGGCTTCCTTCATGTTAAGGGACGAAGTGGAGGACTACCACCTCATTTAGACTCATAGACTCATAGGTCAGAAGGGACCAATATGATCATCTAGTCTGACCTCCCGCACAAGGCAGGCCACA
>ML675698.1:757637-768658 GCA_007922155.1 Mesoclemmys tuberculata | reverse complement strand
AGTTACGGTGAACACACGTGGTAAGCCATGGGGAACACATGGTAAGCCATGGAGAACACACATGGTAAGCATGGAGAACACATGTAAAGTTATGGAGAACTTGTGATAAGCCATACTGGTGGCTGAGTCTGAAAACATGGTGCTAAGCCATGAAGGACACATGTTAAGCCATGGAGCAGACATATTAAACCTGCATTATAGACACACATGCCCCTCCTGAGTCAATTAAACCTCATTAAGATGCCTCACCCTTCCAATACATTTTAATAATAATGAATTGGTCATATCACGGCCTCTGACGGGAATTGCCCTTCAAAACCGTCACGCTTTCTATTACCTTTCCATTTATCAATGGCTTCTAAAGGGTTAACAAACGATCAACAGCTGTTACGAGAATGTTCCAGATGTGAGCTGCGCATGTCATAGCTGCCATGCTGCTGGACGGTGTAATAAATTATTCCAGGCAATTTGTTGAGCTGCTGGGTTCTAGTAACAACAAATTCACCGTTTATTAAAGTGTCTCTTTCCAATGGCTGGAAGTGGAAGCTAGAAAAATGGAGACTGCAAATTTGAGGTGTAAATTAGTAACAGGTAGTGTAATTAGCCAGTGGAAGGACTTACCAAGGGGCGTGGTGGATTCTCCATCACGGGCAATTTTGAAGACAAGATTGGATGTTTTTTAAAAAGGTTCTGCTCTAGCTTAAGCAAGAGTTAAGCCAGGGAAGTTCTATGGTCTATCTTCGAGAGGAAAGCAGACCAGAAGTCAAAACACCCTTCTCAAATCAGAGAATTAGCCCGAAATCAGTCAGAGGAAATCCAATAAGGACAAGTGCCAAGTGCTTCACCTGGGGGCGGAAATTGAGTGCAGAACTACAAAATGGGGCACAACCGGCGAGGGGGCCAGATGGCTGAAAAATAGCAGGGGGTCACAATGGATCACACATTGAATATGAGCCAACAAAGTGAGGCGGTTGTGAAAAAGGCTAGTATCATTCTGTATTAACAGGCGTGTCGGATGTGAGACACGGGAGGTAACTGTCCCACTCTGCTCGGCCCCAGGGTGGCCTGAGCTGGATTCAGCGTGCAATGCTGAGCCCCACACTTCAGGAAAGATGTGGACAATTTGGAGAGAGTCCAGCGGAGAACAACAAAAATGAGAAAAGGTTTAGAAAGCCTGGCCTAGGAGGAGAGCTTAAAAAACCAGGGCACAGTCTGGAGAAAAAAGCGGGGTGGGGTGAGGGGGGAGATCTGATCATCTTCAAATATGCTATGGGTTTTTATAAAGAGGACAGTGATCAATTGGTCTCCTGTCTGCTAAAGGCAGGACAAGCAGTAATGGGTTTAATCTGCAGCAAGGAAGGCTTCGGTTAGATATTAGCAAATGCTTTTTAACCCTAAGCAGAGTCAAGCTCTGGAACAGACATCCAAGGGAAGCTGTGGCATTCCGTCACGGGAGGTTTTTAAGAAGGGGTCGGAGAAACCCGTCAGGGCTCGTCTAGGTGTACTCGGTCCTATGTCAGCGCAGGGGCTGGATCTGATGACCGCTCGAGGTCCCTTCCAGCCCGACATCTCTATGATTCTCTGGCCTTGGAATCTACGGCGCAATCCGTCTCCTCGTTATCTGTTTACCCTTTATAAGCTCTGTACATGGAACCGTCACAGACTGTGTGATCATCAACCCACAGGCCTCTCTGATGCGTCCCACTCCCTTTGAAGCAGTGTGAGTTCTGCCTTTGGGAGTTGATGGGTGACTGATACGGCTTGGGAGTCCCCCAGCCCCTGGCGATCTCCACCTTAGGCGGGGCAGGGGCAGAGGGAGAGAGGGAGGAAAGGCAGAACGGAGGAGAGGGCTAGGTGAGGATACAGGGCCTTACCTTGAGTTAGCAAGAGAGCTGCAGAGAGAGGGAGAAAGAACACACAATCAGCACGGCGAGCTGATCAGCACCACGCAGGGGGAACCAGAGGAAAGGAAGGAAGTGGGGTGAGGGCGTGCCATCTCTGTGGCGTGGTCAGCCCATGGGATCCCTGAAAGGAATGCTGGCAAAGGGGGCTGGGTTATAGCCAGCTGGGCTCCTTCCCGCAGGGAACTGGGCTGAGACCTGCCAAACTCGTTCCGCTGAACGGGCAGCAGGGGGTAATGGTGGTTAGTTCCAGCTGGCAGAGAGACCAGAGAGCCATCCCCATATACTGAGCCTGATATCTATCCAGTCCCATTAACAGTTAACGATCCCAAGCCCTGTCCTCTCTCCTATGGTGGGGCTGGGAAAGCTGATTACACTAAACTTGGATTCATAACGCACTCGGGTCGAAATCCCGGGGCCGCCAAGGGTCCAAGCAAGGGCTGTTCTCCAGGCAGAAAGTCTTGCGTGCCCCTCGAAGAAACCTGGCACGTTTGACGTCTCCCACTGCACCCCACTCCACACCTCAGCCTGCCCTGCACTGGCGTTAAATCAGCACTGCCACCCCCAACTGGGCAACAGGACTCAGGGGCCCCCCTCACGCTCCCACTGATCTAAGCAGTAGACCCCACTCCGCTCCCAGAGCCAGGAATACAGAGAATCCAGGAGTCCCGCCTCCCAGCCCCATGCCACTCTAATCAGGAGTCCCCACTCCCCCCCCAAAGCCTAGGAAAGAACCCAGAAGTCCTGGCTCCCAGTCCCACATTCTGACCAACAGACCTCACTCGCCTCCCTCCACCAAAACAGGAACCCAGGAGTCCTGGCTGCAAATCTCCACCCAATAGGACATCTTCACATGGGGGGCAGGGAGCCGGGGGCAAACTGCCCCCTCCCGCCTTTAGACAAGAAACACGGGGCGCTGTTTGATTTCTCTCAGCGTGTCTCATGTGGGCAGAGAAACAGGGAACCTCGACTTCAGCGACACCAGGGCAATGAAAGGGCAGAGGCGCCCGCCTGACCTGAGATGCCCCGTTTCAGCCAGCGTGGCTGCCCCAGCTCGATGAAGAAATTGTCCTTCTTCTCGTACTCTTCGTCGTCCACAATCTTCACCTGCAGTGATTTCCTGCCAAGACAAAGAGGGTGAGACGAGAGGTGTTGGCAGAGCAGCTGTCGTGGGCTGCAGGAAGGGGAGGGAGGGGCTGGGGGAGAATCGGCGTGTCTCCTGGGACAACAGCCTTGGTTGCTACTGGCCTGTGTGTTGCTCAGCACAACTCACGATCAAAGCCAAACTAAGAGCAGGGTCAAGAGCGGGATACATCAAGGAAGCAAGGCTCTTATTGTGCCGGGCGCTGCACAGACCCCGACTGAGATCAGGGCCCTGTCGCGCCAGGCGCTGCACAGACCCCGACCGAGATCAGGGCCCTGTCATGCCGGGCGCTGCACAGACCTTGACCGAGATCAGGGCCCTGTCGTGCCAGGTGCTGCACAGACCTCGACTGAGAGCAGGGCCCCGTCATGCCGGGTGCTTGTGTTCGTCCTTGATCAGATCTTCGCCCTTCCTTCCTTCCTTCACAATGCCCCACTCCCCATGCTCCCCAGATGAGCCTGTGAAAAGTTTGCCAGAGCAGCATTTTAATATTCCACAGGCCTGAGATCTCCAATCAGGGGGCACTCACTGGGGGGGGTGTCAAACAAACATCCTGACCCCAAAGTGAATGTGCAATAAATTGGCACACGCCTGGCTGGGACATTCGGTGGCCCTCTATACATCAGAGGTTTTGGAAGCCAGTCAGCTCTGCATGGGACAAATCTGCAGACCAAATCCACACGGGGGCTTAGGATCCCCAGACAATGAAGGGGAGAGGGAGTCCCCTAGGAACCTGATCCAGAGAAGCCAGCACACTTGGAGGGGAGCTGCCTAAGTTAACCAATAGGAGATGCCGAGGGAAGGGGTTTGTCCTAAGCCCCGTCCTGTGCAGGGAGTTCGGGGCTGAACCTAAATTATTTTGCGGCTCAGGGTGCGAGCTCTGCTGGGCGATGATCCAGCAGGGGGCTGGCGACAGCACGCGCTATTATCCCATGCCACTGTGGTGGAGTTGTGCAACACCGCCACCTACTGCGTGGAAGCAGAACTGCTCAACTGTGTGCCAGGCCTCTACACCACCAGGGTGACTCCCCTTTCGCTCAAGGCCCGGGCGCTGTTGGAGCAGGATGGCCGGGAGTTCGGTCTTCCACCCCCTCTTGAAATTCACAGGTGCAAGCTCGGCCGACGGGCTGCAGAGCGAAGGCGGAGTCTGCCGGGGTTCCCCAGGGTGCACCGGGGTTGGGTTGGTACCAGCATCCCAAAGGCACTCTCCAAAGCACTCCCCTCCCCCCATTATGGTTCCCCAGCAACCAGAAGCAGGAGTGGCCATGGAAACAGCCAGCATCCCACCCCTCCCCTGTCCGGTGCAGAGATCTGGGTGCACCCTACGCTCCAGGGGTACCGCAGCGGCTATGGGCCTGAGGCTGCTGGCCTGGGCACGCCTTCCCCACACATGCTCCCCTCCCTCATGTGCTCTGCGAGCTACACAGCCTGGGGCGTTGCAGCAAATCAGAGCCGATCTTGGGGGATTCCGCCGTGGGAGCCCTGGCGCGAGAGCTGCCAGTTGCCTCATCTGGCTTCACTTGCCTCCTGGGAAGTCAATTTGATAAAGGGAGGGCCCCG
Organism: Mesoclemmys tuberculata; assembly: GCA_007922155.1. Taxonomy (NCBI): domain Eukaryota; kingdom Metazoa; phylum Chordata; order Testudines; family Chelidae; genus Mesoclemmys; species Mesoclemmys tuberculata. The sequence continues at coordinate 764,053 of ML675698.1, read as the reverse complement.
CCCCTCTCCAGGCAAACGAGAGGAGGGAGATAATGAATAATTTAATCTGCGGCTCTGAGATGAGCGTTTTTGGTTTATTTTTTTCTCCCCCGAAGTCAAACCTCTTGCTTGGCCTTTACGTAACTGTTAATCACCGCTAGGCAACCCAGGGGGGAAATCCAGCTGCGGGGATCGGTGCTGGCTCAGTGCTAAGCGGGGCGGGATGCTCTTTCCCAGGAGAGAGGGAAAGAGCAAGACGTTAAATAAAGACAAGCAGAAAATAGACCTTTCAGCCTTCTGGGCTCCGCCACCTACCTGATTCTGATCCCCTAACCCTCTGCGACTGGCTCTCTGTCATCCTCCAGCCCCTCCGTGCTATTCTGGGGGAGGGATGAGGCCCTGACAATCTCCTCCCCACCCATGCAGAGGGCCTCCGGTGTGAGGGTTCTGCTTCTAGCATAGGTACCTGGCCAGAGCGCACTGCACGATGGGTATTCGCTGCCCCCCAGAGCCCATGTGTGGGGGTGGAGCATGACTTAGAGCAGCCCGAAGGCTGCTCTACTTTACCCCGGGCGGCAGGCAGGCTGTTGCACAAACACAGAATGCTGCGAGAGCAACGGAGGCTTTAAACTGCTGCACACCCTGTCTCTGTCCCAAGCACAGGGATGTGGGAACAGAGAATCGGGTCCCCTATTGCTATCTATCTCCCCTTCTTTAAAGCTATCTATCGCCCCTTCTTTAAAGCAAGACCCCTCCGAGATCCCCCTCCCCACATCCCCTTGTTGAACCACCCTCCGTGCTCCCAGAAGCACCGCATCCCCTGGCACCTGAACACTGGGGCCAGCACTGACTGTGAGGAGAAAACACCCCCTCACCGAATCCCCGCTCTCTGCAGCCCAGCGCCCCTAGGACCAACAGCAATGGGAGCCATGCCCTGGGACCGAAAAACAACTCAGTGGTTCAGGCCTCAGATGCAAGAGCCACGACAACCTCGTTGTTAAAGTGCTGGGCACGGATTCAAGAGATCTAGGCTCAGTTCCCACCTTTGGGATCTTGTTCAAGTTGCTTCATGCCTCAGTTTTCCCATCTGTAAAATGGTCCTTCTATTTAGAGTGGAAGCTCTGCGGGGCAGAGGCTGTCTCTGACTCTGGCCCTGTGCAGCACCTGGCATAAGGGGGGCCCTGATCTCAGCTGGGGTCATCTCCATGGGGAAATTGACCAGAATTGCTATTTTCCAATAGCTCCCCATTTGGGTGCTCTATTCTGACACAAAGCAGAGTAATTTAACCTGGAATAAAATCACTTTTATTTTGGAAGAAAGTGTCCACGTGGAGGAATTATTCCAGAGTAGGTATATTACTCCGGAATAGCCATACAAGTCCTTTCCCCCGCTCCACCAAGCCCTTAGTAACTGGATCTAGCTTGGGCAGCAAGCTACAGTTGTTTTGCAGCCCAGAAGAGCTCTGATTTCCTCCTATCTCCACCTGAATCCAGTCTAACTCCCCATTCATCCCAGCATCTCTCATAGCACATCCATTTCCCCCAGATCCTCCCTCCAGCCTATATACATCCCCCACCAACCCGTCTATGTTCTCTCTGCGGCTCGACAAAGTATCTGCTTTTCGCAGTAATTATTCATTTCATTCCACCCACTGTTTGTTATTAAAAAAAACCCCGAAACATCTTCATATTCCTGAGTCATGAGAAACTGCCTCTTCTCCCAAGTGCATGCTGCTCAAGGAGCAAACCGGTAAGGATGAGAGGTTGTGTGGCCTAGTTGGAAAGCGGTCAGGATACCTGGGTTCTATTTCTGGTCTGTGACTGTCCCTGCTCTGTGCCTCAGTTTCCCCAGCCTTGGACTAGTTAGAGCATGATCTCTTTGGGGCAGGGATTGTGTCGGGCTATGGGCTTGTCTAGCCTGCTGGTCGCTGTGCATTATGTGCCTGATCCCAAGAATATTTCAAGCTGTGATAGCCCCAGCGTCTAGAATCTCAGGCTCTTTGTTCACGCTGGTGTGACACCGTGCAACCACGTAACACCACGGGGTTGCTACTGATTGACACCAGCATAAGGTAAAAGGACTAGCAGAGGCTTTGGTGCAGACTAGGAGCGAATGGCTCCAATCCACCCCGTTTTGCCTTAGGGATTTCACCAGGGCACAGAGTTTAAGGCCAGAAAGGACCCCTAAATGACCCGCAGCCACTTCCGTACCAAGCCCAACAACCAAAATTAGACCAAGCCACCAGCCAAGCACCTGAGAAAGAAAATTCTCTATCCCACCTCAGAGCATCGACCCACCCTGGCCTGTGTCCCATCTCCGGCCAGAGCCATTTCTGCTGCTTGAGAGGAAGGAGAGGGGGGAAAGAAAACCCCCAAAAAACAACCCCAGAAAACGTGGAAGAAATTTTCTTTCCTTCCTGACTCCCACCAGAGACTGGCAGCAGGTCCGAAGCATGAGATTTTTGGAACATAAAACATGGAGCGGAAGGGACACCCACTTGCTGACTTTGCACCTGAGAACGCTCCAACTCATCCCGCCCATGAAAGAAGCTTGCCACTCCGGCAGCTCCAGCTGCTTCCTTTCGGGAGTGAGATCTCCTTCCCGCTCCTTTGCCTCATTATGCCATTGTGTCTTCGGAGGCGGATACATTAAGCCACTTCAGAGGGAGAACACCAATATTTTTCCCTCGCTGCACACCCACGTTGCCGCAGCAGCCTTCGCCGCCCAGGCATCATAAATTCAAGTGGGAGGTGGGGGGAGGGAAGAGGGAACAAGGGAGGCAAAAATAATCCAGTTTCCCACAAGTGGCCTTTGAAGAGGCGATGGAGAAAACAACCAGAGGGTACTAGAGGAAAGGGCTGGGGCTGCACTGGGGGACTTAAAGGGGATCGTCTATGGACAATGCTGGATGCTGAACAGACCCTGTGGTTCTCTCTAGCCCCCACCCAGCACCACACGGGAGGCTGGGTCCTCGATGATCTTGATGCTGCATTTGAAGTCATCTTTTTGCACTCTGGGCGCTGCTTGGGCTCCTGGAGTCAATGAGAGCAGCCTCTGGGCTGCTCTAGCTCATGCTCTGCCCCCCCAGAAGCCTTGAGGGGCAGAGAATACCCACAGTGGCTTGCGCTCCAGCCACACCCCCTATGGGCCCTGGGGGGTAGAGAATACCCACAGTGTCGTGTGCTCCAGACACCCCCCCCCCGGTGCCCCTGCCCACCCCCTACATCTGAGACTACGAGCTGGTTGGGTGCCGGGCCCCTTGACCAACTTCATACTGGCCTTGGTCTCTCCCTGCAACAGGGGGATGGGGGGGGAATTCTCAGGGTCTGTTTCCATCCACCTTAAGACCCTATTACGCTGTCGGAGCGAGACTGAGAGCCGGGCTCTCTGTAGGGCTTTGAGGGCAGGGAGGCACCCATCGAGGGGCCAGATTTGCCACTCAGCGCTGGCCTATCTGCGATGGTCAGGCTGGTGCTGCCCAGCAGTGACCCCGCCCCAGGCTGCCCCAGCAAAAGAGCTGCCACTTTTGGCTTGGGTCTTTTACTCGTCACACAATGACGCCAGCACGACAGGCCCCCACGGGCACGGCTGGATTCCCAATGCCCACAGTGACGCCAGGCCTAGCTATATGTGCAAACGCATCGGGCTGCCACAGCAGCCTGTACAACATAAAGCACGGTGAGCGCCACGCAAGGGACATGATCCCACTCCTGTTACACAGCTCCGTGCACCTGTAAACTCAAAGGCGCAGACGTGGGGGCTGGAGGAAAAGCCTCCAGTCCCCATCCAGCCCACACCATCTCCAGGATTTAGCCCAGCCGTTCTGAGTGGTCTCTGTCACGCATCTCAAGTCTGAAAAGCCCTATAGACTCCCCCGCTCCTGTTCTGTTCAGCCCAAGTCTTTGTCTTAGCCAAGGACGGCGCCATTGAGAAGCGTGAAATCTTCACACAATGGAAAGCTTTTGTGAATAAGCATTTGTCAAAGCTTTATATTCACCTTCCATCAAAAGCCAGCAGCCCTTTTCGAGCAGCAGATCCATTACTCCAAACTCAACTGCCAGGAGCCTCTCTTACCTTCCGCCCAGTTGTAAAGCATCACACATCCCCTTCTAGAGGCTGGTCCACATGGAGGATAACAGCCTACTACTGCTGGCGGTTACTGGAGTTGCTCCTTTGACTCAAGGGGGTCACAGTCTTTGCTAAAGGTCACAGGCTGAAACTTGGCTTCCAGCCCATGGTGGGGACTGGCTGTGCAGCATTGCTGAACAGCAGTCATGCTCCACTCCAGACCTGGATGCATTTCAGTGGCAGGTATAGGCCTAAGCCCTGGGTCATCCTTCTGCTCTTAAAATCCTTAGTGGCCCAGTATTTCCAGGTCATGTGATTTTATCACCAGTTTTACACCAGTTGGCATCTGGAGTCATGGGTTTCCACAATGATCTCGGCTTTTTTATTTTATTTTTTTAAGAAGTAAGTTTCCAGCCCTCCTGGTTGGGTGTAAAGATTGAAAATATCACCTCCAAAGGCTCAGAAACGAGAAAGCCAATACAAAAGAACCCTGGGTGCCTTTTTATTTTAAATAATCTCATTATTTTTTAAACCAGTCTCCTGATTTCAGGGGCCAGACTCACGGTTTTCGAATGACACTGACTCGATACTAAGGTAGCTCACGAGCTTGTAAATTCCCTCCCTTTGGCCAGGGCCCAGCTTACATGCTGCCTGCTACCTCATCAGTGATTTCTCATCTCACTTAATTATCTCATTTCCTCCTCTCCGGCTTCCCCTCTCCCTGTCCGTTAGGTCATTTAAATTTGACAGAGCCATTTTTCCGCTAAAGCCCTCGTCAGCTACGTCTGGAGACGGGTCCAGCCCCTGAGGAGTTTGGCATTTATTAGGTATATTACAGCAGGGCTGAGAGGACCAAACGGAGGATCAGGCCCTATTGTTTCAAGTGCTGCACGTACAGAGTGAGAGACAGTCCCCGGCCTGAAGCATTCAAACCTAAGAGAAGGCAGAGGAAGGAGTGTTTCCTTGTTGCACAGATGGGAAACTGAGTCAGTCAGTGTCTGTGCAGCGCCCGGCACCATGGGGGTCCAGCTCTCGGTCAGGATCTGTGCAGCGCCAGGCACAATGGGGGCCCTGATCTCGATCAGAATCTGATGGGGTTGGAATGGATGAACCAGGGAGAGTGAGAGGAAGAGGAGGCTTCAGAGGCATTTCTAAGCAGCCCGCATGCAGGGAGAGGAAAAGACGAGTGGGTTTGAGCGTTGCAAGAGGACAGACAGACAGATGGGGAAAGGGGCCCGGGTGTGTTTCTGGGGTGTGGGCGCAGTTCTCAGAGCCCAGCGCAGGAGAGGCGTTAGCCTCAGATGAAGGCTCTGACGAGCCCGGCGAGAGGTGTGAGCGCGCCAGCCCCCAGGGGCCCGCCAGGGAAGGTGTCTGGAGGATTGAGCCGTGCTGGACAGATTGGGGTCAAGCAGTTTGTCAGCTGGAGACAAGAGCGAGCTGGGAAGGGGACAGTCCTGAGCTGGACGCCTTGTAAGGGGAAGAAAGCTGGTGGGAATTGCTGCACCTCCCCTGGGGCTAGCTCCCCAGCCTGTGTAAATCAGGGTCACTTGGAGTCAAAGGGGCTACACCCATTGACAGTCTGGCCTGGCTGCTGTTGTGCTGGACGCTGCCCAGACCCCGACTGCAAACAGTACCCCTATTGTGTCGAGCGCTGCCCAGACCCTGACTGAGAGCAGCATCCCCACTGTCCCAGGTGCTGCACAGGTCCTGACTGGAAGCTGGACCCTCACTGCACCAGGCATTGCACAGATCCTGACCATGATCAGGGCCCCATTGTGCCAGGGACTGCACAGATCCTGACTGAGAGCTGGGCCCCCACTGCGCTGGGTGCTGCACAGATCCTGACTGAGGGACAGTCTCTGCTGCAAAGAGCTCATGGTCTCAACAGACAAGACAGAAAAAAGGTAGGAGGGGAAACAGAGAGGAAGTGACTTAGCCAAGGTCACCCAGGAAGCTGGAGCCAGGAAAAGAACCCGGGTGTCTTGATGGCCAGTCCAGTTCCCTGGTCACTAGACCCCACTGCCCACCTTCCCCAGAGCACACTGCAGGCCTGATTCTTGTAGTGCTGAGCGTCTTCATGAGGGGGGGCATGTGTGTTTGTGTGCACTATACCACTGCCCTCTATGGGATGCAATCAGAATTGCTCTACTATGTGTCATAAGCCCTATACTGCTTGTAGGGATTCTCCTGGAGCTCAAGGAGCAGGGGTCTCTTGGAGCAGGTGGACCTAAGTTCTGTTGCTGCTGTGAAGTTGCATTGGGCTTTTTCACCCACGCGGGGCCACAGTCACTGCCTGGCCATTCCCCCATCTCTGATGGATTTTGCCTCTCCAACACAGGAGACACCCAGCTCTGCTCTGACTAATGAA
>ML675698.1:655440-757627 GCA_007922155.1 Mesoclemmys tuberculata | reverse complement strand
GATGCATCTGGCTGACCCCCATCCCTGAGGTAAGGTGCTGGTGTCCTGCACCCCACCACTCTCTTCTTCTGAATCCCCTACTGTCGACTGTCCCCTACTGTACTGTCCCCTACTGTCGCTCCACATGGCTTTGCAGCCGGGCTAGAGAGAGCGTCTTGGGGACTATGCGCCAGGGGCTTACAGGTTCCAGGTGTCTAAGCTTTAACAATACGCCGCCTCTGCTCCCAGACCCTTCACTTGGTAGTGGGATCAAGGCAGTGGCAGACGTATTAGACCACATGGGCCTTTAAAAAGGGGGCTGGGGCTCCGCATTCTTTTGGGAAGAACCATCTGGCTCCGCCCTCTTTTGAAGGAGGGGTTATGTGGAGCCATATAACTTATCGGCAGATAAGTCTGCTCAATGGTCTGTGGGAATGCTGGATGGGATGGGAACTGAGTTACTGCAGAGAAATCTTTTTTGGGTGCTGGCTGGTGAGTCTTGCCCACATGCTCAGGGTTTAGCTGATCGCCATATTTGGGGTCGGGAAGGAATTTTCCTCCGGGGCGGATTGGCAGGGGCCACGGAGGTTTTTCGCCTTCCTCTGCAGCATGGGGCATGGGTCGCTTGCTGGTGTATTCCCTGCAGCTTGAGGTCTTCAAATCTCACTTTTGAGGATTTCAATAACTCAGTCATGGGTTCGGGGTTGTTATAAATGTGTATGGGTAGGGTTTTGTGGCCTGCCTTGTGCGGGAGGTCAGACTAGATGATCATATTGGTCCCTTCTGACCTATGAGTCTATGAGTCTAAATACTGCTCTCACAGCCGTACAAATGAACTGAAGTCAATGTCAGAGCAGAATATGGACCAGTATCTTCTGTCACCACAGTATTAGGTTAGCTTTGTTACATATCACCCAGCTAAATCAGTTTTACTTACATACCATACTGAATGAATTCCAGTGAAACAGTACAGTCCATTTAAGCTGAGCGGTGCCAAACCATTACAAAATCCTATCTACAAACTTGGAGACAAAATATTGCATCAACGTAAGTATTTCTTTCAGTACTGCTGTAACTTGTACTTGAAACTCCACCCTCTTTGAAAAGTGTCATATAAGTCCCCCCTGCTTGGGGGTGGAGGTAGGTAACCCCAACCCCTTTGAGGAATGTGTTCTATAACTCCACCCCTTTGGGGGCAGGGCTAAGTGACTCCACCCCCTTTATGGGAAGAGTAGTTTAACCCCACCCTCTTTATGATGGGCAAGGGCTGTACCACTCTGTCTGTTTGTGGAGGAAAGTCCTATAGAGCCCCACCCCTTTGTGGGCGTGGCTATGTAACTCCATCCCCTTCACAGGTAGAATTAACTCCACCCTCTTTAGGGAGGGTCTCTAGTTATTATCTGATGCAGCCCTGGCCCCTGTGGTTGGGTGGGCGCTGTGCCAGCCCTCCACCCCATGGCAATGACCAGCTTCTGTAGAGTCCGGAGGGCTGAGATCTGCCCACATCCGGCCTCATTCGCTTGTTGATTGCTCCCCAGCATCAACTTCACCCGCTCATCCACCGGGCATAACTGCCAAAGAGCAACGGGCTCTTCTTAAACCCTCCGAAGCTTGCGGGGCCACCACGTCCACCGGGATTCCTTCCGCGGCTCGCCAGCCAGCTAGATGGCAACAGAGCATGTCTGTCTCAAACTGACACCTTTGCAAAGTCATCAAGGAGAAGCGCGGCAGATGGTACTGATTGGCTTCGACCACCCACCCAGCACAGATCTGGGCAGCTAAGCCAGCTTCCCCCTTTCCCTGAGACGTTCCTGAGATTGCCAAGGGCTGCCTATGAGATCTGGGTACCCAGGTCCCTTAGCTTGCAAACCTGCAGCCTCTCCAGCAGCAGAACCACTGTCCCCACCGCTGGCTCGGGAGCGCTGGGTTCGCACCCCGCGTGCGCTGGGGCTGAGACGCTTCATCCAAGGGATGCCCAGGGAAAAGCGACAGGGGAATCCATGTTGGAGGAAAAGAGAGAGATGGAAGAGAAGCGGGTTCCCCAGCAACTGAGCAGGTTGCCCCCAAAATGGGGGCAATTAGGGTGCCCCCAAAATGGACGGCTTTAACTCTAGTGGGATAGGCAGTGATCCAGCCTCCCTGGTGCGGATGGAATTACGCCGCTGGAATTCTTTTTTGTAACACGAGCACACACCCCTAACCAAAATAGTGATACCGGGACAAAAAGCTTATGTAGAGCCGGCTTGTGGGGGCATTTATCCTCGCCACCCTCCCTGTGAGCTAGGGAAGTATTTTCCCCATTGAACCGGTGGAGAAACTGAGGCACAGAAAACACTGAAGTCTGCTCGAGACACAGGTTTTGTCCAGGCATCGCTATGCCAGGTTAGGGGTGTAATTTTTGCTTCACAATATTGTTCTATGTTATAACCCACAGCGTGGATGCCTTGCCCAGCATAGCTTATTCCCCTTCCCCTACAGGGAGGCAGCGTGGCCTAGTGGAGAGAACACTGGCCGGCGAGCTGGGTTCTATTCCCAGCTCTGCCACTGACCATCAGCACATCACTTCCCCTCTCTGGGTATGTCTGAACCGCGCACTCAGCCTGAGTCAGGTCTGAGCTGGGTCAGCAAGCACGCAGGACTCAGGTCCTAGGACCCTGCTGGGGGGGCGGCGTCAGAGCCTGAATCCTGCTGTGACCTGGGCCCAGACCCTGTCACTCTGCAGTGTGGACGCAGCTCAAGCCACAGACCCGAGTCAGAAGGCCTGTGTGGCGCAGTGCGGACGCGTCAGCGTGGCTGTGAGAACCTTGGCCAGCAACTGCAAACCCAGATTTGCACTGCGCTGTGGATGCTCAAGCGCAGGTTTGGAAACACCGCGTCCACAAGGCTGGGTCTCACGGACCTGGGTTTACGACGCTCTGTGCCTCAGTTTCCCCCTCTATAAAATGGGTTTAACAATACCAACCGCCTTTGCAAAGCGCTTTGAGAGCTGCTGATGGAAAGTCTTTATAAGAGCTAGGGATGAGTCTGAGGAGCACATTTGTACTGTTGCTGCTGTGTCCAGACTAGGGAGGTGACATTATGCCACTGTGGTCTCAGCAGTGTGGTTCTTAGAGCCATAGAACCATCGAATATTAGAGTTGGAAGGGACCGCAGAAGGGATCTAGTCCAACCCCTGCTCAAAGCAGGGCTATCCTCAGCTAGTTCTTGTGGGTAGGCAAAGCCTAAAAGGTCATACAGGAACTAGAGACGCAGAGCATGTCTGTGCCAGAGATGGAAATTGAATCCATGTGTCCATGATCCCACTCCAGTTTCTCGCCCATGACACATCCTAACCCCTAGCTCTTATATAGCAGTGGATCTCAAAGCACTTCACCGAGGATGCTGGTATCATTATTCCCCCTTGTATAGGTGGGGAAACTGAGGCACAGAGCTGGGAAGTGACTTGCCCACAGTCGCCCGGAGGGCCAGTGGCCAAGCCAGGCCAAAACCCAGATCTCCTGACTTGACTACTTTATTCACTAGGCCACACTGCTTCCTACAAAGGAAGCCAATGGCCGGCTGGACTAGACACGCAACCAGCCTCTGCTACCCCGTCTCTAATTCCATCAGGTGGCAATTTGTGTGCTGTTGCTTTAAATATCTTGTGATTATTCAAATCTGCTGTCACCTGTGGGGTGTTTTTTTTAAAAACCCTTCCCAACAATAGTGTTTATTAGGTTCCAAGGCGTCTTTATTCCCCACCGCAGACTCCTGTAGCGGGCGTGAGAGCCTGCGACAGACAGGCTGGGGACGTGGGCATATTCCACTGATTATTCTATTAGTCAAGTGCCTTGTGGTCTGCCGAGATTTGTCGCTTTCACACATACACAGAGCACAGAGAGAGGCACTTATCGGCCCTCCCCAGCACCCAATCTTTTCGCCTGCGAAGCACAGGCTGCGTCTGATAAAAGCCACCCTCGTCGTCTCCTGATGAAGGGGCTTGTTACATGTACAGCTAGGAGGGGAATAAACCCTCCCTCCACAGCCGTCTCAGCCTGGCACTCGCTCCTGGGACACCGTGCCAGGCATGACGCAGGCTGCTGGGATTCTCATTGAGCGCAAGCACCAAGGAGCAATGTGATAAAATCTTCACATGCTACAGAGCCAGGGGCTGGAGGAACGGGGTGGCGGCCCAGCCTAGCGGTTAGAGCAGTAGGGAGCATCACCAAGCAGGTCAGGGCTGCTGGATTCTGTTGCCAGCCCTCTCCTGACTTGAGTCACGTCTCCACTCCATGCCTCAGTTTCCCCACTGGTAGAAGGAGGGTGACACCAACCCACCTTGCAGGGGACGTGGTGAAGACCAACAGGTTTATAGACATGAGTGTGTGAATGTGGGACAGATATACAAATGGACTGACAGGTGGAGTGCTTTGAGAGCTGCACATCTGGGCTCTAGAAAGGCACTAAGAAGCCTACATTTTATTACAGATCCGTGTTGCACGTGGTTCGTATCACTGGTAGAGGGAACCAGCGACCCCAGTCCACATCTGCCCCAGCAGTCTGTAGAAACACAGCTCTGATTATTATATGTATTACAGCAACACCCAGCGCTGACATCGGGGCCCCCACTGGACCAGGTGCTGCCCCGATCCCAACCAAGATTGGGCCCCCTGTTAGACCAGGCACTGCAGACACCCCAACCAAGATCGGGACCCCGGTTGGACTGAGTGCTGCACAGACCCCACCTGAGACTGGGACTAGGGCAGTGAGGCCTAGGTCAGAGCAGTGGTGGTCGAAGGCTGGGAACAGCAATGAAGGTCAGAGCTGGAGTCAGGAGTCAGAGCCGGGCCCAGGGTTTAAAGCAAGCCGAGATGCTGGGCGGTGGGCCCCTAGAACTCCTCCTGGGATTAACGAGAGCGCTTGGACCGAGGGGCCACGAGGAATGCTGTCAGTCAGGCTTCCAGGGGCAGCACATCTCTGTGGCGATGCTGAGAGCCCTGCTGCAGCAGGCAGGGCCTGGTGCCGGCCGTCCCGCAGACCTGGGTTTCAATCCCTCACAGCCATTGCGCCAGGCGCTGCCCGAACACAGGGTGGGAGACGGTCCCCAAAGAGCTTCGGTCTAAACAGACAAGGCAGGATTGCTGCCCCATTTCCTAGGTGGGGAAATTGTGGCCCAGAGAGGGGCAAAGACGCTCCCAAGGCCACAGAGCGAGGCAGAGGCAGGGCAGGAAATTAGACCTCGAACTCCTGAACCCCAGCCCATCCTTCCTCCTCAACCAAGTCAGTCTGTCACAGGGACCAAGACACCCACAGAGTCATCCCTACAGAGCATCTGGGGAAGCCCCTCGCCGTAGCAGGATTGCAGCAGAGACTGCCGTGTACCCCAGCTTTCCTGCAGTTGGTGCCCCGACCCTCACAGCCTCCCCCCGGCACACTGGATGCCAGGGAAGTAGCTGGCGTTTTAACCCCGCTGCCCTTGCCGAAGCAGTCCCATCTTCTTGGGTGTTCGGTTCCCCACTACCCAAGTCAGAGATGGAGCTCATGAATAAACATTTCACCTCATGCTAAAATATTTATCGGCGCCCGGCGCCCGCTGCTTGCGGCAGGAGCTGAATTGAGACGGTGGCTGCGGTGAGTCTGCCACTGCGAGACAGCCCCTGATCTCTCTCTCAGCAGCAGCGTGGGCGGACAGAGATTTCGGTGGGGCCCGGTGACGGATTCCTCTCCCAGCTGCTATGGAGAATCCTCCCTCAGACACTGTCAGCCTGTCGAGAACCGCTAGACGGAGACGCAACCCCCAAGTCAGATTCTCCGGCGTGCTCAGGCCCCGGCAGTGTGAAGAAAGTGGGGAGCACCCCCTGAGAATCTCGTTACACACACACACAGGGGAGCCCCCCTCCGGTTGGTGTGTGTCTAGATCTCTGTGTGTGTGTCCCTCCCTCCCCCCAAGTATACAAGGTGGATGAGGGACATGGCCAGGGCCCCTTGGGGGCAGCATGTGAGCTGTGGGCAGGCTTCTGTTAGTGTCGGCATGGACTGTGCGTGTGTAAGGACAGCAGCCGTGTGTTGGCGTGCTGTCCGTGCGGTTGCTTGTCTGTGTCGGAAGGCGGGTGTGATGGGAGCAGCGGCCTGTCCGTGAACTTTAGCGCTAGCCAGTGGAGAAACGACAGGGACTCGCGCATCGCTCGTCAATTTGATGGTAAGGGTCACCGATGCCTTCCTGGAGTCTTTGGGCTGCTCTCTGCCGTCCCGTCCCCCATGCGCCATCCAGCCCCGGTTGCCTTTGCTCCCTCTTTGAAGCGGTGCAAACAATCCCCCGGGGGGTAAAGAGCTGGAGAGTCGGCCTTAATCACACTCCCTGCCTCTCTCTGATTAGTTCCCTCAGCGACACAGAGCCACACGATCTGAGCTCAGAGGGAGCGTTATCTGTGCCAAATCCCGCAGCATGTCTGGTTTCCTGCCTAATTTTGGGGCCCCCTCATTCTGGGACCTTTGTCCCACATTGCATCTCAGAGCTGGGTTCAGCCAACCCCTTCCTTGCTATAACTACACCAGCTAGCTAGGCTAAAGCTAACTCCAAACTTGCTTCCTCCAAACGCAGTGTAGACACACCCTCAGAGTGGCTCGTCTACTTTTGCCAGTTTGCCACTTCACTTCTCCTGAGCGGTCATTTCAGCCCCATTCGCCACCACTGAATTCCCACAAAAGGTTGCAAACTAACGAACCATAGAATCATAAGGGACCTCAAGAGGTCCTCTAGTCCCATCCCCTGCACTGAAGGCCAGACCAAATATTATCTAGACCATCTCTGACAGGTGTTTGTATAACCAGATCTTTAAAGTCTCCAGTGAGGAAGATTCCACAACCTCCCCAGGCAATTTATTCCAGAGCTTAACCATCCTGACAGTTAGGAAGTTTTTCCTAATGTCCAACCTTGCTGCAATGGAAGCCCGTTGCTTCTTGTCCTATCCTCAGAGGTGAAGGAGAACAATTTTTCTCCCTCCTCCTTGTAACAATCTTTATTGTATGTGAAAACTGTTATCATGTGCCCCTTCAGTCTTCTCTTCTCCAGACTAAACAAACCTCTTTTTTTCAGTCTTCCTCATAGGTCATGTTTTCTAGACCTTTAGTCATTTTTGTTGCTCTTCTCTAGACTTTCTCCAGTTTGTCCACATCTTTCCTGAAGTGTGACACCCAGAACTGGACTCAATATTCCAGCCAAGGCCTAATCAGCGTGCAGGAGAACAGAAGAATGACTTTTTGTGACTTGCTTACAACACTCCTGCTAATACAGCCCAGGATGATGTTCACTTTCTTTCAAAAAGTGTTACACTGTTGACTCAAATTCATCTTGTGATCCAGCATGGCTCCCCGCTCCCCCCCGATCCCTTTCTGCAGTGCCAACCGGAGAAGTGCAGCATTAACGATGCAAAACCCTGATGGCAGCTATTTTGATTTTCACTCTTTGGTTGTACAGTGAAGGGGTGGGAAATAACCCGCCCGCTCTGGGCTGTTTATACATTGGAATTAGTGAATTGACAAGCCTCCTGAATAGCTCGCATCCCCTTCTCTTCACTATGTAATTTTCCAAACATAAAAACACATTTTGCAAGCAGGCGTGCGAGCAGAGGCCTTTTGTGTGCAGCTAATCTCTCTCTCTCCTGCTAATACCTGAAGTTCTTTGAGCTTGTCAGCTTTAATAACTAGCGTTGCATTGCAATTTTTCTCCCCCTTTCGGAAGCCGCACGCCATTAATTTCAATTCGCAAGCAGGCAAACCCCAGCGGAAAGTTATCGCTGAGTTCTCTGCTCTGCCATGATGGTGTGTGAGAGAGAGAGAGAGAGAGAGAGATGTACAGAAAAAGAATTAGATACTCAATTCCCTCTGGAAGTCCATGGGTTAACAACAGAATAGTCCTATAGGCTGGCTGCTGGACTGGAACTTGGGAAACACGAGTTCAAATCCTCCCCGCTGTGTTGGTAAGTCACTTTTTCTCTCTGTGCCTCAGTTGCCCATCAGGACATTTTTGATTCACATATCACGGTGACTTGGGTATTGTAGTTCAGGTGCCTCAAGTCCCCATTCTCCTCTATGGGCTAGTCCCCTGCCCCCAAGCTGGACTACATCTCCCATGATGCAACAGCCTCCTCTCACTATCAGGGGAGGGATGCATCATGGGAGACGTAGTCCTGACCTACAGAGGAAACTAAGTGTATGAGGCCCCTGAATTACAATTTCCATGAGGCATCATGGAAGCACTTTCAGAGTTACAGAGGGACTAAGTGATTTGCCCAAGTCTAGGGAATCTGAGGCAAAGCAGGAAACTGAACCCAGATTTCCAAAATCCCAGCCCTAGCCATGGCACCATGTTTCCTTCTATCGATACCCCCCTTACTTAGCCACCTGGGTGAGCCTTTCCAACTGCCGAGGCACCCCGGGCATCTCGGGCAGCACAACCCCACAAGATGCTCCGCAATGAACGGAACCATTCAGAAATTTCCCACGGAATGAGGTTTTTTCCAGGCAGATAATGTGGCAACGTTTTCCCCGCTTGGCCTGTATTTCTGATTTTCTTCAGGGAGAATAGAATCGATTTTCTCTCAGCACGTCCCTGTTATGCGAAAATCCTCGGCTGTTTCAGCTTTTCAGTTCAAGCCTTTATGGGAAGGTTTGAGATTCCCCGGGGGACGGGAATTCCCATTTCCCATCCATGCTCAGAATAAAACAGCCGCTGTCCACGGTGCTGAAAGCAGAAACCCAGGCTAATGTCAAGGGAGACTTTTACCAGCGGAGACCCTCAAGTGACCTTCATGGCTGCCCTGCTGGGTGAAGATCTAAGCTGACTAACCCACTCATGAGACAGCGACACAGAAATAGGCAATCAAGGAACCCCATCAATCTGATTCCACACCATGCCTCGCTGGCAAGAGACGCGGCGGCTAGACAGAGACCTAACCACAGCAGCTGCTGGGCCTTTGACACGCAGGCCCCCATGGGGTAGAAGGGGACCTGGAGTTGCTAAGTAACAGCTGGTCTTTGTTGCAAGGATCTGAAATTTCAGGATCCATGTTCCACAAGGAGCTGCCAGCTCCGGCGCGGAGTTATATTCAACGGGGTGAAATGTCTAGCACACGGGACTCTGTGATAACCAGATCCACCAGCCCGTTTGTTTCTATACAACCGTCTAGCACCAAGTCTCTTGCTTCCTAAGGGAGAAAAACACAGCTAGTGGGTACGATTAGGGAGGGTGGGGGGTCAAGACCACGGCCTGGTTCAGTTGCAGGGAAGGGAGAGGCTCTGAGCGGAAGCTGGATTAGGCCCCTCAGGAGGATTTGATGTGTTTCTTGAAATCAGATTCTCTGGCAGCTCGAATCACCAGCTGAGCACATGGCCACGCTGCCGGCGGCAGCCTGTGCTCCTACCATCCAGCGTTACTGTAGCAGGGCTGGCTAGCCCCAGGCCTTCTAGCCCTTAGACGGGCACACCACCCTGCTGCCTACCTAGACACTTCCCACATTTCCCCACTGCTGTCCCCTCGTCTCAGCCTAAGCCCACACAACAAGTGTCCAGAACCATCCTGATTTCATTTTGGGACCGTCTCCTGGCAAACCACAGTCTCACAGCCCCCCCATGTGCCCCTGATGCCGGAGCACTGAGGCGACAGCCATTCACACCAGCTCCCCGCCGCCCTGTCCCATCTGTTCTCGCCACAGCGATGGATGGCGACAGACACAGACAAGGGCTCTTATTGGCTGAGATCAGCCCCTAGCCCATCGGGTCCCAAAGACATTTGTACCCGGCCGAACCCTCAGGTTCCCCGTCATCACAAGCTTCTGTTTCTCTCTCCCACCCCTTTGTTTTAACAGGCACCATAAATCCACCATCAGTATGTGCCGGTGCAGCTCTCTCAAAGCGCAGATTAGATTGAGACTGTTATTATACATGGTCATTACTCAGCCTTAGATGCCATGGTGATGCGAAGGAGATGGCAAGACCTAGACAGAGAGCGAGAACGCAGAGTGAGGAGAGAGAAAGAGACAGATTAGATGGATAGATGGATAGATAGACAGACAGACAGACAGACACACAGACAGATAGATAGATAGATAGATGAAGTGTATGGGCACCAATGATGGCGACCCCTCACACACCGTTCTCACTGCCAGGCTCCTAACAATGGGAGGAAACTCAACATCAGCCTGGAGCCCTGGCCCATCTAGCCCAGTACGACAGACCCAAGAGCAACTCGGAGCAGAGTTTCAGAGGCCATCCAGCCCCTAAAACCACCAGCTGGTGCGGAGCTCACGCCCGGAATCCTGAATGCCGATTGGCCATCAGAGGCAGTACGGCCTTAGGGTTAAAGCACTGGGCTGGAAATCAGGAGACCTGGGCTCTGCTCCTGGCTTTGCTACAGACCCTGGGCCTCAAGCCCCCAGCTGGAGAATAAGGTTAATATTCCTTCCCCCTTCTGCTGGGGGATCGCGAGGGAAAAGGTCCGTCTTGCCTTGCTCTGATCCCATATCAGTAGAGAGCTGAGAGGCAGCATGGTCCAGTGGCTAGGTCACTGGACCAGGACATAGAATTCCTAGTTCTGCTGGGTGACCACAGGCAAGTCATTCCCCCGTGCCTCAGTTTCCCCTCCCACTCTTTCTCTCTTTAGACTTTGGGATTTTGTATCTGTGTGGCACCACAAGGGCCCTGATCTCGGTCGAGGTCTGCACAGCGCCCATCCCAGTGGGGCCACGATCTCAGTCAGGGTTTGTGCAGCATCCAGCACAATGGAGGCCCCAATCCCAGCTGGGACCTCTAAGTGATTCTGTCATACAAACAACAGTCTCGGGCAAAAATGCTGGGACCCGACTCCTAGCTGTGCCAGAGCAGAGCTCAGAGAGCGCTGTTGCCCCGTAGGAAGCATTGCCAGCTGGCTGTTCACAGCCTGCCCTAATTCACGCCAGCCTTTGTCTCTCAGGTGACGAGCGCACCAGCTTTACAACCCCAGCCATCCCCCACGCGCATCCCTACTGGGCACAGAGGTGGCCGTGTAACGTTTCTGCCTTGTTAGGGCAGGAGACAGGCGGGACAATGGCAAACAGCTCGGCGCGATTCTTCCTTGCACTGTCAGTTGGGGGGTTTCCAAGTCAGCTGGCTGGAGTCCAGTGTCATAAATACCAACTGAGAGCAAGCGAGGGAGAGCACATGCATGCACATGTGTGCTTGTGTGTGTGTCCAGGCTTGTGTGTCTGGTGCTGAATGCATGTGTGTGTCGGTGAATGCCCCTGTGCATGTGTGTTTCTGTGTCCATGGGTGTATACACGCATGTGTGAGTACTTGTGTGTCAGTGAGTGCACATGTACATGTGTGTGTGTGTGTGCCTGTGTCCATGTGTGTATACTTGCATGTGTGCATGCTTACACATGTTCGTGTGTGAACGAATGTTCCTCTGCGTGTGCATCTATGGTTCTGTGTGTATGTATATGTTTCTGTGTGTGTGCTTGTGTGTATGTGTGTGAGTATGATAGTGCATGTGGATCTCCACTCCCACACACTAGAGCTCACCCTGATCTCTAATAATCAGAGATTGGCTTAAACCCTAAAGTAGGAGCTGTAATGTCTTTTCCAAAATTTTTTTGCTAGCATTACTTTGATATTCTTGAGATCCATAGAAATGTCTCATCACTGTTTGGATCTTGCTAAGTTCTCAGCCTTGACAATTTCATGTGGCAGGGAGTTCCACCGCCCCATTACACAAAGTATCCAAGTTGAATGTACCACCTTTCCATTTCCCTGCCGGGCACCTTAGCCATGTGTTGTGAGACATGGAAAATGGGACCTCCCTGTCTCCCTTCTCTATCTCAGTCATCATTCGATAGACTTTTTCATGTCCCCGCTTCATTGGGACATTTATTCAAGAGACTTTCACTGCTTTAATTAACCGGCAATCTTCTACAGCAGACACATTAGAAACGTGATTGGTGTGGCAAGACAGAAGAGACAAAAGGGTATGATTTTCATTTCAAATCCAATTCCTGTTAGTAACACAGCATTAACTAGACACATGTTCAGAGGCCCATTGTGGTAACTTTGCACAAGGGCCTTTTCCCTTCCCTCCCCCTTCCTGCAGCGGCTTTTCCTGTCCAATTAAGCACAACAGGCTGTTAACATTCTTTTAATTGGACGCCTTCTCTAATAGGAGCATCACAGGGAATTGTGATCAGTTCCTTGCTTGGACAATTGACTTGGAGGAGGCTGCAGAAGTTGGGAGCTCATATCAGATGCTTTGCAAGGTTTTGATGGTGGAGGTTTTCACCAGTGAAGAAGCAGCAAGAATAGGACAAACAAAAAAAAACCTCATCATCTTTTCCCATTTCCTGATTTGTCCTTAATTAGATTTCGCGACCGAAGGCTATTTAAGCAGTGGTTACAATTTAAAATTTAAGCTGCGCCTTTGATTTATCATCTTTATTGGAGGAGGAGAGAACAGATTTTTAATTAAAACAATAAAATAAAATAAAATAGGGCCTGATTCACAGTCATGCTCAGGCTGCAGCGGTAACATAATATGGTGGAAATGGCCCCTTTAGAATGCCCCACATGGTGTGGGGAGTGGCCGGAGTGCACTGCACTGTGGCTATTCTCTGCCCTCCAGAGCCCGTAGGGGGCAGAGGGTGAATTAGAGCAGCTCAGACTGACACCAGGGGCTGTGCAAGATAGGCAGAGCACAAAGGGAGCTGAAAGCCAATTTGCCTCTAGTGCCGGAAGGGGGTAACTGGAAATCAGACGCTTGGTTCTAATTAGAGTCGAACTGAGGCCCAGCCTTTAGCGGGATGCAGAAAATGGTCAGATATTTAAATGGAGAATGAGAACACCCAGAGTTAGAATAGGAGATAGTTAAACATAAACAAAAGGCTACAAACCCTCATGCTCCAAGGCATGCAACAACCTCCAAAAATCAAGGGTCAGGAGGGAATGCGCCTTGTGCACCAAGTTATCCCATCACTGCCCACTAGGGGAAGCATCTTGCTCCTTGCTTTGAAGCAGCTGGTGCTGGTCCCTGGGGAGCCGGGCTATGCAGCTAGATGGACCCACTGGTTTGATCCAGTGTTGCGATGCCAGCATCTTCCACCAGGACTAAATTCACTCCGCGAAATAACCAAAAGAAATCCAGTGGCAAATCAAAAGCAGAGCCAGGCGTCATGGTTCCCAATTCCCCGCTCACACAACTGGACAAGAAGCAGGACCAGAAGCCGGCAGTTCTGACTCTAGCCCTGATCCCGAGACCTTACCATGCCATGCACAGCCAGTATCCTTATCCCCCTTGCACAGATGGCAAAGCTGAGGCAGGGAGCAGGGAGCTGGCCTGCCACAGACCACACAGCGGAAGTGCTGGGAAAAGAACCCCTGCATCCTGCCCTCATCTCAGTCCAGGAGAACCCCCACCTGCAGAGATACGGAAAAGATCCCTGCACCAAACAGCTAACTCAGAGAAAACTCTGCCCCTGGGGATCCCTGGGGTCACCTGTAGGGGACAAGAGGGCTTTTGAACTTGGAGGCTTGTTCAGTCTGGGGCTCAGCGGACCAGTTAGTCCCGATGCATTTTGTAGCCTGGGTCTCTGTCCCACTAGAAACTGGCTGCTCCTTTCACCTGGGCCCCCGGAGAACATCAAGATCCAATCAGAGAGGGCAGAACGCATCAGCTCGGCTTCTATTGCCGGTTCTGTCACTGAGCTGCCAGGTGACCCAGCGCAAGTCCCTTCCCCATGCTGTGCCTCAGTTTCCCCTCCCTCCCTTTGACTGCACGTACGTTGTGCTCCGGGCTTGTCCAGCACCTTGCACAATGGGGCTCTGATCTCGAGATGGTACCGTAATAAAAGCAGGACCCACAGAGGCGAGGCATTGGAGCTCAGGGGCGCTGGGTTTGATTCTCGGCGCTGTCCCAGCCTCTTTGGGTAAACAGCCTCCTCTCCCGGGCCTCAGTTTCCTCATCTGCCCCATGGGGATAATCACCTATCCTTCCTCCTGATCTGCAGATTATAAACTCTTTGGAGAAAGGCGGAAACCATGAAGTCAATGGGAATTTTGCCACTGACTTTAGTGGGGCTGGGATTTCTGTAAAGCCTCGTGCACTGCAGGGTCCTGAACTCAGCCAGCGCTCCTGTTAGACCAGTAATAAGAATATCATCCGGAAGGGTGGAAGAGACAGCCTGCTGGGATGCTACACACGGTCTCAAGGGGAAAGACCTCGCCAGGCCGTCACTGTGATTGCCGCTAAATCATCTGTGGTTACAACCGGAGTCGTGAGGTTGCAGGCAGTCGTCAAGGACCCATTAAGCCAGCAGGTTCCTGCTCCCCGATATATTTTGCCAGAAGAATAACGGCACTTGAAGCCAGCCAATGAGAAACCCGAAGGAAAAGCTAATAATGAGACCGAGACACATAGCTAAAGAGGTTCCACCAGCTGCAAAATTTATACCCACCACCAAGGCCACTAATGAAAAAATATTTCACCGGGGCTCTGGGCTGGGAATTCAACGCCTCTTGGAGCTGGGGGAGATTTTGGGAAGCATTCCAGTTTTGTCAAGCGATGGATCTAATCCTGGCCTGGCTGCCTTTGTGGCAGGGCTGGTTGGGAATTTTTCGACCTGGCTTTTTTCCATTGAAAACACCGATTTGTCAAAAGCGAACCAGGGTCAGTTTCAATTAATCACCTGCCTTGGGGAGTGGGAGGGAGGGGAAAGAAAAAGGTTTGGAAATTGTGGAAAGGAAACGTTCTGCCAGTCTCTCAAATCAGAATGACTGTGTGTTTCCAAATTTAAGCTGATTTCACTACAGTTATAAAACAAAAGGTTTAAAACAAGGTTGAAATGGAAATGAAACATTTTGAAATGGTCAAAAGGGATCACTCCCACTGACCTGCGTCGAACTGGGGCGGGGCCGGTTTCCAGGTCACAAACATGTTTGCGATTTCGACTTTTTGTCCTGAGTCAAGGTGGGAAAAAATGGGGAAATACTGGCTGGACAGGGAGTTCCCAAGGGATGGTCCATGTCAACCACGGAGGTCTGGGGGTCCTGTGGCTGGGGATGGCTTGGTAGACAGGCCTCCAGATGAGGTATCCATAGCTGCTGTCACCTTGATCCTTAACTACCAATGGACTTTCCCCTTTACATTCCCTCCTTCGAAGCGGCTGGCCCAGAACTTAGGAGATGTGGGTTCAAACCCCTACTTTGCCACTGAGTCTTTGGGGGAAAGTCTCTTAGAGCCAATTTTTAAAGGCATAGAGGTGCCAAAAGATGCAGATTCCAGGTGCCTAACTCCCATGGGAATCAATTTGAAAACCTGGCCCTTACATGTCACAGCTGGAGCACTGCCCGGCCTCGCACAGCACAGCCCTGCCCTGCCTCGCAGGGAGGATAAAGACACTGAGGTGTCCAGATACTACGGTGTTGGGGCCAGAGAAGCACCTCCGATGGAATTCAGGGGGCAATTCCTACGCTCTTAAATCCATCATTGGTGACCCATGGTGGTCGAGGATGATCTTTCACAGATTTTATTTTATATGGGTTCTTCGGTGACTGAGGAGTCTGGTCCTTCAGCCACAGACTCGTTGGGAGATGTTGCAGGCGGCGTTGGAAGGCAGGGCTGGGCCACGATTGCTAATGACAGTCATCGGTCCTTTCTTTTCTTACCAGGGCAAGGCGATTTTCCTCAAACGTGGCTGTTCCTTCTCTGACAAGTCTTCACCCGTTATCCCTATCCTGGGCGACTGTCTCCCGGTGTGTGATGTCGATGCCACAACTCTTGACGTTTGTCTTGAGGGGGTCCTTAAAGCGGTTCTTTTGGCCTGTTTCCTTTCTCCTTTGGTGAGTTGGGCGTACAGCAGTTGTTTTGGGAGGTGTGCATCACGCATGCGCACACAGTGCCCACTCTACCTCGGCTGGAAAATCAGGGCCTCAACACGGAAGATGTCGGCCTCCATAAGGTTACTGATGTTAACGGGGCAATCCTCCCACTTCATGTTAAGGAACTTCCAGAAAGAGGGCTGGTGCTGGCGTTCCAGGGTTTTCAGGTGTTCACTGTAGGTCACCTAAGTCTTGCAACCATAGAGGAAAGTTGCAATTACCACCGCTTTGTATACTAAAAGACTAGTGTGGGTTCTGATGAGGTTGTGGAGCACCTGGTGAGGCAGTTTGCCAAGCGGATGCTGTGCAGAATCTCGATGTCTGTATTGCCCTCGGTGAGAGATGGATGCCAAGGTTGGCAAACTATTCTACATTTTCCAGTTCCTCTCTGTCAATAGATCTTCCTTGCTGGGTCTGATGATTGACAGGGAGCAGGCTGGTGGAGAACTTTTCTTCTGCTGATATTCAGGGTTAGCCCTAAGCTTTTGTCAGCGTCAGAGAAGCAGTTAAAGGCTGTTTGTAGATCTTCCTTTGAATGTGCAACTGCAGCACACCTACATACTGGAGTTCAGTTATTGTTGCCAATGTTACTTTAGTTCTGGCATGGTGGCAAGAGAGGTTGAAGAGGTTGCCATCAGTCCAATATTGGACACCAGTGTCCTGTGGCAGACGGTCTTGGATTAGTGTTGTCATAGCTGCTAGGAAAATGGAGAAGAGAGTGTGTGCGAGTATACAACCTTGCTTTACGCCAGTGTGGATGGCAAAGGGCTCAGAGGTAGAGCCACGGCACAGTATGGAGGCAGTCCTCTGGTCATGGAGGAGTTTTACAGTGGTAGTAAATTTACTTGGGCAGCCAAACGTTGACACGATTTTCCACAAAGCCTCATGGTTGATGGAGTCAAAGGCTTTGGCCAGATCCATAAAGGCCACATACAGCTGCTTGGGTTATTCTTGGCATTTCTCCTGGATCTGCCTAGCTGCAAAAATCATGTTGGTGGTGCCTTGTGATGGTCTAAAGCCACACTGGGACTCTGGGAATACTTCTTCTGCAAGAGGGAGCAGATGATTCAGTGAGATTCTAGCAAGAATCTTCCCAGGGGTGGAGAGGAGGGCAATGCCTCGATATTTGCCACAGTCAGCCCTATCTCCCTGTTTGAAAATGGTGACGATGTTAGCATAGGTCAGCAGGCACTTCTTCAGTGCACTGGATTTTGAGAAACAGCAAATGGAGCTCGTTTGTCAGTGTTTCTCCCCCACTTTCAATACTTCAGCTGGCATGCCATCAGGACCTAATGCTTTATTGTTTTTCATTCGCTTAATTGCATTACTGACCTCCCCAGGTGTTGGTGGCCTGGCGAGTTTCCCAGGCTGGGTGCTGAGGGATGGAGTCGACAGTCTTGTTGATCGCAGTCGATTCTCAATTTGGAAGCATTTGGAAGTCTTCCTTTCAGTGCTCTTTGATGGACTCATTGTGGTTAAGAAGGGTTCTACCATCTTCAGATCTCAGCGGTGGGAGGTTACATGATCTTGGTCTGTACAAGGTCTTCGTCTTACAGGAAAAGCCCGGCACGTCATGTCTGTCAGCAAATGCTCTGATTTCTTTTGCTTTGTCCTCCCGCCCTTTGTTCTGAATTTCTTGGATCCTCCCTGGAACCTCAGCTTTGAGCTGATGGAAAGAGCTCTGCTTCTGATTAGATGATGTCGAGGAGCAACTCGAGAAATGTAGAAGTGGAAGGGTCCAGCTGCTGTGCTGAGGTGTGATTAGCAAACCTAGACCATCCCCGACAAGTGATTGTCAAACCTGTTCTTCAAAATCTCCCACGGCTTCACAACCTCCCGTGGGAGCCTCTTCCAGAGCTGAATGTCCCTCAGCATTAGAAAGCTTTCCCTAATACCTAACCTAAATCTCCCTTGCTGCAGATCAAACCCATCACTTCTCGTCCTACCTTTAGTGGACAGGGAGAACAAGTGATCCTGTCCTCTTTATAACAGCCCCTAACAGATCTGACGACTATTCCCCCCTCAGCCTTCTTTTCTCAGGACTGAACACGCCCAGTTTTTTTAACCTTTCCTCCTTGGTCAGGTTTTCGAAACTCTGTGTCATTTTTATTGCTTTCTCTGGAATCTGTCTGGAAGATCCCAAGTCAACCTTTCCGATTTTCAGTGTGGAAGTGTGAAACAGAGAGGGTCGAGCATGCTGCTATTTTTATTGAGAAAATAAAAGCCTGTTGTATTCCATATTGTGAAACATCCTGACCCCATGGCTAGGAGATTTCCCTGCCCCAGAAGGATGAATTCTTTTTAAAAAAGCAACAAAACCAAGCAGTAATTTCTTCCCTTGAAGAGGCACAGTATAGATTTTCCATTGGAAAAACCACCATCGCAGCCAACAAACCAGAAAGCGAAGAGATCCAGCTGCCTACAGAAAATCTGGCCTTTTTCAGGCTTAAAAAATCTGCTGGTGAAAAAGAAATATATAGAGAGATATTTTTTAAATCTTTCTGTTTAGACTTTAGAGATTGTTCAGGCACAAATTTGATTTAGGTTGGCTCATTATCTGGAGGTTCAGGATGTCTTCCAAAGGCGTGATTTTCAGAGTTCTGCGACGCCCCCACCTTCAAGCACAGACCCCTTTCGGGTGTCTTCAGTTGGGCCCCCCAAAACTCCTAAGGATTCTTGAAAATATAGGCCTTTGCTAACATTGCTTGCCTCAGTTTCCCTACCTATAATGATGCTGCCCAGAGGGTTGGGAAGCTCATCATGATTGACTAATTAAGATCTACAGAGCGTGTTGACAACAGAAGGGAAATTAATTTAGGTGCCAATTCATCGACCCATATGGCACTATCTAAGAACTATTATAATTTCTGTCCCAGTAGTAGACCCAGAGCAGGTCCCGCATCGTGTCAGATGCTGCCCAGACCCCGACTGAGATCTGGGCCCCCCATTGTGCCGGGCGCTGCCCAGACCCCGAGTGAGATCTGGGCCCCCCGTTGTGCCGGGCGCTGCACAGACCCTGACTGAGATCTGGGCCCCCCGTTGTGCCGGGCGCTGCACAGACCCTGACTGAGATCTGGGCCCCGCGTTGTGCCGGGCGCTGCAAGCAGTCCGTGCCAGACAGAGTTTATAATAGTGAAGTTCTCACTTTACACCCTGAGCCTTTCCCAGTCCTTGCCCCTCACCCTTCCAGAGCAGTAAGCAGGGCTGTTATCCACATTACACCGCCAGGAGCTCAGCCTGGCTAGTAACGGGGCCAGAGACAGAAAATGACTTGCAGCCACTCGATAACTTACCAGGACAGCTGAAAAACCAACACCCAGCAGCCCAGAAAGCAGCCTCCATCCCCTGTGGATCCAAGTCCTGCCAGCCCCTAAATAACCCTCTCTGCTAGCACTTGTGCCCACTCCCTCCTGCTGCCCCAGGCTGGCATACTGATCCCTGGGTTAAAACGGCAACCATCCGCTTCAACCTCCCGGGGCCACGTGGTCCCGCCGCAAGACTGGGAGGAAGCTTCCACGTGGCGGAGGCAGCCGTGCTTCCCTGCTGGAAGCTGTGTCTACACCACAGAGCTGGTGCGTCTAGTATCGACACAGCGTACGTCGCCAGCAGGCATTTAGCTGCTGGCACAGGATCACCGCCGCCCTGAACGATGGCAGTTATGTTGGCGTAGCTGCCTCTGCACCTGCGGTTTTGTTGTGGGGGGATATTTTTTCACATCCCTGACTGAGGCAGCCAAGCAGACAAGGCCTGAGGGAGCAGCCTGCTTTGTTTCTCTCTGCATTCGGGTGCTGTATGTTAGGTTTTGAAGGAATAAAGCATTCTCGCAGCCTTCCAGCAAGAGTGTTTCTGCTTTGTTTCTAATTCACTGGGTGCATGCTGCGAACATCACATCAATGGAAGCTTAAGCACGCTGGTTTTCTAATCCTCTCCCCACGCTCTGCCAGCTGCCCGACACAGGAGAATAGTTGTTTTATCTGCGCAGCTTACCATCAGCTTACAGCCATGCTTGAGTGAGTAACTGTTCCTTCTGCAGGGAAAAGAGGCTGGAAATACACATGAGAATAGTGACAGGCGGGAGCTGCAGGGACAGGAATATGCTACATTGGCCTGATGTTTTTATAAGGCAAGGGAAAGAAGCAGCAATAAAAACACACGTGCTGGCTGCATGGAGGATGGGAGGTGGGGCCAGGGAGAGCGAAGGGGCCTGGTTGCTGCCCGTGCGGCGCAGTGTCCGGTTCTGGGGATGACAATGGGAAGGTTTCCGGTTATCTCCTCCGCCGTCCAGATGGCAACCCGGCGGAGTCAGTGTGATGAGCAGGGGTCACCCAAAGTGCTCCCGGACTTTGGTTTCTAACAGAGGGGGGAGGAACTGGGATGGTTCTAGCGCCCCAGAGGCAGAACCAGCTTGGCACCAGTGAGATGGTGCCGATCATTCAAGATTCACATGGTGCCATGTAAAGACGGCCCATTGGTCCCGGTGCCCAGGTTGTGCTCCTCCTGTGAGATTCGCCTGCCATGTGAAGTTCTCGCATGGTCACTCAAAAGAGTAGCTGGGCTTGGCTTTCAAAGCCTTGATGCTATTTGTAATGCAGCAGCATCCCAACCGGGGTTTCAGATTTGCCGTGTCGCCCACCAGGCCCCCCGCTTTCTCCCCATGGAAAGGGAAGAGCCACACAAGTCCCAAAATTCAACTTCTACCAGGTTCCCATTATTTCTGCTGCATCTCAGAGAGGGGGCAGGATGCAACGAAATCAAGCTAAAATGTTGTGAACTTAACTCCCAAGCCTTCACCCCAAATCTCAGAAGAGATCCTCTAAATCTTCACCCCCACACTCCAATCAGACCCCAGCCCTTCACCCCCAAACACACAACAAGGATCCAAATGTTGACACCAAAACCAAAATATGGACCCCCAAACCTTTCTCCAAATATCAAACTCAATCCCCAACACTCCAGAAAACTTCCCCAAGACTTCACCTCAAAATTCAGATCCCCTGACTTGGAGGTCCCCTCCTACGCTATCTATGTCCCAGGGCAAATGTTTGTGCGGTGTCCAGACTAGCGTATACATTAGTGTTTGTTAACTCATGTTAACTGGCAATCAGTTAAAACAGGAGCATAAACTACGTCTACATGCAGCCCAGATTGTGCCAGATGCCGAGAGTTGGGTGAGCCCTTCGGATACCCTTGGCTATGAGATTACAGATGTCGGAGGTGCTCAGGTATCCTGGGTTTTAATCCCCGAGGCCCTAGCTCCTGGAGTCACAGAAGAAGCGAATCTCGGCTTTCGTTTCAAACGATGGCAGTAGCTAATCCCTGTGCCTGAAAAGCGAAGTGTGACCTGAGCTCACCGATGCCTGCCTGAGTGTGCAGAGAGCCTGAGACGGCAGCTCTGAGAGGTGCGAACATTCATTGCTCACCCCGCCAACCAATCAGAGCCCCCGAAGGCTCGATGAACTGCTACACTGCCAGCAAATCCGAGAGGATCCTGGCTGCCAATTGGCTGGCAGGGAGGTGACATGGTTTTGGAACACCATTTCTTAATGCTAATGCCCTCCCACTCTCCCTGTCCATGCCCCGATGCCCACAGTCACTCCAGCTGGTGGTGACAAGCGCCAGCAGCCTGGCTCAGCCCGGCTAGAACCAGTCACTGCCGTGGAAACCACCTATGATCCAGTTATTAGTTCTTAAGGAGAAGATCTGGGCAAAAGTTTTCATCCAAACCTTTCTCCGGTGAAAAACAGATTTAGCAACACCAAGCCCTCTTGCAAATGTTCTATCGATTTCGCTGAATTGTTGGTGGGGAGGGGGGGAGAGGGAAAGCCCCCCAAAGCTTCCTCCCAAAATGGAAAGATTTTGTTCTGACATGTTGAATATGACACATTTCGAGTGTTCGATTCTCAATAACCTTTTCCTTTGGAAAATTTCCTTCAATTTCAATTTGAAATGACTTTCAAACATTTAAAAACGGTCGAGATGGAAACAAGCCATTTTGTTCAACCCAAAACTAACATTTTTTTGATTTCTCGATTTCCTGAAAATGTTCAGTTCAACATGAAACATGTTTTTTTCAGAATTCCCAGCACACCGAAACCCCCGTGACTTGCCAGATCTAATCATCATTTCTAAACTGGCCTCTAGATATTGGGATCTACAGACGTTCACTCCTACAGCAATACATGGTGTTGCCACGATTTCCCCCAAAGAGCTGAATTAAAATCAGCGTTACCAGAAAGCGTGGACAATTCACACACCTGGGACTGCGGCTTGGAGTGTAACACTGACTAGAAACCAAGGGCTTGAGTTTGCCTTGGCCTGAAGCCTTCTGCAGTCACAGGGTATAAGACGCAGCATTGTTATTTGTCTCACAGTAGTAACTAGAGATCTCAACGGAGATCAGAGCCCCAGGGTGCCAGGTGCTGTACAGACCCCAACTGAGATTAGGGCCCCTGTTGTGCTGGGCACTGCACACACACAGTCAGAGACAGACCCTGCCCCAAACAGCTGACAGCCTAAGGCTGGTCTCAACTTGGAACCTTTCCCGGTATCACCCTCAGGTCAGGGTGTGATTTTTCACCGATGTAATTGTGCCCTGCTCCCAGTGAAGCTGCTATACCAGTGTAAGCCAGTACAAGCTGTGTCCACACTAGGAGCACTTTCCTGGTATGCTATAGTGGAATAGCCACACCAGCAAAGCCTCCCACGTGTAGACCTGGCCTTGTTCCCCTTCCCTATACTAAAGCAGTACAGCTTTCTAGTGTATGCAGGGCTGCAGTAGAGAAGACAAATGGTGGGAGGGGAAACTGAGGCACAAAGCGGGGCATGAGCTGCCCAAGATTACACAGAGCTGGGAACGGAACCCAGGCATCCCAGCTCCTGCCCACTGCATCACACTCACTTGCACTGAAAGTGTCTATTCTGATTCTACGGCCTTTTCCTCCCGCTTTAGGCCAGCCTAACCGGCCAGAGGAGGCAAAGGGCAAAAATCAGGATGTCAGCACATGGTCATGCCCACAAGCAGGGCTCGGCTTGCTCACCGCTTCGGAAAATCCGGCCGGTTCCCTTGGGGCCTAGCTGGAGGAATTGCGCTACAGGGATTCTGACCTGCAGAGCCGCACAGAGGCAGCCCATGACCGGCTGCTGGAGGTTAGAGCAGCCACTGGGGTTGCTCCAAGTCACGCTGGCCACACACACAAATCTGCGCATTGCAAAGATGGCGGAGAAGTCCAGGGAATACAGCCCAGCAGCCATTCCCCGCATCTTTAGGTAAATCCAAGGTCTCCTAACGGAGCAACCCGAAGCCCATTGGGCATTCACAGGCCCAGATCTCACCAGCCAGCGAAGGGGAATGCCTGCCCTTCGGAAGGACGAGCCCGCCTGTAATTAATTTGACTCCATTTCATTTCCTCAAAGAAATGGAACCAAATTTCATCTCCAAAGTCGCCTTCCTCCCTCTCCCTCTCTCCTAACCCAGGAAAGAGGAACTGAGCCATTAATAAAGCAGCCTGTCAGCACCTACATAATACGATGCATTAAAAATTCAAGAGCCCTTTTTCCCTCTGGCTCGTGGTCTCCGCGATGAGTAATGCCAAGCAAAAGGTGAGGTTGGGGGCGGGGGGAACGGAATGAAATGGAAAAGAGCCATCCGGCTTCTTCGCTTACTCCCTGGTGCTGGGGGGGTGGTGTCGGATTTCTGTAGGGTGTGAGGATGCAAGGCAGGAAGGTAGGGGTGGGGAACTGAGACTCACATGCCCCAAACTGCTGCTGTAACTCCAGGATCACCAAAGGGCAGGGGAGGCTGGCTTGGCAGAGCTATTATATTACATAGCCGGTTATTGCCCCAGTGGATCAGACTTTCAGTCTATCTAATCCAGGATTCAACACAGCCTAATGCCATATGCTTCAGAGGAAGATGCCAGGCCTCCTCAGTGGGCTGTTATGGGATAACCAGCCCTCTGGGAAAGACCTTCCTGACCCCAAGTCAGAGGTTGCTTTATGCCCTGAAGCATGAAGGTTGACATACCTTCATGTGTCTAAAGGCACAAACAGCTGTTTCACACCAGATTAATTTTTCCTTCCTGTGATGGAGGAGGGAGGGGATGACTGAAGCAATGCTGAGAAAGTCCCAGAAAACTCTCTTGGAAATCACAGAGGCTGAAAACAACCCAAACAAACCCGCAAGCCACAATCAGAAATGTCAGCGGCTGTGCTACGTGGATGCCAGATTTGATGAAGGGTTTGCAAGTGGTTTGAAAGATGTGCATGCAGTAATACATCAAGGGAGAGGATTAATTGCTGCAAAGAGCAGGTGGGGGGTGGGGGGGCAGGGGAAGAGAGTTACCAGCCCCCACTGGCCTACTAGCAACAAGACCATTGGGGAATGGGAATGCGTCTAGTAGTCAGAATAGGGAAGTCAGAGGGAGGAGGGACTAGTGGTTATAGCAAGGGAGTGGAACTGAGTTCTGGACTCTTGGGCTCTGTCGCCATCTCAAGGGTGCGGGGGTCTGGTGGGTTAGCACAGGGGGGCTGGGGGTCAGGACGCCTGGGTTCTATCTGCAGCTCAGAGTGGGGTTTAGTGGAGACTGAGTGTCAGGACTCCTGGGTTCTCTCGTCGTAGGCCAGAGAGCAGTAAGAAATCTCCCACCATTGGCTCGACTCTCGGCTGCGTTCTCATGAGGCCGGCAGGTGTAGGCGGACCGGCAGTCCATGGAAGCTGACCCAGGGCAGGCTGCTAACACGCACGCAGAGGAAGAGGAGGACGGCCCGAGATGTAGGGGAGGAAAGAGCTGGATGCTAAAGGGACAAGTCCTCTGTCCAACAGCAAGTTTCACATGCGCAAAGAGTAGCGTAGTGGTTAGAGCAGGAGTCTGGCTGTCAGAACTCCTAGGGTCTATTGTCTCCTCTGAGGAGGGGAGTGAGGTCTAGTGGGTAGAGCAGACGTCTGGCTGGCAGGACTCCTGAGTTCTCTTCCCAGCTCTGGGAGAGTGTGATCTAGTGGTCAGAAGGATGGTCTAGGCCTCCAGATGCCTGGATTCTACTCCCGGCTCTGGGAATGTGGTCCCGCTGCCTTCAATGGCGCTAACGTGGGTTTATACCAGCGGGGATCCGACCCCCTTTTCAGCAAGTCTGGGATTAAGGATGAGCCGACTCTTAACTCCTGTGAAAACAGCAGTTCCCCCTAATTACCCACCACTGCATTTCAACTGACGGCTGAAATTTAGCCATACCCCCAGGACTCAAACCTACAACTGCAAGGCCCATCGGCCTTTAAACAGGCAGCTTTAGCCCATCCCTGATCCCAGGGAGAGGTTTACCCAGGCATGTCCACTAATTTCGACTCTTCCCTGTGCTCTGCAGTGGATCGAGCGTGCATCGGAACAAGGCCCTGGTACCCCAGGTTAAGTGCATGCAGACAGGGCGTCCTTCGGGAATGGCTGTTCTGAAATAACACCATGCGAAGCCCGAGCTCTTACAGCCAGAGAGTCTGTTTAGCATTTAGTGGGTGGAAAGGTGACTTGATTGTAGAGTCGAAGCACCTTCCTGGGGAGCAAATGAGGAGAAACTCCAGGGTTTCTTGATCTAGCGGAGAAAGGGACCAACCACCCGACATGAAAACCAGACAAATTCCAATTAGAAATCAGGCACAGATCTGGCTTAGCCAAGCAAGACCGCCTCTTTCCCAACACTGCTGGGAACCCAGGGCCAGTGAGACAGCTAAAATCAACGCCCTAAACAGCCCGACACAGGTACGAGTTTGCCAGGTCTCAGGCTGGCTGATCAGCCCACTTGCTTCTCCAGCTGGTCGCACGAGTTAGCACCAGAGACAGAAGCTGCATTTTCTCTCTCTGCTGGTCATTTCCCTCTTGCTATATCTTGTGTTGTCTTCTGGGAAACAGGCCAGGACTTCAGCCACACGGGTGCCAACAGCTCCAGCCTGTCACAAAAAACATCTTCTCTCGTCCCCAAAAAGGTCAAGTATCGGGACTGTTAATACCATCTAACAGACAGTCAGACGGGGCGTCCTTATAAAAACTCTCCACAGCTAAACTAGTGCTCCCCAAACCTTTTCTGTCGTGCACCCCCTTGCCCGTAATGGAATCTATCCACAGCTCCTTGGGAGCCGCAGTCAGGACTCAGGGCTGGGAGCAGGACCAGGGCCGGGATTGGGAGCCGGGGCCATGGCCAGGTCCACGGTCGGGATTGGAGCTGTGGCTGGGCCAAGGCCAGAGCGGAGGTGGGGGCAGAGTGGGGCTGGGTGACACTCCCTCCCTGCCCCCCATGGGTCTGGTCCAGGCACTTCTGCGCCCCCCCCAACGTTCCTTCGTGCCCCCCAGGGAGGTGCACCCCAGAGTTTGGAGAGCTAAATGGAAGAAGGGCGCCCTTAGAATGAAACTCAAGACTTAATACTCTCTGTTTTAAATGCCTTAGGCACTTTCCCACCTTCTTGTGCAGTATCAGTCAAAGGCTGTAAAGATTTTGAATGGTGGCTGTTTCAATGGGACGAAGCCACCCCAAGGTTTCTGTAATCACAACCCCACACCCTGGCTGCCTGATCCGCGGGGGACTGTGACGGGGACGTGTTGACATTTGACCCGCTGGCCCTGTTCATTCCCTGGAGGTTAACACAATTCCTCGTGCCATCTGAATCCACAAACACAAATCTTTGCTGCTTGTGTTGAAGGCCCAGAGCTATTAGCAAAGAGGCAGAGGAAAACCCATATGTTTAAGATGTGCTCCAGACACTAGAGAGGGGATAAAGTGTCACAGAGCATGTTGTTAATCTTTATTATTTGAACTACTGTAATGCCCAGGACCCCACTGCACTAGGCAGTGAACAAAAACAGAACCAAGAGACAGTCCCTGCCCCCATTTAACTTCCATCACCATTTCACAGATGGGGAAACTGAGTCACAGAGAAGCTTGTCCAAAACTATTCTGGGAATAAAGGTACGTGGCAGGATTGAAACTCACTCCATTGGCGCTAAACAGGGAGCCGAGGTCAGCACTGGGTGCAAATCCAGAATGCGTGCTCAGCAGAGCCTATGGAAAAGATTCCATCTAAAATAATTTTTTCAACAAAACAGAAATGTTTGCCTCCAAAGACCTGTGTTTTCACTGCAAATTCTTAAAGCTCAAAACCTACAAAAGCTGTAAAGAAAGTGCCTGAAATTTCCTAAGGAAAATTGTCATTGAGATGGGCCAAAAATGTTCAGGGGAAAAAAAATAAATCGCTCGTCAGTAATAAACTGACCTTGAGCCCAACCTGGACCATATTGTCACAAGCTTTTATTTAAAACCCCCTCCCCCAGTGATTAAGAGGGGAGAAAAGCACCATCGCTCTCTCCTGTCTCCTCTTCCCTCTCTGAGTCATTAATAGAACCCAGGAGTCCTGATTCCCAGTTACCCTGCCTGGCATCTTAGCAAGCTGCTGAGAGACAGGGAGATGGGATGTTGCTATGAGTAACGAGCCCTCCCTCGGTTCCTATTTTACATTTCACTTCATAAACTCCTGGCCTCTCTAGCTAACGTGCTTAGCTCATCCACTCCCAGCTCTCTGCTCTGATGGGCTGGAGTCCTGCATGTCCCGCCCTGGCCCTGCACTTGGGTCAGCAAAGGGAGGAGTTAAGATGCCTTTAAGCCCCCTTTGCATTCTTCTGATTCAACCTGGCCCCCAGTGTCAGTTAGAGCAGCCTTGGGGCTGCTCTAACTCATATCCGCCCCCTGTGGGTCCTAGCCACAGCACAGTGCGTTCCAGCCACACCCCTGCTCACCCCTTTACGCGGCCAGCACAGCACGAAGCAGCTCGGGCGTGACAATCATAGCTTCGTGTCAGATCTGAGTCCCACCCCCACGTCTCTCTGTGAGAGATTTACAAGGCTCATCAGAGATTTCCACCCACTTCTCCCAGGGAGGTACAGGACCGCCCCATCCCCTTACCATGCACCTCACACTCTCTAATCCACCCCACCCCGTGAGGTAGGGCGATACGATTACACCCATTTTACAGAAGGAAAACTGAGGCACAGAGCAACTAAAAGCCCAGATCCTCATACAACACCTAGCCCCCCTTGAAATAAATGAGGGGAGCAGGAGTGACCCCCCTCTCTTCCCCTCCCAAAGCCAGGAATAGAACCCAGGAGTCCCTGCTCAAACCACTAAATACCTCAGAGGCAATCAGTGGTTTCAGTGAGAGCTAGGCCCATGTGATTTGACACACAAGAGGCTGGGCAGGGCAGGGAACTGGACACCGGGTTTGTGCATGCCAGACTCGCTATCTAACCACTAGGGTCTGCTTTCCCCAAGTTCTGCTTTTTGCAATTTAATCCCAAGCTTACAATGGGCGAACCCACCTCCTGCTTAGGGGTCGTGCAAAATCAGACGCACTCAGATAAAGGAAAAGGAAAGAAAGAAATGAGGTCCCCTTCTCCCTTTAAAGCAAGAGTATTCCCGGGGCAGCAGCTTCCGTTCTAGCAACTGCTGCGGTGCTGATTTCATAAGGCAGCCTGGAAGTAAGTGGGCTGCCAGGCCGGCGCGCTTGCTGTGAGCAGGAAACTTGGCTGGTGAGCCAAGGAAAGGCTTTGCTAGCCCGCAGGCTGGTGGAAGGACCGAGCGCCACCTGAAGTGTCACCGGTAGGAGCTGGCACAGCTTTGCTCCCTGCTTAGACTGCGAACAGTTATGTGCTGCTAGGCACGAGGAGAAGGGGATCGTGGCTAACGAGGAGACCTTTCCGAAGGGATCCCCCGTTAAAAGCCAAGGGGAGGGGTTTGTGCCTGTGCTGCCCATCTGGGTAGCAGGATCCAGGGTTTTGGGGAACCTCGTAAGATCGATTCATAGTCATAACACCTAGCTCCTCGCAGCATCGATCTCAAAGACTTTGTAACAGAGGGCTCATGTCAGTAGCAGACGCAGCAGGTCCACAGCGGAACTGAGGAGTCCTGGCACCGAATCCTCTCCCTGCTCAAATGACAATATGAAAATCCTGTTCCCGCCACGGGAATCAGAAGTCAGGAATTCCCATTTCCAATCCCCTGCTCTAACCACAAGATCCAGGCCCCTCCCCGCAGCAGTAAGAGAACCCAGGAGTCCTGACTCCCAGCCGCTCTGTGCTCTAGTCACTCGATCAACCCCTTCCATCAGACGCCTTCATTCCCAGGCCACCCCACCACTCCTTTCCTTTAAGCCATCCCCCCAGGCCTTGGCTAGCGCTGCAGCTGTGGCCTCTTGTTTGTTACACGGGGTGAGACCAGCTTCTGCCTGCAGCTTAGAGGGGAATCCAGTCTCCAGGGCCTCTCTGCCAATTGGTGCCCATGCTGATGAAAACCCAGACCCCTCAAACTCAGTTTGCAGGGACAGCCAAATGGCTGTCAGGTGGCAACAGCTGTTGGGCGTTAGCGCCTGGGGCTGGACAGAAAAAGGCAGCAACTGACTCGTCCAGGCCTCCTTTATGCACTTTCCCCTCTTGGAACAACAGGTTCAGAACAGCTCTGAGTACCGAGCAATCTCCGCGCCCCAAAACACCCTGTGCTGCGCGCGGGGGGAGGGTACAGGGGTCTCCCAGATATTCTCCATCACAGCAAGGACAGCCGGCCTTGGCAGGGGGAGGGCGTGAATAAGGCACTGCGGGAGGAGATTAAGCAAAGAAAAATGTTGGGGACGCTTTGGAACAGTCAGATCTGCTAGGCTCGGCTTCCCCAGTGTCAGGAACCGGGAGGTGGGTGGTCAGGCCTAGCAATTGTCTCCTTTGTTTGGGTTTTCTCTGGGCTGGCTCTCTCTCAGCTTACAGCACGCCTGTAGGGACGCCAGCCGAAAGCAGCACAGCGGAGATGGTCCTGATCTGCAAAGCTCAGAGCTGGACCCCAACTCCTTCCCCTTCTTGTCTGAGGAAGGACAGGAGCCACATCCAGTCCTACGCAGCACCTACAGCCCGAGTCAGCCGCCTGGTGAATTTCCCCCCGTGCAGGGGGACCACACTCGGCTTTGAGAGTTAACAATGGCTCACTCTCGAGACAGGCCCCCCCAGATGTTGGTTCTGCCAGCAAAGGGAGAGAGATCAGCAGATCAGAGCCAGAAACCTTCCATTTGGACTGGGCCTGAACTCACCTGGCCACTGGGATCAGAGCTTCCCAACCTACTGATCCCTGCTGGGACGGAGCGGGGCTGCTGGGCTGCAAATAAGCCAACGCAGCCCTGCTGTGGTGCTGCAGCGGGCGAGCAGGGCACAGGCGTTAAAGAAATGTTGTGGGGGGACGGGGTGAGAGGGGTTAGATTTGGGTTGATGCTGCTTCTCAGGAGAGCTGGTGCAAACAGCAACTGACCTTCACTCTTTGTCTTTCTCCATCGAACCAGCAGTGGGCCTTGGAGAGAAACCTCTGCCCGCTCTGCACTGGAGTTTGGCCTGCCAGCCCCAACACACGGGGCCGCCCAAGCTCTGTTGGCGACTGCCTCCGTTCCAGGATCAGTGCAACTAGTTGGACCAAGGATCTACCTAGCCTCTGCCCGGCTGATTTCTCCTCCAGTGGGAAACTGACCTGTAATGCCCTGAAATCTGCTATCTCCCTGCTCCAGGCCAGGAAGCAGCGGCTCCTCAGGAGGAAAGGAGCTTTTAGATTTCACCCTCTCGGAGCCTCATGATGCAACTGGCATGGGAGGCACGGCCCACTCCTTCTGTTTAGACAATCGCAGCCTCGGCTCCCCTCCAGAGAGTCCCACCTTTCCTGCCAGCAGGGCTCAGGGCTCGCCAGCTCCCAGGTACGTTTCACTGTAACAACTCATTAATTTCCCTGGCTTGTCAGCAGGGCCAGAAAAGGCGGGGCTGATGAACTGGGGGCTGCAGGATAATCAGCCTGGGAAATCAATAGCGATTTCTTGCAGCGCTGGTTCAGACAGGGACAGGGTAGCTGAGGTCCTAGAGATCAGCTGATTGAGCCAGAATCCTCCAGGCTAGGGCCATGGAGAATGGGGGAGGTTTGCAGGCCGTGGGGTAGCCTGACTTCACACCCACTCGAGAAGGGGATTCCCAGATCTATAGCACCCTCTGCCGCCCACCAGCCTGGTTCCCGGAATGAACTGGACCGCTCGGTGTGGGAAGGATTGGTGGGTGCCTCATCCCGGAAGTGTCAGATGAAGAATCCTTGAATTAACAGCTGCCACGTCCCACCCCAGAGATAGCTGCATCTCAGCTCCCGCCCAGTGATCCCTACAGAACCAGCTGAGATGCTCCACCCCAGCAGTGGCCAAGTGATCCCTTCACCTACACTTGTTATGAAAAGGCAACTGAGCAAAGGCCAGTGCTGCAATCAGCAGAGCTAACTAGCCACCTGCCTGTAAGCCTGAGCTCTGCCACAGAAAATGGGCATTTAACCTGCAGAAGGGGTGCAGGATCAAGGAAAAGCCTCTCCAACGGCTGGCATTTCCTGCCCAGAGGGCAAGGTGGCGTTTGCAAAGAGATCACCCCTTTGGATCGCTTGTCTCTCGTGCAAGCGCAGAGATTCCCCGTTAGATTTGTGTGCAGAAGCAGGGAAGCCCCTGGTGAACTGATAACTATTGCAAGAGCAAACTGCCGGCTGGCTAGGGCTCGGGAGCCTGCAAATGGGGAGACTCTGAGGGCAGAGGGAGCTGGGATCATGCGGGCATAAGAAAGGTGGGATGCTGGACAACACTTGGGCTGAGCTCTGGCTAGGTTGGCCTTAGGGTGCAGGCACCATTCTGGAGCTCACGGGGCCCTGTCCTCCACTGCTCGGTGCCCAATGCAAGGTGAATACAAAACGCTCCAGCAGCACAATCGCCTAACCCTTGGGGAAACTGAGGCATGGACCGGGGAAGCAACTTGTCCCAAGCAAGTCTGTGGCACGGCTGGGAAGGCGTCCTGTCTCTTTGTGCCCTTCCTTCTCTGGCCTTGTCCATCTCTTCTTTCTGTCATTCGCCCAAACAAATGAGGCCCTCTCTTCTCTGGCAGCCACAGCAGAGAGAGGGCAAGGAATGAGTCCAACACTGATGCAGATCTTAGACAAGGGACCCCCCCGGGGCAAAGAGGAGGTTGCTCGGAGCAGCAGGCCCGGCTGCTAACTACATGGATCGGTGGGTACGTCTGAGGCTTCGGCTGTGAGCTGACAGCACTACACACACGGAAAACGTGATCCAGCCAGGCAGCGCAAAGGAGCATTTTAAGGAGGCCTTGTCTAGCTTTGGGTGACGTCCCCCCCATTTGTGGGCAGTTTAGAATGGGCTCATGCCTCCTGGCAGGCCATAAATCACAGCGGAGCCAGGGAAAGGGAATAAATAGTTAAAGAGCAAAAAAGCAAACCCCAGCAGCGAATGTCCCCCAGCATGGTCAGTGCGGCCGGCAGGTCTGACTCTCATCCACGCTGCTCTACAGTCCCACTGAAACGCCAGCTGAGTTGAGATAAACCCACTTTCCAAAGCCCTGCAAATGCTTCCTCCGGTCGATAAGTATTTTGCCCAGGCTAAACTCCTGACACTACCTCCAAAGTAAGAGACTTCGGATTTTAAAAGCAGCTGCTCCCAGCTCCACCTAACACTTTTCCGCAGTCGCTCCATAATTAAAAATCCCATGTTTTATTAAAAACGAGAGCGTGCGCGGCGGCACTGGTATTAATTAGGCCTTTAAAAAATTCATTTTAAAAGAGTTCCTCAAAGTGGCACTATGCAAATTGAAGCAGTAATTTAGCGTTGGCTTTTGTAGGCATTCATCCAGGTTTCTACACGGCTGCGAGCGGTGGGATCAGCACCCCGGGAGCAGGATGGGAGGCCGGCGTCAGAGCGATGATATAATTCTTTAAAAAAGGAAATAGCTACAGAAAAATAAAGGATTTAGGGAACGGGGAAGCTGTGATTGTAACTTCTCTGATCCCCAGTCACGGTCCAAACCCCCACTGTGCTAGCCACTGTACATTTTTAGGTGGATTACGGTAGCGCCTGCGGACCCAGTTATGAACCAGGACCCCGTTGTGCCAGGTGCTGTACAAACCCAGAACAGAAAGTCCCTTCCCCAAAGAGCTTCTGATCTAAGGCCTTGTCTACCCTGGACAGGAGCTGATGGCAGAGCTATACTGGCACAGTTACTAATTTTAGCTGGACATATTCCTGGAGGTTTCATCACCTGACATAATCTTTAATTAAAGATGAATCTTTAATTCCTGGAGACCCCAGGATGATCCAGGAGGGTTGGCAACTCTACGTACCATCCTCGCTATACCAGCAAACCCTTCACGCAGGACACAGCTTTTATTGGCAAAAATGGGCTTTTCCTGGCATAGTTCCCTGAACAACATTAGCTACCCCAGCAAAAGGACTTTTTTTGCTATAACTGCATCCGCCCTGGAGCTTTTGCTGGTATAAACATGCTGTCAAAGAAAATCACCCTTCTAATCCACATGGTCCTATTGGCAAAGGATCTGGTATAGACCAAGCCCAAGTATATGACAACAGATGACAGCTGGAGACGGGCAGGCAGATGTGGCAGCACCGAGAGACAATGATTTTGTCTCTGATTTATATTCTAATGTGGGAAATCCACAAATTAATATAATTTGTATTCCAGTAGCACCTAGGGCTGTCGACCGAGATCAGGACGCCACAGTTCTGGGCCCTGCACAGACCCCCCTGACTGAGATTGGGGACCTCAACTGGGCCGAGATCTGCACAGACCCCCCACCGACCGAGATCGGGGACCCCAAGTAGGCTGAGATCTGGACAGACCCCCCTGACTGAGATCGGGGACCCCCACTGGGCCGGGCACTGCACAGACACAAGTGAGAGACAGCCCCTGCTCCAAAGAGTTTACAATCTACACAGCCAAAGGAAGGCTTGTTCTCCCCTTGTTACAAGCGCGGAACTGGGCCACAGACGGGAGGTGAGTTGTTCGAGCTTCCAGGGTACATCTGGGGCAAAGCCAGGGCTCCCAGATCTCCTGTGTCCCAGCTGAGCCCCGAGAGCACCAGGCCGGCCCAGCCCACCTGGAAAGGCGCTTTACACCCAGCGTGAACAGCAGTGATTTGGGTGCACTCTTTCTACCTGCGCGGCGTGACAAGGTCTCACTGAGCAGGTCAAAAATCCATGCTGCCTCCAAGCTCCGGCAGCCCGAATAAACCAAGATACAAGAGAAGCTCATAGGGGAATCACATCTTTCCCCATCGCGGCCACCTGAGACTTGTGGGTCAGCCAGCAGAGGTAGACGCAGTCCAGCGCCACCGGGCAGATCTTCCAAGCCAGCAGAGCTAGGTTCCCCTGCCATCAACGTCTGACTCAGGCCTTAGTTGGCTGCCAAGGAGCTCCTTTTAGATTCACATATTTCACAGCCATAGCATGCCCTCGCCCCCCATTCTGGCTGCAAACCAAAAACTCTTGGTGGAATAAGGGTGATCTGGGACTCTTTAGGTCAAGGGGAGCTGAGAGCTATTAACTGTGCACACAATATGATCCCTGTACACACACCTACCTAGGTCTTCACACCTGCTGCACGCCAGGAACTTCACAGTACAAGCAGGGACAGAACCCAGATGTGGCTCTTCTCTCTTGCTAATGGTGAATCACCCTTCGCTTTGGCAGTATAGGACACATGACATACAAGTGAGAAGTTCTTCTTATTCCACCCAGCAGAGAAAATATTACAGCCAGCTCAGGGCAATACTTTTCCTTCTCTTATCACAGACAACCTGGGCAGCAGGAAATGGAGACTGGTGCCAGGGGATGAAAGCTTACAGCTGATGTGCCCCCGCCACCGCCACAAACACACACCCCAAAAGTCACCACAGAGCCATAAGGAAGAGGTAACATATGAGGGGCCTGATTCTCCGCAGCTCAGCATCTCATTCAGGCATGGAGCCCAGTGGAAAGTGCAGCCCGAGCTGAATTTACACTCACCTTCCACGGTCTGGTGATCCTGGCCAACAGCCAGGGAATAAAACTGGGAATCTCCGGAACCAAAGGCGCCAGCTGGTATAACTTGAGCTAGACCCACCTATATGGCGGACCCAGTGAGGCAATTCAATCCACACTGACCAACAGGCTACCCAGGACAACAAGCAATCAAGCCCCAGACCTTGACTGCGTTGAAAATTCACCCCAATTCCAGCCACTGGTGGCAAACCCCACATCTGGCACGGGTCTTGGCTTTCCACAGTGGCTGGCCACTGATGGGTGAATTCTCAGGATTCCAGCCCCCAAGCCTTCAAAAATCATCCGATTTAAATATATATATATATTGGTTGCTGGTTATTTTCACCTTCTGTGTTTGGGGCCAGTGGGGGGCTGCATTTTCCAGCATTTCGCTCCAAACAATAGGGCTAGAAGCTGGCTTTTTAAATTTTTTTAAATAATGAAAGCCAAGATTAATGCCTAATCCCAGGACTCCGGGAGCTGGGGCTTGAAGTGCACCCACACCCCGAGCGTCACCAGACAGCCATGCTGGATGAATCGCCAAGGTGGACCAGGCTTTGGTGATGTTAACGAGAGGGGCCGACGGTTCGTACTTACACCGTCTCGTCGTCCTTGAAC
Organism: Mesoclemmys tuberculata; assembly: GCA_007922155.1. Lineage (NCBI taxonomy): Eukaryota > Metazoa > Chordata > Testudines > Chelidae > Mesoclemmys > Mesoclemmys tuberculata. The sequence continues at coordinate 722,256 of ML675698.1, read as the reverse complement.
TCCAGCTCCCCGCAGGCGTCCTCATAGTCGATGCCCCCTCCGCGAGCTGTCCCCTCCACCGTCCGGTAGGGGAGGGTCACCGTGCCCCGCGCCCCGGAGCTCCGCACCACCTTCACATCCATGGTGCCCTGGCACTCGCTGACACGCAGCAGCTTATCCTGGAAGGTGAAGATGCCAGCGTGGTCGTCGTCCAGGATGGTGACGGTGGCGATGAGCGGGGCCACCAGCCGCCCCGTGGGGTGGTCCGCCGAGTCAGACTCGAACATGCCCTCGGCATCCCCCACCCGCAGGTTGAGCAGGCGGACGAAGAAGTGCTCGTCCTCCTCAAAGATGTCATCATCGATGATGCCGATCTTCAGCTCCTTCTGCGTCTCGCCTGGCTTGAAGATCAGCGTCCCCTCGCTGTACTCGTAGTCGGAGCCCGCCTTGGCCGAGCCGTCCTCCGTCTTGTAGTCCACATAGAAGGTGTGGCTGCCCTCCCCGCCCTGCTGGCAGGCCACAGTCAGCGTGACTGAGCCGCAGTTCTCCAGGCAGTGGTACAGGCAGGGCTCAAAGAAGATCTTGCTGTAGTTCTCGTCCTCCGCCTCTGACGGTACCTCTAGGAGGTTGGACGACTTCTTGGAGAACTCCGAGACGTGCTTCTTCAGGATGTTGCCAGCCCCGGTCATCATGCGGGTGGCTTGGATGCGGTAGAAAGCTCGGCTCTTCTGCTGGTGAAGCAGGGCGTAGTAGTTGGCCATCTCCACCAGCTGTTCCAGCTCTTTGTCCGGATGCTTTTGCTTGAGGTCCTTGAGGATCTGGATCACCTCCTTACGACTCTCATCCAGCTCCTTCTCCTCTTGGGTGGAAGAGGCCAGGGCAGGGGACGCAGAGGCCGCCCCATCCATGAAGACATTCTCCCGGTGGTCGTTGGCCAAGAAGCTGCCGTCCATCTCGATGTCCTTGGGGAACTCGCCTTCGGTGCCGATGATAATACCGCTCCGCGGGTCAGCGCGGTACCTCTTGTAGACGTACTTGTAGAAGAACAGCCTCTTGTCGGCAATCCAGGCGAAGACCACGCAGACCGGGAAGAAGACCAGAGTCAGCAGAGCCTCCCACACCTGCACCACGCCCGGGGAGATGACCGCCAGGATCAGGTAGAGCCAGATGTAGGCAAAGATGCTCCAGGAGGCCGTGACAAAGAAGACCCGTAGGTGCTTGATCTTCCGGCTCTCCCCGTTGGGAATGACGTAAACGCAGATGGCAATCACCACAAACATGTTGAAGGCAGCGCTTCCCACGATGGTGCCGGGGCCCAGCTCCCCAGCTTGGAAGTTGTGGCCACAGACCTCGATGACAGACAGCAGGATCTCAGGGGCGGACGAGCCCAGAGCCATCAGGGTCAGGTTGGAGACGGTCTCGTTCCAGATCCGCACCGTGCCGATGCTGGTCTCGCCGTTGGCCTTCGTGACGGTGATTTCCTTCTCCTTGGAGGTGATGACCTCGATGGAGGCCATGAAGCGGTCGGCGATGATTGAGACCCCCAGGAACATGTACATCATGGCCACGAAGTAGACGATGGCCCTCGCAGCTTTGTCACCGAAGGAGGGGTTGTCCGGCTGCCAGACAGGCAGCAGCACACCCGGCTGGCACTTGTTGGACCCTTGGCAGGTTACGTTGCTTTCCAGCACCGTCTCCACGGCTCCCGCCTGGCAGAAGTTTTCAGCCAGGAGGACTGACGCCAGCAAAGCCTTGGCGAGGGATTGGTGCAGGGGCCGCCATCCCGGTGCCATGATCTTGGGCATTTTGGTCCAGCTGCCAGACCCAGCAGGATCTAGTGGAGAGAAGGAGAGGGAGGGAAAGAGAGAAATGAGAGAGTGACTTGTGACCTCATGCCACGTCAGTGCTCAGAGCATCCCAAAGCACTCGGCCCGTGAGACCTTGGCCAACGCTGGTGCCCTGCCAAGCAAGGGCTTTCGGAGGGGGAAAGTGAGACAGCGAGAGATTAGAAAGACGTGTCCCATGGCATGTGGCACGGGAGAGCAGAACCCAGGTGTCCTGCTCTGCTCCCCCTTTGCTAACCAGCTAGTGTCAACCCCCTTCCAGAGCAGAGAAAAGAACTCAGGAGTCCTGATTCACCACCCCCCCCGCAGTCCGCCCCCGCATTAACCCCTAGACCCCACTCCCCTCCCAGAGCTCAAAAAGAAACCAGGAGTCCTGGCTACAAGGCTACTGCTCTCATTACGCAGCCATATTCTCTTTCCAGCACGCCTCCTGCTCTAACTACTACCCCCCACTCCCCTCCCAGTGCCTGGATGGATTGCACCAGGCTCCTCCGCTTTGCTAACTGCGTCTCTCAGACCAGCTGCGAAGTCGCTGGTACGTGACAGATGGATCCCCCCCCACCACAACCTACAAACTCGACTTGGCTCCGCGGCGCAGCCTTCCAGGCGACGCATCTCTATTTTTATTCTTTCTTCCTGTAGAAAACACTTCTCCAGAGCTCGCTGCCCGAGGCTCGGGCGGGGGAAGGAAACGCGGGGACCGAGCGAGTTGTGTTGGGTCTGGGAGTGGTGGATTTCAGCAAGTTGGCGGTCCTGGACCAAACCGAGTGAGATTCCACAGAATCCGACCTATGATACCGTCCCTGCAGGAATGCAGAGACGAACTGGGCCCGTTCTAACGGGCAATGAAAACGTCTCGTGATGTCCCTCTATTTCCACTGACACCCTCACCATCCGGGTAGGGGGCCCGTGGCAGAGCCAGCCCTGCATCGCGCCCACCAGTTCACTCGCCAGTGTCGCTGGAGAGGCTGGAAGCCAGGCAGCGAGACAGAAAGGTGTGTAAAAGAGATCTGCTGGCAGCTCCCCACCAGCGAGCCTGGCTGGGTTCTGCCTCCTCACAGAGGCGTTTTCTTGCATGGGATTCGCTCCTGGACACCCGGCACAGCTCCTCTGCCCCTCCGACAAGCTCTGTGGATTTCCACAGGCCGTATTGTCAACCCCTCCTTCCCCCGCACCAGGAAAATAAACCCAGATAGTTTCTACAGCTGCTTCTCCTCTCCTCTTCCCACGGTCATAACCCTGCGGGGTCCCAACCCAGCTACACGTCCTGCCTTGCGTGCCCACAGGAGCTCTCCCTGGGGGGGATCTCTGCTCTGGCTCCGTACAGAGCATCGCACAACTGCCCGCTACCCAGAGCCACATGCAGAGCAGTTCTCTGTTCATTAGCCCCAGTGGGAGAGACGCATCTCCGACCAGCACCGCCGGATTGTGGTCACGCTGGAAATTAGCCACCGGGAAACGAGCACAATTCTCCAGCTTTTCTCTGTCTGATGCTTCATCCTGTTAAGCCCAGCCCTTAACAGGATGAAGCATCAGACAGAGAAAAAGTGCAATTGTAGCCATGCCCACCATCCACAGACCCTTCAGCCCCAAGGCACCGTGCACTTAACATTTCAGCTAGAGTATGCCCATTAGCCAGCAGCAGCAGTAGGCTGTTACTCTCTCCAGGGCCCAGCCACTGGGGGAGAAGAGGACAAACCATGGTTACAGTTTGGCAGTGGTTTTCTTTGGGTGGAACATGGTAACTTTTGAATGCCGCATCCAACCAGTTCCAAACATTCAAGGAATGTTCTAGGAATCAACGGGTGGGGGGGAATCCTACTGATCTGGGGGGAATCAAAAAATGGGGATACCCGGAGCCCCCACCATTCTGGTCAGCAAACCCAGCAACTTCAACCACCACTATAGATCCATAGCACAACAGCCCCCATCTCAGCTCTGCAGGGCACATGCACACACACAGTGTGCACACACAGACACATACCCACACACATACACACACAGGTTTGTGTAGACACAGCATGCAGGCACACATGCACACACGGCCTTGTACACACATGCACACTGCATGCACATGCACACATGCAGAGCTTTGTGCACAGAGACACACACATGCAGAGTTTCGTGCACAGAGACACACACACAGAGTTGTGTGCACACACCCAGAGAGACAGCATGCATGTGCACAATGCACGCACATACACGCACGGACACGTGGTGTGTGACTACATAACACACGTACACAATGCAGGTACTGTGATAAAGTCCGGCCACAGGGCCCTAAAGGGTTAAAAACCCTCTGCTCTGCAGGCAGAAGAGAGAGGCAGCAGGGCGATTAGAGGCACCTGGCCCCAGTGAAGGGCCAGGCCAGGTGTATTTAAACCCTGTCTTCCCTAAAGGAGGGGGAGGGAAGAAATGCAGGGAAAGCTGCCAGAAGGTTTGGAGCAGCTGGAGGAGGAGGTTCCCCGCCAGACCAGGAGACAGAGCTCCTCTACAGCCGGGGGAGATGGAGTAGCCGGGGGTGCCCTGACCCAGGAAGAGAAGGTAAAGCATGAGACCCACCAGGGGGAAGTTGGCAGTTTGCCACCATACATACACATGCACACACCGATTTGTGTACCCATGCGCCATCCACATCATGTACCCAGTGCATGCATGTACACACTCAGTTTCGCACGCAGAGTTTTGTACACATGACTTGCAACACATGCATGCTTTTGGTGGCCAGCTCGGGAACAATGCGATCCAACAGGGGAAGGGAGCGTCCGACCTGTGCAGGAGGCAGCGCCGGCAGGACATGGGAGCGGGCCAGCCTTCCCTCGATTGTGGCCTCCAGAGAACAGCCAGGGAACCTGGCTAAGCCGCTTACTCCCGGGGCGTGACACCAAGGAGGATTAGCGAAATTATGTGAAATCACGACAGCGGGAGATGCTGATTTTTAATGCCATTCTTACTGAGAGATTAGCCGTGTCACACCACTGCCACCAATGTACAGAGACGGCAACATGCATCCATTCGGGGCAGGGGAGCTCGAGGGACAGGAGAGCACCAAAGTACAGGTGGCCTTCAACTCCCCCCCCCTGACCCCCCCGCAGTGGGATACACTCAGAGCGGGAGAATCAGGGCTTCTGGGGTGGTGGGCAGCAGGGGGAGCTGGCAGGAGAGCGTGAGGGTTTTCAAGCTGCCAGGGATGGTCAATGGAGCCCAGCAGCAACAGGCCCTCCCGTGAGAGCCCCACGACTTCGTGGTGGTGAGCAGAGCTTGCCGGATTCCCTGCCTGCCAGGCACCTTCAGATCCACCGAAAAGGCCTCGGCACACGGCTCTTTGCGGCAGCCAGGCACCCGGAATCTAGGCTGCCCCATCCGCCCCTTGGGTCTCCCACCAGCCTAGCATGAGTGGGTGAGCCGTGGAGCGCGGCACATCCTAGTGATCGGCTCATGCCCACGAGCTGCCAGCCGAGTGTCCGTGGCTGAGGATTCCCGGCCCCCTGGAGGAGCTGACGGAGCCAATTCTTTCAGCCGGAAGGCCCTCATTCAATCCAGAGGCCTCATTAGCACGGGCGAGATGGGAAATCCCGGGCGACACTAATGAGGAGGGTGGAGCGAGCAGAGGGGGGCGCCTAGGCTGCTCGGCAATGAATGCCGCAATCTGCAGCCCTCGCTTGCTGCAGGCCCCCATAATTACTGGGAGCCATGGCAGCCGCACGCCCGCTGAGCTGGGGGGCCACACCACGATCGCCGTGTGCGGCCAGCGTGGGGATGGTGGTGCCGACCCGGACACTTGGGATGAAGGGCATTGTCCCGGCACAATTCCTGATGCTGCCCTGACTTGCTGTACCCCGCTCACTGGAAGGAAAGCCCCACCTCCAAGAGCATCCCACTGAACCGTGACTTTGAGGCGCAGGAATGGGGTGGGTGTCAGAGCTAGCTTGAGGCCTCCGCAGGGATGGCCCTGGCCTGCTACAGACCCACCAGGGTCTGTGGTTTCTAGCATGAAACCGTAGGCTGTCGCCCCCGGGACCCACCCTGCCCTGCCCCATCCATGCAGTGATCCCCGGGGACTGCCCCGTCATATGCCCCCTCCTGGGGGTGTTCTCAGAGTAGGGCACAAGGTGGGAAGGTGAGTGGAAAATTGGCCTGGTTGTTGGCATGGGAGGAGGAATGGAGACTCAGGAATCCTGGATGCTAATCCCAGCACTGGGAGGGAAATGGGGTCTAGTGGTTAGAGCTGGAGGGTGGGGGGGGCGTTAGGACTTGTGAGTCCTTTTCCCATGTCTGCCACTAAACCACTGTGTGCACAAACCACTTCCCTGCTGCGTAGGTCAGCGTCCCGCCCGTCAGGCAAAGGAGCCAACACATCTCACCCCGACACCTTTCCAGCACTGAGGGAAACATCAGGATCACGCGGTCACGCGGGCAGCCTGCCTCCTTCCCCACTGTGCTGAGGCAAACTGAGGCACAGAAAAATGAAGAGACGCCCCCCAGGTTGAGCCAGGGCAAAGCAGGGCTTTCTGTTCAGCCGGTCTCATCGGACAGGAGCAGGAGGGCGTTTGGCGAAACCGAAAGGCGGCACAAAGGAAATTGCACAGCACACGCTTAGCCGGTGGGACTCCCGGCCTCCAGATCTCAGGGAGGCCAAGAGCATAGCAGGATGCAAACAAAGGGGCCGCCGTTCATCCGGAGAATGGGAATATCCCCCATGAGATCAGAAAGGAGCTTTAAGACAACCAGAAGCTTCGGAAGGGCTATAAACCCTCCGGGAACTTGCCCTGGGGCTTGCTATTCCATCACTGTTGGGTTTCTTGCCCCTTCCTCTAAAGCAACTGGTGTCAGTCACTTGGGAGATGGGCTAGTTGGACCCAGTGGCCTGAGCCAGCCTGACCATACCTCTCCTTGCCCGCCCCCAGCCGCCCACTCCCCGCTCTCCACACCAGGCAGGTGTTGGCCTGGCGTCATTGCATCACGACCACCTGCTCTGATGCCTGCTGCACTGTCTTGCGAGGTGTCGCTCACGTGACCCCGGCTCCAAGCCTTCGCCCACGGCGCATGAAAGGCACGCACAGCTGCCCAACGTGCAGCCAGGCACATGCCCGGCTCGAGGCGGGGGAGACGGGGAGGGAGACCATACAGAGCTCAGCGGCGGGCCATGCCCAGCAGGAGCCAAAACAAGCTTGCCAGCCTGCGCGGTACTAGGAAACTTGTCCGCTGTGCGCAACGGCCATCTCTCGCTCTCGGCGCTGGGTGGAGAAGTGGTGCGGGGGCCTGCAGACAAACGACAGTCATTGCGCGCCCACAAGGATCTGAAAACATCAGGCAACTGCCGGCCCCCGTACACGACTTTCTTCCTTCGCACTGCAAGGAACAAAGCCCCAAAGATCAGCGCCTGGCCCGCAAGGGCCAGTGAACTGCAACAACAGCCTTTCCGCTCGCAGCCCCCGCCCTGCTGACAAGGCGTTGGGAGGAAGCGTTACCCGTGGAGAGGGGGTGACTGGACACCCTGGGTGCTGGCTGACAGCTGGAAGAGCTTTGGTTTTGAATTGCAGGCAGGAGAGATGGGCTTATGGTTAAAGCACCAGCTGGGCCTCACGAGGTTGGAGTCCAATTCTAGCTCATGCTGTAGGCTTCTGGTGCGACATGGGGAGTCACTTCAGGCCTCATGTCTAAAGGCTCAGCAATGGGGATGGGATTTTTTTTCCAAAGGGAGCAAAATAAAGGACAGATTTTCATGCTCAACCCTTTCAAAATCCAGACCATTATCCCTCTGGGCCTCTTTGGTACTATGGGGTAATGATCCTTCTTTTATTAATTATTATTATTAATTGATTTGTATTGAGTAGCAAGTAGGAGTCCCTGTCATGGACCAGGACCTCATTGTGCTAGGCGCTGTACAAACACAACAATAAGACAGCCCCATTGCCTGTCTTGTCTACTTAGACTGGGAGCTCTTTGGGGCAGGGACTGTCTCACTCCGTGTTTGTGCAGCACCTGGCACAACAGGGGTGCTGATCTCGGTCATGGTCTGTGCAGCGCCTGGCGCAGTGGAGCCCTGATCTTGATTGGGGTAATAGGGTTCCTTTCCCAGAAGATGGGCTCAGTGGTTCAGGAATCTGGGCAACACTGGGTCAAGTGCAGCTCTTACATGGAAAAAGAAATCTCTTCCGTGCAGTGGGCAAATCACCTCTGTTTCAGGTCTCTGGCTTTGTATATTTCAAAGCATAAGTGCCTAACAGCCTTCCAATAAAGTGATGTATTATTTACACACCAGGGTTTATTGCTTCATTTCAGAATATAAGATGTGTCTCACTGGGTCAGAGCAATGCTCCATCTGGCCCAGTATCCTGTCTCTGACAGCAGCAGGTGCCAGAGCTTCAGCAAGAGTGGGCAGAACAGGGTAATCATGGAGTGATCCATGTGACTTCCCTTTCCTGCAGTCAGAGGTTTAGGGTCACCCCAAGCATGGGGCTGCGTTCCTGACCATCTTGGCTAATAGCTATTGATGGACCTGCCCTTCCTCAACTTATCTCATTCTTTTTTGAATCCTGTTATGCTTCTGGCCTTCACAACACCCCATGGCAAGGAGTTCCACAGGTTAACTGTGTGTTGCGTGAAAAAGTATTTCCTCTTGTGTGTATTAAACCTGCTGCCTGTTAATTTCATCAGGCGAGCCCTGGTTCTTGTGTTCTGTGAAGGGGGAAATAACACTTCCCTAGTCACTTTCTCCACCCCACACATGGTTTTCTAGACCTCTCTCATCCCTCCCCTTTAGTTGTCTCTTTTCTAAGATGAATGGCCCTTATCTGTTTAGTCTCTCCTGGTGCAGAAGCTGTTCCATGCCCTTGATCATCTTTGTTGTGCTTCTCTGAACCTTTTCCAGTTCCGCTACATCCTTTTTATAGATGGGGAGGGCGGAGCTGGACACAGTATTCGGGGTGTGGGCACTTAATAGAGAACTTGTCTATTTAAAAGGGACACTTTGGTCTCATTGGGCAGCAGGCTGGGGGAGGGAGCAGAGGATCGTTTATTGTAAAAAGTCGGCAAACCCTAAATATTGTCATGAACTAGCTATTGTGTACGTGTAATGTGCCACTACAGCATATGTCTTCTGCTGGCTGGAATCTGAACTGTTCAAGTGTGTGTCATGGGCCCTATACTGCTAGCAGGTAATTTCAAAGGGAACATGATCTGAAGGAGAGCAGCAGCTATGATGGTTGTGGTGACCAATACTGTTTGTTTTGCAACTGGGTTCCCCAGGCAGGAAGACGGTGAAAACTAGAACCTACCTTTTCTAAAGCAGCTACTGATTTTGATGCCCAAGCTATGACACCCACAGCGCGATATGAAGAGGTGCTGAGCACCCACTCTTATACATCACACAGTAGAACCTATACACCTCGACCAAGATCGGGGCCCCATTGTGCCGGGCGCTGCACAGACCCTGCCCGAGATCAGGGCCTTTTTGTGCAAGGTGTTGCACGGACACACAGTAAGAGACATTCCCTGCCCCAAAGAGCTCACTGACGAATTAGACAAAGGGCGGATGGGGAAACCGAGGCACAGAGCAGGGAAGCGATTTGCCCAGGCTCCATGGCAGAGTCAGGAATAGATGCCAGTAGAACACACTGCTTCCTCACCGTCAGTGGAAACTGTGGACCCAGGATGGCTCAAGTTGGACAGTGAAGAACTGTGGACCCAATCTCACTGGCTACTTTGGGAGAGGTCATCCAAGAGGCCAGCGTTCCTAAATGGAGAGACAGAATCTTCCTTTCCTCCTGTATGAATATCCATGAGAATCAGGCCCAGCCTAGGGTTGTCCCAGGCTATGACTGCGGGGCAGCAATTAGCTGGATCAATTTGCTGAGAATCCCGCTGAAAAGGAATTCGCATTGCAACAGGCAGTTAGCCCCATGCCACAAAAGGGTGCCCATCCCTAGCGATGCATGCAGCTAGATGGCTTGGCGGCCCCTAGGAACTGAAGGACCCCTGCCAGCACGTCTGTGAACATGCCACCCAGCCAACACGCTCCCACCTTCTGCAGAAGCCACCGACTTGGTGCCACACTTGCGGGCCCGCAAGGCACCTCCCGTAGCAACGCTATTATTTCCATAGCAACCCGAGAAGGGAAACGGCTATAAAAAGGAAAAGAAACTAAGGAACGTGAAAATAGAAACCCTGATGGCTCACGGGACCGGCTCTCTGCTGACATCCATCCCTCCCCGTGTACAGCTCGCACGGGCGCTGCGCTCACCCTCAGCACCATCGCAACGGAGCGACTCACGGTCTTCAATGTATTTATCCTCACAGCAGGCCAGGGCCAGATCCCCAGCCGGTGTCAAGCAGCCATAGCGCCAATGAGCTTTGCCCATTGACACCAGCTGTGGGTCTGGCCCAGGGCCTCTTTTGCCCTACGCAGCTCCCTCCAAAAGCACAGCCACGGTGCTGTCCCGTGCTTCCGAGGACAGGGAGCGGCCTGGCGAAACATGTCTCCAGCCCCCATCTGCTCGAGGCCGGAAAAACAGGCGTCTCCATCTCTGACGCAAACATTCCTGTAATTAATTTAATAGCCTCATTAACAGCGCCTGGGTGAAACATCAATTAAACGGTCCAGGAGGCTTATTCTCCGACAATGGGATTGTATTAGTTTTCCCCCTTTTGGATTGGTGGGTTCCATGCTTTGAATAGACACTTTAATCAGGCCTTGTAACTCATACAAACGGTCCCGCTCGCACCACCTCGGCTTCCGACGGGGACCACAGACGTTCCCTGACCCGCCGCATGCCAGGCGCTCTGTACCATCAGCCCTCTGCTCGGAGCTGGGCTGGGGCGGGACAAGCCACCTCAGGTCACACGCAGGAGGTGGGGATCCTGGAAATCCCTGGACGGGGGAATGGGCTGGCACTCCGGAGAGCTGGGGCCGATGTCCAGCTGTGCCAAAGACTGGCTGATGAGACAGATCACTTGATAATCTTCCAGTTCTGTTTGTTCCCTCTGAAGCACCTAGCACCGGCCACAGCATCAAAGACAGGATCCTGGGCTAGCTGGACCATTGGTCTGACCCAGTGTGGCCGTTCTTAGTCAGACTCCCCTGTGTGACCTTGGATAAGTCGCTTCATCTCCCTGGGCCTCAGTCATCCCCTCCCTGCAACACAGGGGTAATCATTCTCTCTTGTAAACTTAGAGGTGAGGCTCCTGGGGGCAGGGGCGTTGTCCCGCCATGGCACAATTCGGGCCCTGATCTCACTTGTGGGGTATTAGGTAATAAAAGCCACAAGTCGCTGAGTGGGTGAGCACAGGGGCTGCGGAGTTTAAGAAAGGTGTTGGGGCCAGTTCCGTGATCTGGGTTCCTCTCCGACACCTTTGATGTGGCGAGGGAATAACTCCCTGGGAATGTGTCTCCTTGTCCGACGTGGAGGGAGAGACATCGACTAACAGGTGCTCTGGGCTCCATATGAGACACCAGGAGTTCAAACATCCGTTGCCATGGATCATCATTGCCCAGACTTGGGCATCATTTTGGACTCCATCTTAATGGCGAGATCACCCGCCCTCCAGTCACTTCATCAACATCAATCCACCTGCAACCTGTGAGCCTCCAGGGATGGGGCTGAGAACCAACCACTCACTGCGCCCAGCTCAGAACCTCCAACTCACGGCACCAGCTAAGAGTCAACAACTCATTGCATACAACTGGGAACCAACAGATGTTCCCCCTTTGAGAGCTATTGTGTCAGGCTGGCTGCAGACTCCGACCGACGTCAAGGCAGCTCCTCCCCCAGATCAGCTGTCCCAGGCTCTCTGCAGACTCTGGCAGCATGGCTGCAGCAGTTACTCTTGGGTCATGTTGGCCTCACGTTTTCAGTCTTTTCTCCATAACCGTGAGGGCTACAAATGTACTTTTTTTCCCCTTTAATGATAGTCAAGTGCCTGCCATAATCCCATGACTGCAGGGCACCGGATACCGATATAGTGACCGTACACGAATCCAGCCCTGCCTCTGTCTGTTTATCTGGGACAACAGCCCTGAGGGGGGAGCTGCTCATGTGTAACTCATGCAGGGAGGCCTGCCTGAGGCTGCAGAGAGTCTGAAACAACAGCTGTGCCATTAGACGGGGGCTCCCTGAGCAGGGACGGATTTCCGCCAGCATTGGGAAAGTGCCTGCCACATGAAATAAATAATCAACAGCAATATCCATCGCCGCCTCCATGAACTAGTTACTAAGTATATCCAGTTATCGCTGTGGTTACCTTACCTCTTCCCCAGCAGCACAGAGCCAGAATCTGCCACACTTGCTCGTGCTGAGTGACTTTTCCTCCTTAACTAGGGTCACCGTTCTCCTTGGGAAGACTCAAGATCTAACAGACCACTTGTTCTGAGCAGGAGCTGTAGAATCCGGCCCACAAGAAGCCCCAGATACCTCCCGGTTTGCTGCACATGCACCTTTACAATGAGCCGGTGGAACTCCTTGCCACAAGATGTCACCAAAGTTATTAAAAGTATCTGTGCATTTGGGGATGCCTTAATTGTTGGGTGACTAAGCTGGGATGCCTGAAAAGGGTCTGATTTTCAAAAGGTGGGCACCCAGCACTGCCTGGAAATCTTGAGTGGTTAATATTATAACCATAGTCCCTATGAGCACTTGTCATCAGCAGAACGATGCACCTTACAAAGGAGATCGATATCATTATCCCCATTTTACAGATAGCAAAACTGAGGCAAAGAGCAGGGAAAGGACTTGCCCAAGCAGGCCAGCGTTAAAACCTACATCTCTGGAGTCACAGTCCTGTCCTTAGACCACACATGAATCAAGTGATTTAGAATAAGGTGCAGAAAACCTGGCAGTGATGGGATAACCAGCCCCCTCCCCCCGGCAGGTCCCCTCCTGACCTACAATCATTTTAGAGGTCAGCCCATGCACTGAAACAGGGGGGTTTATACCCCCACCAAACCTCTTGGTTGGTTTGGGTTTAGGCCTATTTACTGACTGTTCTCGCTCTGGATTTCCTTGTTACACATACAAACATCCAACCCTTATTCTCCGTCCTGCTAAACTCTTACACCTCCATTTTTTGCACAGTGAAAAGACGCGCACTCAGAGAGCAGCTATTCAGACCAGCCCCGTACTTTTGCAGGATGCGGGGCAAAGAGCCAGGAGTGAACAATCCGGACCGACGGACAGCAGTGATCGGGTTAAACCACGCTCGGTGCCTCTAGAAACAGCAAACCTGACGGACCATCAGCTCCCCCGCTTCCTCTGCAAAGACGCTGCCAGAGACGTAACATCCTGACCGGCCCAGCTAGTCATGAATATTAACACTTACGTGGGGTGTGAAAGCGTGAGTAGAAATTGCTGATGTATTTATAAACTAGGGCGGGCTGGGCCGCCTGCATTTCAGACCAGATGCACTGTGGCTTCCTGTTGCTTCTTCTTCCTCCAGGATGGTGGAAGGTAGCTGGCAGCAGACACAGGACAGCAGCAATGTGAGGTTCCCACATGCCATCAGCGTCTCCTGTCACAGAGGATACAACAGGGCACGCCTAGACGAGCTGTTACCTGCAAGAATTGAAGCTGGGACCTCTGGATCTAACGGCGTGAGGTGCTAGCACTGGATCCCAGCGCCCCGGCTTCTACAGTGCAATGGCTGTAGTGGACTCGTAAACCTCCGCCAGCTGCTAGAGGGGGACAGTGAGGTACACGGTGTGAACGCAGTTTACGCAGTGGCCAGGGAAGGATCTCGTCTATTCCTGGATTAGCCACCAGAGAAGGAGCGCGAGGGAGGATGGTGCAGCGGTTAGAGCAAAGCCAGAAGGAAATCCTGTGATCACCTAGTCTGACCTCCCGCATCACGTCGGCGATTGGATGCTCCTAAAATAATTGCTGGAGCAGATTTTTTTGGAAAAAAGTCCCACCTGGATTTAAACACTCCCAGTGCTGGAGTCTCAACCCCGGTCCTGGGTAAATTGTCCCAATGGGTAATTCCCCTCCTTGTTAAAAATATATGCCTTATTTCCAGTCTGAATTTCTCTGGCCTCAACTTCCAGCCACTGGGTCCTGTTTGACCTTTGCCTGCTAGACTGAAGAGGCCATGATCAAATCTTGACAGGCCCGAGTTCAAGTCATTTGCTTCCTGTGTCACCCTGGACAAGTCTCTTCCCTACCTCAGAAGGGGTTGGAAGGAAAAATACTGTAAAGGTTGGGGGGGGTGCCTGCGGTAATGTGGGCCAGTTAAGTATCTTAGAATAGGGCTCCCCTTCATGGGGAATAGCTACCCAGATGGATGCTCTATTCTGAAATGAAAATGACTTTATTCTGGAATAATTATTCCCATCACAAAGCTAGGATGGAATTTCTTTCAGAATAGAGTGTCCACATGGAGGAGTTATTCTGGAATAGCTATGCTGCTCAATTTCCCCTGTGCAGACGAACCACACGGGGTTGGCCATTTGGCTTTAAATTATTCATTGTATGTATTATTGCAGTGCACAATGAGATCAGGGCCCCGTTGTGCCAGGTGTCGCACAAATCCTGACCAAAATCAGGGCCCTATTGTGCCGGGCGCTGCACAGATGCACAGAAAGAGACAGATGCTGCCCTGTAGAGCTCACAGACAAGACAGACAAAGATGACAAAGGAGAATTTTTGACAATGATTTTTTAAAATGACTAGAAAATGTTGGGTGCCCAAATTCAGATGATTTAAAACAGGGACTTGGGAGGGGGGCTCACCACTTCCAGAAAACCAGGCTCCCTTAAGGTGTTTAAAGTCTGGCACCCCAAAATCACTAGTCACTTTGAGAAACCCTGGCCATTCAATCTGTTTTAGAGATAGGCAAACCGATGTGCACAGAGATGGGAGTGACCAGCCAAGGGTCAAAGGCAGGACTCAAATCCAGAGCTCTTGGAGGCCCAGGGCCTTAACCACAAGCTTGTGCTTTTCCCCCTGCAGACATTTAAAAACAACAACAAGTGGGGGAAGGATGCGTTCCCGGATTCCTGTGGTGCTTCATTGTAGCAGCTAAATTTTTCATGCTCACTTTGCAGGAGGTAGAGGAAACAGGTCTCCCTAACAGCTGCGCCGCCCTCGAGCCAGTGGGGGGGGGGGGTGCAATTGCACATCAATCAATGCTCCAAAGAGGCTGGGTGTCCTTATCATTGAGGTGACAAAGGGGTCAGAGCAAGGGACCTGCTTCTTCACTGCCCTGCACCATGTGCAGCCATTTATAGCTGTGCAGCTATGAGAGGGGCAATCTAATCGTTAGAGCAAGGGAGGGTTCGGGGAGACAGGACTCCTGGGTTCTATTCGTATCTCTGCCACATGACCACAGGCAAATCTCTTCCCAGCTCTGGGAGAAGAGTGTGGTCTAGTGGTTAGAACAACAGGGGGGCCTAGGAGTCTGGACTCTTCGGTTTTAGCTCCAGGACTGGGAGGTGAGTGTGGGGCGGTATCTCCAGTTCAATAATGAGATAAGCACCCGGTCAGAGCCCAGGATCTCTGCAAATCAGCCAGCACTCAGTCCATGATTCACGCTCCCGTAAACCAATGGTTCCCAACCTGGTGGGGCGGGACCCCCTGTGGGGGGTCACCAAAGATTCCAGGGGGTCCAGGAGGCTTCAGTAAAATTGAGGTCATTTAGCCCCCTGAGCGCCACACCAGCCAGAGTGGAGGAGCAGCCCCTCCCCAGCCCCGCAGTGCCTAGGCGGGTGCCCAGCTGGAGAGGAGCAGCCCTGATCAATCCTCCATTACCCTCAGTCCACCCACTGCCGCTGGATCCCAAAGCACGAAAGGCTACTTCTGAGATGAAAGAGCTAGCTCCCACAGCTGGACGGCTGCAGCAGACAGGAGGCTGGGACACAGAGTCCGGCTGCTGCCATTTACTAGCATCCTGGGACGCAGCTTTGGAATTTTTTTGCTCTTGACAACGCCTCTTTAAAAGTACGCTGCTGCAGCACAGAACTGCCACGCTGGGTGCCCGGTAACAGCTTTGCCCTAGCGCATGAGGAACTAATGATGGCCCATATGACTGGTCAGTACAGGAGCGTTTCCCTCTGTCATTAGGAGAGTCCCGTTTTATGAAGGTTAAAAGGTGACTTCACCCCAGTCCATAAGTAACCAGATGAGGAACAGAACTGTGATAACCACAGGTTCTTCAAGCTAGCAGCCAAAGGTCTAACAGGATCCAGTGTCTGGAAGTTGAAGCTAGCCAAATTCAGACTGGAAATAAGGTGCAAGTTTTTAGCAGTGAGGATACTTAATCACTGGAAGAACTTACCAAAGGTGGTGGAGGATTCTCCCTCACTGGGAAAGTTTAAATCAAGATGGGCTGTTTTTCTAAAAGATCTTCTCGGATTCAAACGGGAACTAATTCTGGGAAGTCATCTGGCCTGGCAGAATTCGACTTTTTTTTTTATATAATTTTGGCAGATCATACGGATGTTTATTTTTAAACATTTTTCTACTTTTATCCATTTAAATGTTCACGGTTGTGCAAAATTATGGATTTTAAAGTGGTTTTCTTTTTAGCTGTTTATCCATTTAAACTTTTACAGTAACAGGAAATTATGGACAGGGTGGTCAGACAATTATTGAATGGTGGCAGATGCTGAAATTCAAAAAGTAAAAGCTTTATAACCATTAAAACACAGATTGTCAGCACACCCAAAGTGAACATCCTACAATCAAACTCGAATACGGTCTCAAACAGCATTTTTCTTACTTTGCCTCTCTGTAAATTTCTAGTATTATTGATGGAAATATTTTTCCTCGGTTTGTGTGGATATAGTGAAAGCGACATTTACCAATAAAAATCTAATCTTCCAAGCCCAGTGAGACAGGAGGTCAGACTACAGGATCACAGTGGCCGCTTCTGGCCTTTAGATGACTAAATCTCTCAGAGGGTGGGGTTTCCACCCCTGTTGGAGAGGTTTGCTCTGACACCTGCTCTATGCATTCCCTGTAACACTAGGCCTGGAGTCTCGGCCAAGATGCTCCGGCAGCATACGGCTTGTCTACATGCAGAAACCGAGAGGGCTAGCTGTTTCAGAATAGCCTTATGAATGGTCTAGTCCGGATTAACTCATGTGCTTCCAAACCGGACTGGGTGATTCTCCCGGCACAGAGCATCCCCTTGGGGGAGCTATTGTGGAATTGCCTATTTCGCAATAGCTGTTCCAGCTGGTTTCCCTGTGTAGACAAAAACTTGCCACTGAGAATCAGGTCCATAACAACCAGCACCCTACCTGGTGCAGACACCCTTCGAACATCCCAGCCTCAGCATGCTCCCTTGCTTGTCTGCTACTCGAACGGTGAACACTGAGGTCCTTTAATCTCCCCGCTAGGGCAATCCCTCTTGCCCCTTAATCATCCTGGGCTCTGTCCTCCCTGTGCCTCCAGTTTGTCTCCAGCACATCTGGGCCAATAAGGACTCCACAAGCCAGCATGGTATTGCAGGGGGCGGTTACCCCAGAGAAGGGGCTGCCACCCTTCCCACCTCCAATCGCACTGGCCCTCATTGCGTCGCACACTCAGCTTGGATCTGCGGCCTAACGTCCCACAGTGATTAATTAAAACCCATGTCCAAACCACGACGCTGTCTGTTCTACCCCAGCCTGTCAAACCCATCCCTGGCGTAACTCCAGAGCAGCCAGTGGATGGATTTCCCTCGGCGTCCGCATCTGATTCACTTCCTGCTTCCACTAACTCAGGTGAAGAAGGGAGGGGAGGCTGTCCCCCTTCCAGGGTAACACTGTCCCCCGACACAGAGAAAGCCAGACACCAATCAGCAAAACAGGGCCCTTCTGATGCCCCGGAATTGTGAGGTGGCTGATGAAACATGAGCTGCTAATGAAATCAAAGTATGGAAACATTGGAAGGAACTGGCGGTGTGTGTTGTACACATTACACTCGCACAGAGTTCATTATACATCCACAAACAAAAACCAGTTTGTTATATTACACACACACATCAATCCAGTTCTTTCTATTACACACACATCAATCCAGTTTGTTATATTACATACAAACACACACACACATCAATCCAGTTCTTTCTATTACACACACACACACACACACACATCAGTCCAGTTCTTTCTATTACACACACACACATCAATCCAGTTTGTTATATTACATACAAACACACACACACATCAATCCAGTTCTTTCTATTACACACACACATCACTCCAGTTCTTTCTATTACACACACACACACACACACATCAGTCCAGTTCTTTCTATTACACACACACACATCAATCCAGTTTGTTATATTACACACACACACACACACACATCAGTCCAGTTCTTTATATTACACACACACATCAATCCAGTTTGTTATATTACACACACACATCTATTACACATCAATTACACACATCAATCCACAAACCCAGTTCATGATAACCATATCGTATATGCGCAGAGACGTGTCCATGCACATCACCACTCTCTACTGGACAAGAGCAGAACAGCTGAGCTGTGCACCATAAACGCCAAGCTGCTAACAACACCCTGAGCTAATCTGCTTTAGCTCAGGTGGCCCGGGTCGGGGCTGTTAGAGCCACGGAACAAGAGCCCTGTTCCCACTGGCCTGGTGCATTTCAGACAGGCCAGGGTGAGGCAGTGGCCACAGACTGGCCTCCATACTTTGGGGAGTGGAGGGGCCAGGAGGAGAATGGTGGGTTATTTGATTTCTTCTAAGGAAAGCTTGAATCACTGGACATAAATGCACAAAAAAGGCCCCTGCTCTCAAAAACACATTTGCACCTGATTCACACCACATCGGTCTACACGCACCACATTGGGCGGTGAAGGCTCGTTGGCTGGGGACCTTCCAGAGGCATTTCCCACAATCGTTGCTTCAAGGGGCCAAGTGCATCTTGGGGCCAGATCCCCAGCGGGTCCCTTGCTCCCCAGATGATCCCTGCCCCAAAGATCTCACACGCTATACAGTGTGCCATGGAAGAGACACAGTTTAAAATGGGATTGCACCCTGATCCTGCCGTGCTATCAGAGAACATCACCAAGTCCCACCCACACTGTGATGATGTTTAATATTCACAATTAGGTATCCATATAAATTCAGAAGGACGACAGAGACCATCTAAATGGATCGTTAGTTAAGGCTGAAGGTAAAGCCCAATTTTCAAGCACCCTGACTTCTGCAAGGCTGTGAAATTTTATCGCCTTCTATCTCCGCACAGTGCAAACGAGACACATCGGGCCAGAGGCTCGGCAGGTGCAAACCAGCACCGCTCGACTGGTCTCAGTGACACGATGCTGATCTGGCCCCATTGACTCCAGGTGCCTGGCACCAATTTACACCTTCTACTGACTCCAATGGAGTGAGACTGATTCACACCAGCTTCTGGTCCCACCAATTCCGTGGCATGACACCAATTTACACCTGCTGAGGAGCCAGTAGAAAATAATTCAAAGTTATTCCCCCTGCCGGGATCTCCCCGTGCATCTTGTCGTCTTGGTGTCTATCTTTTGGAGTGTAAGCACTTGAGGGCAGGGTCTGGCTACCATGCGTTGTCAGGGCTTTCATCATCCTTGTATTTATTAGTACTTGAATTTCTGAAGCATGCATTGCTGCAGGAGCAGGGAAACGCATCAGCTAGATTCAGCTCGGTTTTAAAGTCTAAATCCCTCTGTGAGTCAGATCTTCAGCACGGATCTAAAGCAGCACGGCCCCACTGAAATGACAGGGCCCATTTACGCCAGCGGAGGATTTGGGCCATTCAATTTGAAAAGAGTGGTTTTGCTGCCTGAGAAATAAAGCAGCTTCTCACTGAACACCTGTTCCTATAAATAATGGGAACTCTGCATTTCGGCCATATCGCCCAGCCACATCAAATTAACTCCCAGTCAAAATAAAATCAAAATACAGGACAACCTTCTTCCCGGGGGGAGAGAATTCAGAGCAGCTACGGACACGAAAACATTCACCTTCCAATAAAAAGTGGCTAATGGTCTGCCTTGGGTTAGTGCCATTAGACTGCTGAGCCACGATAGTTTGGTGGCATTTTTCAGGGCAGAGGAGGGAATGGACATTGAGCACGCTGGTGAAGGCACCAGGTAGATCCAAGAGCAGAGGCAGAAAATGGAAGTTTACAGGGGAATTTTATTATTAATTATGATGGTGATTAAAGGGTTGGGAGGCATCTGGACAGGATCCACCAATTGTTTTCCGCCGGTGCATCGGTCACAGACCTAACCTGGCCCAAGCAGGGGGGCTAGAGTGTCAGGTGGCGAGCCTGCCCCATTAATCCGGCCCCGCCAGGGTGAGGAGAAACCCACTGCCTGTGGGGGGTGGAAATGCAAGAGGAGGGGAAAGCAGCTGAAATGCCAAGGTAATGGAGAGACAGGAGCGTGTAAACGATCAGGGCATGGTGGCACGCCGGAGGAAAATCCAGCACACACACGCACACACACACAGCCGTGGGGGGGGCACTGCTGCCCCCCACTCCAGCTCCCACCGCACCCCGTTTCCAGAGCCTCCAGCACAGAAGCCAGAGGAAAAACCAGCCCCAGCATCTCCCGCCCCCCGTTTGTGCCCAGGCTGCAGCCAGCTGCGGGGGGCGGGGGTCCCCACATACCTGGCTCGGCTTCTCTCGGTCGCCCACCTCGCGCCGCGAAGGCACCAAGTTACTTCTCCATGGTCGGCGCCCGGCGGGCAGGGCTGGGGCAGGGCTGCGCGCCGAGGGAGGCGGGAGGGGCGGGAGGGGGAGCCGCTCCAGCTGCCGGCTCTCGCGGAGAGACCCCCGCCTCCTCGCGGCCCCCGCCCTTGCAGCCGGCCAGGGCCCGCCCAGTGGGAGGGGAGACGGGGCGCGGGGAAGGGCGGGTCCGGGGAGCAAGGGGGCATGTGGGAGCGGGCGTGGAGAGCGGGGCAGCCGGGGCCCAGCGCCCCGGCCGGGGGGACCGATGCCCCGGCCGGGGGGACCGATGGCCCGCACCCGGGGGGACCGATGCCCCGGCCGGGGGGACCGATGGCCCGGCCGGGGGGACCGATGCCCCGGCCGGGGGGACCGATGGCCCGGCCGGGGGGACCGATGCCCCGGCCGGGGGGACCGATGCTCAGGGCCGGGGGGACCGATGGCTCGGCCGGGGGGGACCGATGCCCGGGCCGGGGGGACCGATGCCCGGGCCGGGGGGACCGATGCCCGGGCCGGGGGGACCGATGGCCCGGCCGGGGGAACCGGTGCTCAGGGCCGGGGGGACCGATGCCCCGGCCGGGGGGGACCGATGCCCCGGCCGGGCTCTCGGCGCCCATGAGGCCCGGCTCTCCCCCGCGTTCAGCACCGCGCCGGCCCGGACAGCTCCCGGCGCGGCCCGTGTCCAGGGTCCCCACCGGAGCCGGCCCCGGCCGCGCAGCGCGGCTCGGGAGAGACGGGGCCACTCCACGCCCCCGCCCCGGGCCCGCGGGTGAGGCGAGCTCCGTGCACAGGCGGCGGGGAGGGAGCGGAGGCGGGGAGGCCCCGCGCACCCTGGGCACATGCTGGGGCCGGGGGCGGAGGCGCTGGGGAGAGCTGTGCGGGGAGCCCCCGGGTCCCGCCCGCCCGGCAGCTAACCCGCCTGAGCGAACGGCCGAGACCTGCTGCTCCTGCCCCCCGGGCCGGCGCGGCGCTGAAGCCGCCTCTGCAGGGGACTGGCCCGGCGCGGGCCGCGGGGGAAAAGCCCTTAACGGAAGAGGGTGGGTCCCCCGGGCCGGGGCAGACAGGCCAGCGGAGCCCCGCGCGTTCTCCAGCGCCGCTTTCTGCACCCGGCGCCGGCGGGGAGAGGGCAGTGCAGATCTGTCGGCGGTCTCTGAAGTCCCCGCCTTTCCCTGGGCCAGGCGCGCCGCGCGGCTCCGAGGGTGCTCCAGAGCTTCCCGCCCGGCTGCTGAGAGGGGAATATGAAGGGCGGACGGGGTAGTTCAGGGCTGGTAAGAGTCACACGCGGCCAGCAACCTGCGCACTGGGGCGTTTGCATCATTCTAACAAGGCCAGGCCGCGCTGTGACCGCCCTGGTATGTGCAGGTAGGGAGAGCCAGTCCTTGGCCTAGGAAACTTGCAGTCGAACTGGAGGAGACAATCACAGAAGGAAAGAAAGGAGGGGTGATTCACCCCCTTTCACAGATGGGGAAACTGAGGCCGAGAGAGGCTAAATGACTTTCCCCAGCAACAGATCCCAAATCTCCGAGTCCCAGGCCAGGGCCACAACCACTTATTTGGCCAAGCAAAAGGGCAGCCCGGAGACAGATAGATAAATAATTCTTGTAGTTTGGAACGGTATAGATCTCCCAGTGCTTTTAGTGACTCCACAGCCACCTGAACTTATTCATGGTTCCCAAACTTTGGACCCTAGAGCACTGGCGGGTCCTGAAAAGAGCTGGCCACTCACAAGGGGCTGGCTCCACCCTCCACATGGCTAGTGGTCACTGAAAAGCATTCAAAGCAGTGCAACCTTTAATAAACACTTCCCTAGCACTACTGGTGCCAGGCAGTGTGGGTGTGCGAATGGGTAGGGGGCCCTCTGTGATCAGGAGCGCAGGAGACACTTTCCTTGGTAAGAGGTGATCTGCTTTCTCCCAAGGGTTGGCACGCCTGGAAGGGTGCATTACAGCCCCCGAGACGGCTACAATCCATGGCAACTCCTGTGCTTCCTACCAACTTACATGCAGGATGTAAATGCAAAAGAGGGAGACAGCGCAAGGGGCAGAATTAAAAAAATACCCCCACCCCCAACTGCAGCCCCCATTCGATGACAAGGGTAGAGGACACTGACTCCAGCAGGAGAAGAACATTTCCAACCCTGTCCATTCAAGGACATACCCCGTGTCCCAGCTTACCTTCCTGATTTCCCAGAAGGGCAGCCTCTAGCCACCCTATGAGCTACAGAAAGCTCCCGCCAGGTCATGGGAGCTGGTCAAGGGAGGCGCGCTGCAACTCAAGCTGGTTTGTCTGTAGCTAGCTACTGGATGCTCACTAAATGGTCTGGACCCAATTTCAAGAGCAAGGAAACCTGCTGGTTCACACCAGCTGAGGATCCTCCCCTAACAAATCCCCAGTGATTGGAGCAAAGGGCAGCCCCAAAGAAATAGCCTCAAAAGCCCTAGGGACTTGTATAGTTCACCCTCCCAGCCATTTATCTGTGTTACTTTAGGACTTGGAGCCTCAGAGAGCACCAGACACAAACACGGAGGAAAACATCCCTGCCCCAAAAGGCTTCCACTCTCACCCAGGCAAAGGTTGGGAAAGGAAAGCAAGGCAGAGAACCGGGCACAGACTCCACAGCCAGCACCAGAATTCATCCAGATGTTAAAGGAAGGGTTCCTAGGCAGGCTCGTCCCCAGCCACCAGCCAAAGGCCGCCATCATTCACTACAGAAGAGGCGTTTTGAACCCTCGGGAGATATTACCATTCAAACTTACATCCAGCTGCCTTTCCCAGCCCCACTGCCCACGTTGGGCAGCGAAAGCTCGTTGTGGGCCATCGCTCCACCATGGCCAGCCCTCAGGCTGAGACATTGGTGCTAGGCCCAAAAGCTCAAACCACCTTCCCTGCCTGAGAAGCACAGGACCAGCGTAAAGGGGGTGAGGGGGAGGAGACAGCATGGGACTCCCATGCTGGCAGTGTGGCTTTGTCCCCCACTGGTGGTTGGCTTAGACATGCAATGTGTACGTGGGATTTATTTCCCACCCGTCTAAGATTGGACCATCTGGAGAACTGCTTGAGTTGAGAAGATTCAAGAGTCTAAGCACTGGGGCGGATTCACCCTCCATTAACATGAGAGGGGTGAATGGGGCCTGTCATTCCTTCTGACCCAGACATAGGTGCTTTCCAGAGCTGGATGCAGTTGTAAATTTGCTCTTCCTTCAGCCCCAGGCCCAGGGTCCTGCCCTGTGACAGTACCCTGACTCCACAGCTGCTGCTCCAATTCACTCCATAGAAACGAGAATCATCTCCCCAAAGCCTATGTTCATCAGACCGCTCGCACGTCAGGATATGCTACAGCTACCTCTTATGTGATAATTCAAAATCCAGAGGCAGTAAGAAATGGCGTGGCCTAGAACATAGTCAAAGTTATTTACAGAAAATCACACACACGCTGCCAGCCCGTGATGGGAAAAAGGAGTGGGGAGGAGGGTCTAGCTCACAGCTTTTTGAAGACTTGGACATGTGGGAGGGAAAGAGGAGGACAGACACTGGAGCTGGTGAGGAGAGATGAAGGAAGGGTAGGAACAGGAAGGCAAACCAGAAGAGGGAGAAGAATTTGGTCTATTAAGGGAGGGATGCTGAGGTAACAGCTCTGCTTCACCCTGGTGTTTCATTCTCATCTGCCCACTGTGAGAGCCATTCCCAGAAATCAAAGCATGGCCAGGACAAATCCTGCTGAATAGCAGAAGGAGCATTTCCCATAGCATCCACAGGGACGAGCGAGGGCTGAGACCACAGCAAACAGCCATGGCTCATATGCTGGATTATGCCAAAATCACTAATCCCACATCCCTGCATGTTATAATTTTATTTCTAGTGTAGGATGTGAAAGTGTCATCTAGTGGTTAGAGCTCTGCCACTGGCCTGCTGGGAACGTCACTTCCCTGCCCTCTGCCTTAGTTTTCCCATCTGTAAAACGGGCATAATGAAGCCAACCTGTTTTGTCAAGTGCTTGGAGACCCACAAATGAAAAGCACCAGTGAACGGCTAGGTGTTAGAACAGAGGTGCTCCCTAGGGGCTTGGGGAAGGTCTCAGTGTGCTGTACAGATCTGAGGTAATGAGATGTACCCCAAAGAGGCAAGTCACGCTCTGACCACAGCACAGAGAAATGGCTCCACCTGCATCTCCTTTCTAACAACATGACACTTGCCTAGCCCCTTCCAGCAGAGGATCTCACAGCGTTTAAACACACGTTAGCCTCCCAAATGCTTGGCCCATTGTACGGCAAGCTCCGCTTTCTACTGATGGGGAAACTGAGGCAGGGGAGGCCTGTTGCTAAGTGAGCTCATGGCAGTGCTGGGAATAAGACCTACATCTCCTGCCCCACAGCCCTGTGCCTCAAACAAGCCTTCGCTCACACCACCTTCCCTGTCCATTATGCCACACTGCCTGAGATCAAGCAGCTAGAAAATCCTGGCTTGCACGTTTGTCACTAGCTGCTTCCAGCCCTTCCCCAACCCCTGCAAACACAAAAATTCGAAAGAGGAGACTCAGAGGGTCCCTACTCAGAAAGATTCAAAGAATCTCTGATGGAGAAGGCAAGGCACAGCTTGCAGGCCCCCTCGGGGAACTGCACAGCCCAAGGCCAGTTTGCATCACGCAGGAAATGAGTCAGATATTCCCTCCCTGCAGCCTTTGGAACAACTGGCTGCTGTGCGAGATGCACACACTGAAGCTCGTGACGTCTAATTTTAAAGCTGATTTCTCATCCGTCCAGGGCATACTGGACTGCTTCTCTTACAGTGCTGCCTGTTCCTGGCACTGTGGTACGGCAGGCTGTCAGGCTGCAAGGCAGGCCTCCTGCGGATCTGCTCCCTGCTCCGCCCCTGGCTCACTGGGTGACCCTATGCAAGTCGCTTCCACGTGCTGTGCCTCTGTTTACCCCCAACCTGTAAGATGGGGCCGAGGATAACCAGAGGGCCCATTCTGATCGCCCAGCCAGACCCACCGCAGACAGCCTTCCCTAGCAATTCCTGCTTCCCCCGAGAAGTTCAGGCTGCGCTAAGGCTTTGAGAGAAATACAGCAGGAACATCGGACCAGACGATGGGACAGTCCTGTCCCCTGCTACCACAGGCAACCCCGTCACAGCATCTCATTCAGAAACGGACCAAGCTCCATCTTCGCACAAGTTCGGTTGTTCCCCCCCGCTCCATTCGGGAGGCTGCTCCAGAGCCCACCTGACTCAAAGACGGCACGGGACGGTGAATCCACATCCTCCCTGGGTCAGCTGTTCCAATGGTTAAAGACCCTCACTATTAAACGTGAGTCTCACTTCTAGTCTCTGCTTGTCTGGCTGCAGCTCCCAGCCCTTGGCTCTCAGTCTGCCTTGGCCTGCTAGACCAAGAAGCCTTTGGAAATCACTTCCCCACTTGCAGATTGTCTTTAGGTCACCGCTTACCCTTCTCTTGCCAGGGACCTGCTGAAGACCTAGCACCCAGGACCTCCTCCATTAAAGGGTTGCCTCCAATTTATAAAACAGGAGGGCCCCAAATGCAGTCCTCTGTGTGCTGAAAGGTGCCTGCAGCCCCTCTGGTAGGGATCTCAAACTAGCTCAACACACGCTTCGCAGGAAAGACACGGGACAGCAAGTCACTGGCTGCACGGGCACATTCACTGGACAGGGGTTTAATGTAAAATGCACATACAAGTCAGCGGTGGCCCTCTGTGTCACACCAGATCAGGGCCTCTTGTGCTGTAACTGAGCCGGGGCTGGCCCCTGCCTGGGTGACACAGAGTGGGCAAAGGGACCGGAGAAGTCAGGGCTCATGCCATCCCAGATGTTTCCCCTTTGCTCTCCCCACCAGGAGGGGAGTGCCTGGTACACGCTGCGTGGAACCACTGCACGTGGTGTGACAGGGTCAGGCCGGACGGCTATGAGAGAGTGTTGGAAGGCATGTATGTTAGCCCCAGGCTCAGCAAAGCCCTATTCCCTGGGTAATTCAGCTGGGGCTGATTAGGCAATTAGGCCACCTGGGGCTGTTTAACTAATTAGGCCACCTGGGGCAGTTTAGGCAATTAGGACACCTGGGGCCAATTAAGGAGCCCCGCCCCAAACACTTAAAAGCCTGCTGGGGCAGGCAGGCAGTGTGGGTTGTGGAGTTTGGAGAGAGGAGGTGTGGAGGACGGAGGTTGGAGTTAGTTATAGTTTGGAGTCACAGTTACAGTTTACAGCTTTGGAGGTTTGCAGCTCGAAAGCCTGCAGTTGGAGTTGGCGGCTTGGAGCTGGCAGGCTGCAGCCTGCGGCCTGCAGCCTACAGAGGCTTGCGGCTTCCACGGTTGCTACCGCAGCCCCGAAGGGCAGAATACCTGGCTGGGGAAGCAGGGAGCGGACCACGGACTACCCCGAAGGGAAGGTAGCAGTACACAGGGGCAGAGCGGGTCCCAGCCCCTCCCTTGACCCTTCCCCAGCTGCACCACCGGCCAGGCCGGGAGAGCGCGAGACCCACGAGGGTGGAATGTCTCTCCCTCCCCAATCCTGTCACACTGGTGTCAGAAGTGGGATCTTTGCGCAGCGGCTGCACGGGGAAAATGGAGGATGTGGTCAAGGCCCTCGTACAGGCCACGGCGGCCCAGCAGGAGGCCACCAGGGTCCAGATGGCAACCCAGCAGGAGGCCATGAGGCTCCAGCAAGAGACTACTCAGTTGTTGGTTAACCAGGCCAACCAGGACCGTGCCCTCCTACGGGAGGTGGTAGCCCAGCTGAGAACCCTGTCGACTCGAACCCCGGGATCAGATGGGACCTGAACACTATGGGCCACCAATTTTCTTCAAAAAATGACAGCAGAAGATGATGTGGAGGCATACCTCCTGGCCTTCGAGCGGATAGCCACTCGGGAGGCCTGGCCACAAGCTCAGTGGGTGGGGATCCTTGCCCCCTTCCTGTGTGGAGAAGCCCAGAAGGCCTACTATGATCTGCCTGCCGTGGCGGCAGCAGACTATGCCCGGTTGAAGGCGGAGATCCTGGGCCGCTTGGGGGTGACAATGGCCGTACGGGCTCAGAGGTATCATGATTGGAGATACCAGGAGGGCAAGCCCCCCCGGTCACAGTTATTTGACCTTGCCCACCTCGCACAGAAGTGGCTACAACCCAAGACCCACCGACCCGAGGAGATCCTGGAGGTCCTGGTCATCGACCGGTACATGCGGGGATTACCAGCCGACCTCCGGGCCTGGGAGGGACAGAATGACCCCTCCTCCTATGATGACGTGGTGGCACTGGTCGAGAGGCGAATGACGGCCCGGGGCCTCTCCCAGCCAACT
Source organism: Mesoclemmys tuberculata (assembly GCA_007922155.1). NCBI lineage: Eukaryota > Metazoa > Chordata > Testudines > Chelidae > Mesoclemmys > Mesoclemmys tuberculata. Next base: position 694,471 of record ML675698.1, on the reverse strand, counting down.
AGAAGGGACCTGACCCAGGGCAGGCGACCGACCCCGACCCTAGAGGTCCGGACGCCCGAGGACCCAGGGGGGGCCAGGTGGAAGTCCAAAGAGCCCAAGGGCCCACTGGAGGTCACCGGAGGACGGGGTGACGCTGGCCGAGAGGGCGGAGCCAAGCCACCTAGCCCTGGGACCAAAGGGGTGACTAGGACCCCCTACTGGTGCTATGCCTGTGGGGAATGGGGTCACATAGCCGCCCAGTGTCCCGGCGCCGAAGAGCCAATGCAGTGCAACATGGGAGCCTGGGCTGACTCCTGTGGCCTAATCCAGCTGGTGGGGATGGCCCTAACCCCCCATAGATATACCAGACCGGTGAAACTGAATGGGGTGAAGACCCTGGCGCTGGTGGACTCGGGGAGCGCCATTACCCTTATCTCAGGGAAATTTGTAGATCGCAGCCAGCTGGCACGAGCTAAGCGCACGGGAGTGACGTGTGTCCATGGGGCTGTAAGCTACTACCCCACCATCCCTGTGGACCTTGAAGTACAGGGGGGTGTCACCCGGGTGACGGCAGGGGTAGTCCCCCGGCTCCCATACCCCGTGCTCATCGGGAGGGATTTTCCGGAGTTTGGGGCCCTCCTGCCTTCAAAGGCGGCCGAAGGAGGAGAGGGGTCTGAAGCCGCTGGGGTAGCCCTTTTTCCCACCCCCCACCCCCCAGTGTTCTCTGAGATAGACCCAGACCTATTTCCGGCCCCCGGGAAGGGCCGAAAGACCAGGGCCGAAAGGAGGGCCGCTAAGGCCTTGGGGACCAGAATCCTAGCCCAGCGGTCGAAGCCAGCGTTGGTAGGGAGACCGACCCGGGCAGCAGCTGGAGGGACGGCCCAAAGAGAGGGGACCCTAGCTGATCCCGAGTCGAGCCACAACAAACTGGAAGCCAATGCGGGGGGCGACCACCCCGAGATGGAGCCTTTAGGAGAGAGACGAGCAAGCTTCGCCTGGGACCAGGCCAATGACCTGAGGTACGTCACGGCCAGAAAAGAAGTAGTGGTGGTCAATGGAGTCCCAGTGGAGGGAAGGACCCCAGGCCCGGGACCCTACTTCATGATAAAGGGGGACCTGTTGTACTGGGCCACAGAGACGAATGGGGAGAAGGTACTACAGCTGCTGGTGCCCCGGAAGCACCAGAACGCCGTGCTCAACTTGGCTCACAGCCACCTCTTTGGAGGGCACTTAGGCGTAGAGAAAACCCTGGCTCGAATTTTGCGGAGGTTCTTTTGGCCAGGCGTGTACGAGGACGTGCAGCGCTATTGCACCACCTGCCCTGAGTGCCAGCTGCATAGCCCCCCACCACGTCTGCGGGCCCCCCTAGTGCCGCTACCCATCATAGAAATCCCGTTTGAGAGAATTGCGATGGACCTAGTGGGGCCCCTGGAGAAAACAGCCAGAGGGCACCAGCACATCCTCGTCGTCCTTGATTATGCCACCCCGTACCCCGAGGCCATACCCTTGCGGAGTGCCACATCTAAGGTGATCGCCACGGAACTAGTAAAGATTTTTGCCCGAGTGGGGCTACCAAAAGAAATACTGACAGATCAGGGGACCCCATTTACGTCAAGATTAATGAAGGACTTATGCACCCTACTGCAGGTACGAGCTTTACGGACCTCCGTCTACCACCCCCAGACGGATGGCCTCGTGGAGAGGTTCAACCGGACCCTCAAGGCCATGATACGGAAGGTAGTAAGCCAGGATGGGAAAGACTGGGACACCCTGCTACCATACCTTATGTTCACTATCCGGGAGGTTCCCCAGGCCTCCACAGGGTTCTCCCCCTTTGAACTACTATATGGGCGCCACCCCCGGGGCATTCTGGACATAGCCAAGGAGACATGGGAGGAGGAGCCCGCCCCGGGGAGGAACGTCATTGACCATGTGCTACAGATGAGGGACCGGATAGTCCGGGTCACCCCCATTGTGCGGGAACATTTAGAGAAGGCCCAGGGGGCCCAGCAAGCCCATTATAATCGCCAAGCCACGATTCGGCGATTCCAGCCCGGAGACCGGGTGATGGTTCTGGTACCTACCGCTGAGAGCAAGCTGCTGGCCCAGTGGCAGGGGCCCTACGAAGTGATCGGGCCCATGGGGGAGACCAATTATAAAGTCCGACAACCAGGACGCCAGAAGCAAGAGCAGTCTACCATATTAACCTACTAAAGCCATGGAGGGCTCGAGAGGTATGCATGGTGACCCAGGAGGAGGAGGTATCACGGGAACAAGTAAGAATATCCCCCGACCTGACACCAAACCAGAAGGCCGAGACATTGGAGATGGTGGGCCGCTATCAGGATGTCTTCACGTCAAGCCCCGGTCGGACAACCAAGGTGGCCCACGACATCATCATCAACCCTGGAGCCAGGGTTACGATGAGACCCTACTGGGTGCCCGAGGCAGGAAATCAGAGCGGAGGTGAAAAGGATGTTAGAAATGGGGGTCATAGAGGAGTCCCACAGCCAGTGGTGCAGCCCAATAGTATTGGTGCCGAAGCCTGATGGAACTACGAGGTTCTGTAACGACTTTCGCAGATTGAACGAGGTATCCAAGTTCGACGCCTACCCCATGCCCCGTATAGACGAGCTGGTGGACCGGGTAGGCAGGGCCCGCTTCCTGACGACCCACGACCTAACCAAGGGGTACTGGCAAATTTCCCTAGATAAAGGGGCAAAGGAGAAGACGGCGTTCTCAACCCCAGACGGACTTTTCCAATATACGGTCCTTCCCTTCGGCCTCCATGGGGCCCCGGCCACCTTCCAGCGACTGATGGACAAACTGTTGCGCCCCCATACTGACTATGCCGTGGCATACCCAGATGACATAGTCATTTACACCCCGGACCGGGAGACCCACCTAAGAAAGGTGGAAAAGGTGCTGGATACTCTGAGGCAGGCTGGCCTCACCGCGAACCCAGCCAAATGTGCTATTGGTCTGGCGGAGGCCAGGTACCTCGGGTACATCGTGGGGAGGGGGACGGTAAAACCCCAACTGAACAAGCTGGGGGCCATCCAGGAGTGGCCCCAGCCCAACCGAGAAAAGCAGGTTAGGGCGTTTTTGGGGATAGTGGGGTATTACTGGCGATTCATCCCCCACTTTGCTACCAGAGCCAGCCCCCTGACCGACCTGATAAGGGCACGGGGCCCAGATATGGTGCGGTGGACCCCAGCAGCCGAAGAAGCCTTCGCAGACCTACGTACAGCTCTCTGTAGTAACCCCATACTTCTCGCCCCTGATTTCACTAAAGACTTTATTTTACAGACTGACGCCTCCGAAGTAGGGCTCGGGGCAGTCCTGTCACAGTTGATGGGGGACGAGGAGCATCCCGTGATGTACCTCAGCCGGAAGCTGCTCCCGAGGGAACAAAAATACGCGGTCGTGGAAAGGGAGTGCCTGGCAGTCAAATGGGCAATGGAGGCCCTCCGGTACTACCTACTGGGACGTCACTTCACGCTGGTGACTGACCATGCCCTGCTACAGTGGATGCAGCGGAACAAAGAGAAGAACGCACAGGTGACCCGGTGGTTCCTGTCCCTACAGCCGTTCCAGTTTACCATCCAGCACAGGGCGGGCTGCCGCCATGGGAATGCTGATGGGTTGTCCCGGGTTCACTGCCTGGCGTCCCAAGTTGCCCAACCCCGTGGGATTGAGCAGAGGGGGAGGATGTGTGACAGGGTCAGGGCGGACGGCTATGAGAGAGTGTTGGAAGGCATGTATGTTAGCCCCAGGCTCAGCAAAGCCCTATTCCCTGGGTAATTCAGCTGGGGCAGTTTAACTAATTAGGCCACCTGGGGCAGTTTAGGCAATTAGGCCCCCCCCCCCAACCTTGTCACAGTGGCTACAGCCCAGCTGCCGGGCCAGCTGCTCCACTCGCACAGTTGGAGGTTTGTCAGGGAAGATGCGTTCGGTCTGGATTCTCCATCATGCCCTGGTCTCTCCTGCTGCCTTCATTGTTGGTCCCCTGGCCCCTTGTGGGGTTTGTGGATGGGGCCCCTCCAACTGCCAGCCCTTCTCAAGGCCCCTGTGAAGAGAAGGATCCTGCAACCAGGCTGTCCAGAAATCAGTTGCAAAGTGGCACGCACAGGCCATGCCCAGTTAAACCCCTGCTGCTTCCCTGTCCATGGTGGCATCTCGCGCCCGCTGGGAGATGCGGCTTTGCCTCGTCCGCTGTGCCACCTCCTGGCGAAGCCTCTCCAGAAGGCACTGGGCCGTCTGGGTCAGGCTGTGCTGTGTGGGGAGAGAAGCAGTGACCTAGTGAGCAGAGACTACTGCACAGCTATTGACAACCCCCCTCATTTCAGGCCCCAGCTCAGATCCCAAGCAAAAAGGCCCTGCCAGAACTCACTTCAGCTGACCCGAGGGGCCTGGTCTGTTTCCACTCGACTGGCCTAGCGCAGGCTTCTTCTAACCCTGCACACGCATAAGCACAAGACTTCTCCTCTGCAACTCCTGCTTCCCTGCGTCTCCATCTCACGTCAAATCATCTCGGCTGGGAGCCTGCTACGGCAAGGACTGCGTTTTTTGTTACCATTTGTACAGCACCTGGCACAGCGGGGCCCTGATCCTTGACCGAGGTTCCTAGGTGCTAACAATCATAAATCTCAGCTTAATGCATCATCTCTTTCTTTCTCTGCTCGTTGTTCCTTTTCCTGGCTCTTGTATTTCACTCTGGCAAAAGGCCTGGGGTGCAGCAGGCACAGAACGTGTGTTGCAAAGGTGCCCAGCCTTTCCGATTGCACCCCGTTGTCAAACCGACACAGCTGGCAACAGCTGGGTTTACAGGCAGCATTTGGGGCTGTAAGTAAGGCTGACCACAGACAGCTGAACTAGGACAACTAGGACAATGTGTTAATAAAATTTGTGGATGACACGAAGCTGGGGGGTATTGCTAACACGGAGAAGGACCGGGATACTATTCAGGAAGATCTCGATCACCTTGTACATTGGAGCAATAGTAATAAGATGAAATATAATAGTGAAAAGTGCAAGGTCATGCACTTAGGGATTAATAATAAGAATTTTAAATATACGTTGGGGACGCATCAGTTGGAAACGTCGGAGGAGGAGAAGGACCTTGGGGTATTGGTTGATAGTAAGATGACTATGAGCTGCCAATGTGATATGGCTGTTAAAAAAGCAAATGCATCAGGCGTGGTATTTCCAGCAAGGAGAAGGAGGTGTTAGTGCCGTTATATACGGCGCTGGTGAGACCCCACCTGGAATATTGTGTGCAGTTCTGGTGTCCCATGTTTAAGAAGGATGAATTCAAACTGGAACAGGTTCAGAGACGGGCTACTAGGATGATCCGAGGAATGGAAAATCTGCCTTATGAAAGGAGACTCAAAGAACTTGGCTTGTTTAGCCTGGCCAAAAGAAGGCTCCGGGGGGATATGCTTGCTCTATATAAATATATCAGGGGGATTAACGTTAGGGAGGGAGAGGAATTATTTAAGTTTAGTACTAATATAGGCACGAGGACGAATGGGTACAAACTGGATATTAGGAAATTCAGACTTGAAATTAGACGAAGGTTTCTAACCATTAGGGGAGTGAAGTTCTGGAACAGCCTTCCGAGGGAAGTAGTGGGGGCAAATGACTTATCTGGCTTTAAGACTAAGCTTGATAAGTATATGGAGGGGATGTTATGATGGGATAGTTTAATTTGAGCAATTGATTTTGGATTCTCGGCAGATAAGTCTGCTCAATGGTCTGTGGGAATGTTAGATGGGATAGGAACTGAGTTACTGCAGAGAATTCTCTTTTGGGTGCTGGCTGGTGAGACTTGCCCACATGCTCAGGGTTTAGCTGATCGCCATATTTGGGGTCAGGGAGGAATTTTCCTCTGGGGCAGATTGGCAGGGGCCCCGGAGGTTTTTCGCCTTCCTCCGCAGCGTGGGGCATGCGTCGCTTGCTGGTGTATTCCCTGCAGCTTGAGGTCTTCAAATCTCACTTTTGAGGATTTCAATAACTCAGTCATGGGTTCGGGGTTGTTATAAATGTGTATGGGTAGGGTTTTGTGGCCTGCCTTGTGCAGGAGGTCAGACTAGATGATCATATTGGTTCCTTCTGACCTGTGTTTCTATGTAACTCAGACGTTTGCCATTTCTCAATCGCAGAGAAAGTCTCCCTCTTCCTTCCAAAACTGGGCTAAAGCCAACAAGGACAGAAACTCCTGCCTCTGTTTACAAGGCTGCAGATCTCCGGGCAGATTCCATGCTGCGCCTCAGAGGATGGAACCCGCAGCATAAGGAGGACAGGGCTAGGGCGCCGCTGTCTTTGTGACCTCCTTATCCTGGACTGCTCTGGTTGGAAGGCAGCCTTCTGGCTGTGCTGGAGGAAATTCTCCACCACTTTTAAAGCCTCCTTTGCTTACCCGGCATGCAGGGGCTGGCCCGGGGCCCTCCTTTCTATTTTAAGTGAATTGTTAGCCAGCAAAGAGCACAGTCGAGAAGGGACTTGACTGAACTATGAATTCTGAATGGGTTTGTGAAAACTGAGCTCCCTGTTTGCCCTTGTCCCATTCAAGCCCTGGTGGATCCCCAGCAAGGTACGGCCCAGGAAATCTAGACATAATAAAAGGAAATACTTCTTCATATAGCGGGAAGACACAGGTGGTGGCATTCACAGCAGAGCAGAGGGTCATTCATCATGACTGATCTATCACCAATAACACTTGCAGCTAAGATTGGAAGAGCCAAATCTAAGGCATCAGCCGATCACAGCAAGGAATTCCCCACCCTGCCTCCCAAGTCATCAGCCTGGGGCACTATTAGGAGTGGCAAAAGGATTTTTTTTAATCATCTTCAGTACCCGACACTGGGCACTGCTAGAGGCTGTACCACCAGCGATCTGACCCAGTACGGGAAGAGGCAAGGATACAGACTAGCTGGCCCGACAGCCTGAAGTGGTGTAACAAATCCAGATTCCAACATGCCTCTTCCCCAGCCATCCCTGAGTTCTGCAGCATATGTTTTATCAGCTCCGGGGATTCTGGGAGACGGCTGATTGGCCAGTGAGAATTCCCCAGGGTGGAAGATCTCAAGATAACAAGGACAGAGGGTCCCTCCCCAGAAATAGGGACCACAAGTATACAACAGAAATTTAACTTAAAATATTACTCTCACATTTCTTACAGCATATTTGATCCCCAAAGATCACAAAGGACTTAAGCCATATATGCAAGGATCACTTCACTTGCCACCAGCATGCAACCACCTCTGAGGTGGAACATGCTAGCTGTTTATACAGGGATAGGTCACATGCTACTGACATGCAGCCACCTCTAGGGTGGGATGCAACAGCTGTTTAACACCCGCATGGCAACCCCATGTACCAGTTTAGGAGAGGAAGTGAAGCAGAACCCCGTGTCCAATTAACAGGACAGTTTTCAGCGAGACAGAAGGTACTTAACTAGAATGGAAATTTGACCAGGACACCGGGACAGCTAAAGCCAGAGGGCTACTACCTTCTCAGGAGGGCCGGCTTACCTGGAGAACATGCAGCCCCTTCAGACACACGACAGCCAGTTCGCAGAGCCCGTCGCAGGTCAGGTCTGCATATTCCATGGACAGCAGGGGGCTGGGGAAACTCCGCTTCCAAAGCAGATGGAACTCCCCAGCTGGCTGCAAGGAGGCTTCAGCATGTCCTGCGCTGGCAGCGGAAACTCCTGCGCTCCAGTACTTGTAACAGAGAAGCTCCTACACCAGGCGGAGAGGAAGACGCTGGGAAGCAGGCAGGCGAGTTCACAGGCAGACAGATGGGCTGCGCTAACGACAGCCAGGCTGCACTAGCAGGGGAGGATGTAACCCAGTGGGGGACAGGCTCAGCATGCAATGACCAACATTTGCAAAAGAGCCAAGGAACTCCTAATCAACCCCCACCTCTGGATAGCCACAGCCAACCTCATTAGCCAGTAGAACTCACTGCCACATGATTTCACTGAGGCCAAGAGCTTAGCAGGATTCAGCATGGGAGGTTTGTGTGATTAACAAGAAAATCCAGCATTAGAACAGTGGCGATTTAAGAACCACCAAGGAGATCGGCAGGGATAGAGATTCTCTTGCTGCAGGGCACTAGCTGAGCTCTACCCACGAGGGAGCGTAACGGGGTCTCATCTTATCTGGTGCGCAACCAGCCACTGCCTCAGTTTCCCCAATTCTGCAGCCAAACAAAACCACCACAACCTGGGGCTTTGTGCTTTTTAACTTAAGACAGTTTAGCTTAAAACTAGGAAGATCCAACATGGGAAGTAATTCTCCCACTCTGCTCACACTAGTGAGGCCCCAGTGAGACGTTGTCTGCAGTTCTGGGGGGCTGCGCTTTACAAAAGGTGAGGTCAAACTGGAGAGAGTCCAGGGAACAACAACAAAAACGAGAAAAGGTTTAGACCTGGGGGGAGACATTAAAACAACAGGACATGTTTAGTCTTGAGAAAAGACTGAGGGGGGGACCTGAGAACAGTCTTCAAATCTGGCAAGGGCTGCTATAAAGAAGATGGGGATCAATTGCTCTCCGTGTCCACCGAAGGTAGGACAAGAAGCAATGGGCGTAACCTGTGGCAAGGGAGATTTCGGTGAGATATTAGGACAAGCTTTCTAACTCGGTGGGGAGTTAAGTTCTGGAACAGGTAACCAAGTGACGCTGTGGGATCCCTGTCACTGGAGGCATTGAAGAACAGGTCGGATAAACCCGTCTGGGATGGCTTAGCGTTACTTGGCCCCGCCGCAGCACAGGGGGCTGGATGCGATGCCCCTCAAGGTCCCTTCCAGCCTGACATTTCTATGATAGGAGTCTTTGATCTCAGCAGCCCTGACTCCGAGTCACATGCTCCTGTCACATAACTCGGGGCTGCAGAACCAGGGGGTGGAAATACTGGGGGGAGCTCTGCTCCCAAGTAAACTCATGCATGCCTGGCACTGGGCTGGGGGACAACGGAGGCGAGAGTGGGAGCAGGGAGAGGCAGGGAGCAACCCCTAGAACCCTCCTCCTCTGGCTGGAGCCAGCTGCCCCCTCTCCCATCTGGCCAAGACTCAGGCCTCCCCATACTCCCTCTATTATCCTTCTGGCCCCCATTTGCAGGAAGGTTCCACCCCCTGGACTCAGCCTGGAACAGCTGAGCTCCAATCCCCATAAAGGGCCAGGCCACCCTATGGCAAGGGGTCAGGAAGACAGTCCCCCCATCACTGCAGGGTTTGCCGAGGCTGCCTCTGAAGCTGCTGGGACCTGCCACTGGCAGAGGCCGGGTGTGGGAAGCAGGCCGAATCGCTCCGTGGCCCTAGCCCACAGTCACAGAGCAGATCCCACCTGACAGGCTCTCGCTCCCCATCTGGGGCCAGCTCGTAGACCAGCCTGTTTCAGTGGGTTTCGCCGGCGGGACAGGGAAACCGCAGCCCACCCGAGCCCCGTGACACCCCCGTCTACCTGTCCGTACGTGCCCAGCAGTATCTCAGGCGCGCCGTCAAAATCAACATCGGTCACCAGGGCGCAGAGCACGCTGTCGTACTGGTCGCTGGCCGGCAGGGCCACCTGGTCCGCTAGCCCACTGGTCAGAACATTCCTGAGGGGAAGTCACCAAACACAGGGCAGGGGTCTGGTGAGCCCCAGGCCAGCCCCCTACGTTGTGTCTCTGAAGCCTGGGCCAGGGTCAGGGTGGAGGAAGGTTCTTTGGGGAGGATGCTGGCTTGGTGAAAGGCCGCACGTCACTGGGCTGGGCGGCCCATTCCCCCTCCCGGTCGCAGACCCTTCTCTAACGCGCCGCATTCGTGCCTGCGCATGCCCCAGCTCCATGGCACTGGGAGAGAGACCCTGCGACCCAAGCTGCAGGTGAGCTGGGTGGGAGGAGATCTGTCCCCATCCCAGAGCCGCTGTGGTGTGGCTGATGCTAGCGTCTGAGCGCTTGACCCCAGGCTCAATCTGCCCTCCTGACCCCTCTGCTATCCCCTTCAGGGCCTGGAAAGGGCCCCACTGGGAGAGCGCAGGGAAAGTGCATGTTGGCATGTCCCAGCCCCTACCTCTCCCCAGCACTGACCTGTACACCACGGACAGCTCGATGGTACTCGTGACGAGAACGCTGTAGCCCTGGTCACCAGCATTACCTAGGGGGAGCAGACACAGCCGGCCATGACGTGGAGACCCCAGCCAGCGGTGGTGGGGCGGGGCTAACGCTTGGCTCCCAGCTGCCACAGGGCTCTGGGCAGCCAGGCAGAGTCCCTCTCCCTGTCTGCCAGGCAAGTTCGCCTTGGCCATCCTCCACCCCAGTTCCACCTGCTCCAGCCAGATTCCACTGCACAGGCCGAGCAAAGCAGCAAGCTGCATTCTATGCGTGCAAGACGCTCGTGGCTAGTACCGGCCTGGAACGTGCCCTCGCAGACTTGGGGAACAAGCCAAGTACCCGTTAGCTAGCCCACCTGAGCCCTTCTGCCAGGGGCAGATCCCAGCAGGCAGCCACAAAGGACGGCCCTCCACGACATGAGGAGGAGGAAACAGGAGCAGGGGAAACGGGAGGCAGGGTCAGAGAACATGAAGAGCAAGTTTGCTTGTACTCCGCATGGCAAGGGTTAATGTGCATCCGACCACACAGAGGACCCCGCGAACCTCCCAATGTCTGCTTGGTCAAATCGAAGCCACTCCTCCCACCTCCAGCCCCCAGCTCCCTTCACCCTTACCATTCTGGGCAGGGTTGCTGTTGAGGCAGGACGATGGCAGCATGAACACCAGGACCTTAGAGATGGGGCCATCCTGCTGAATGCTCCAGCTCTGCAGAACCTCTGCAATGGAGAGCAGAGATGGGATGTTGAGGGCAAGATGGGCGACCCAGAGCTGGAAGGAGCATAGGTCCTGCCCACACTACAGCTGGGCAGGAGTTTTTGGACAGAATGTTTTCCCACCAAGTCACAAAAACTGTTAATGGGAAAACTGACAACTTTCCCAACTCAAAACAAAAGTTTTAAGATGTTTCAGAAAGGTTTTGGGGTTTTGGTTTGAAATTTAACTTAATTTACAATAAACAAGTGGTAAAAGACAGGTTAAAATCAAACTATTTGGGAATTAACTAAATGTTTCCATTGACCTGAACCCACATTTTTTTCGGTTTGTCGAGGTGCAAAATTTTGGGGTATTTCAACTTTTTGTCCCAATTCAGGATGGGAAACGGCTTCAAAATCTCCAAAGTTCCCGTGGGATGGGCAAAGCATTTTGCATCTGGCACTAGTCCACATTGGCGCAAACTGCTTGTGTAGACACGAGGTGCAGCAGGCCGAGGGTCAGCGTTTACACCAGTGCTAGTGCACTAGGGGCTGAAACTCCCACCAAGCATAGACATGGCCTTGCTCAACCCATGTGCTGCTGCTCGGAGGATAGAGTTAAGTGTGGGACAGTCCAGCATGGGTGGAGGGGACAGACCTACCAGGGCATGGGATCTAGAGATGGAAAAGCCCCATGAGCAGACATCTGGTCCATCTCCTCTCCAGAGAGCAGGGCAGGGTCAACCTCTGCCATCTATTCCCCAGCAGAGAAGAAGCCGCCCATCAGATCCCACCTGGCCAAGCCTGGCCTAAGGGGTGGAGCAGGAAGCTCCCGCAGCTCGTTCCCCAGGGCCATGAAGAGCCTCGGTTTAAATGAGTCCCCCTCCTTCCCGAGAATCCGTCTTAGAGAGGAAACCCTTCTGCGTTCAGAAGAGGTGACTCAGCAGCCAAAGGAGGAGTAGTTTATGGGAGATCTAAGTGGCTGCTACTCAGCCAGCTCCCAGCTGGTGTAAACCCGCATCGCCCAAGTGGGGTCAAAGGGCCAGATGTAAAGGGAGGACGCTCTGCTGAAGTCACTGAAACTAAGCCAATTCATTGCAGCTGGGGACCTGGTCCCAATCCAACTGTGGACATGGTGCCTCCTGCCCAAGGACCGGCTAGGGGCGGAGGCACTGGACTGGGATTTAGCAGCTCCACATCCAATTCCTAGCTCACCTCTGCTGGCCTGCTCCACCTGGGCCACCCGGACGTATCCACTCTGGCACCCGAAGGCCGTGAGACGCTGGCCTGAGCCAGGGATGTTGCAGACGTCCAGCCACAGCACACTGGAGGGAAACACGACACATGGGGCTGCCTGCCACCGGGGGAGGGAGAGAAGGAGGGGACACTGGCCTGAGGAGGGGGGAAGATGAAAGGGAAGGTTGGTAAGAGAAAACAAGGGGAAGGGAGGGGGGGAAGATGAAAGGGAAGGAAGAGAATATGCCTGGGGGGCCAGGAGCTGCCGAGCTGAAGGTAGCAGCAGGAAACTGTTTTGTTCAGATGTCCAACAGGGGATTGCAACCTGCAGGTCACGCTCAGACATCAGGGGCCATGACCACCTTTCCCACTTGCTAAGGAGCGGGAGGAGGTCCTGGCTAGGTGGGGCAGGCAACCCAGTGTGGGAAAAGCTGGGAACCACTGGTCTTGGCTGTAAACTATGGGTTAGAGCTGCACGAAGGCAGACATCTCCTCCCTTACACAGTCACTCAGGCACAAAGGGGACGTGTTGCTACCAAACTGTTTCTCTTACTTGCTTGGCAGCTCCTGGAGCTCCGGGAAGAGGTTCTGCACTGGCTGCTCCTCAAACTGGTGCAAGCCTTCATTCTGCAAGGGGGAAATGGTCACATCATTGCCCTGGAGATGGCTGGAACTGCTCAAACACACTGGGGCCAATCTGAGTTATTCCCAGTGACGTCAGTGGAGCTAGGAGCCGAACCTGCCCCGATGTGCCTTTGAGGGAGTGAGGCCTAGTGGTTGGAACCCCACACAGACTCAGGAGACCTGAGATCTATTCTCAGCTCTGCCATTGGCTTGCTGGGTGACCTTGGGCAAGTCACTTCTCCTTCCCTGTGCCTCAGTTTCCCCATCCCAGTAGGGATGATGAGACCAACTTTCTCTGTAAAGTGCTTTGGGATCTACCAGTGAAGAGTGCTAGGTAATACTCTGTGCACACATTCCTCTCCCAGCACAAATACCAGGCGCTCTGCATATCTGGGAGGAAAGTTAACCAGCACCATGTGTCACACAAGGAGCTCCCAGCCTTGCAAGGCCAAGAGGAAGGGCAGACAGCCTCACAAAGAGATGCAAATGGAATGGGGAAGAGACTCTTAGTGTTAGAGAAACAATGAAGAGCCGTGCTGGAAGTGGAGTCTCTCTTGAGACAGGACATCTCTTCCTAAGAGCTCTGCTCTAGCTCCACTACAAGCTATGAGCTTGAGGCAGAAAGAACAGGGAGGAATTCTCCAACCTGCATTATGTGGGACAGCACAGTATACCCCATATTTCCTGTCCTAAAGTGCCATACATATGGCTGTGGAACAGCTGCCATATCTCACCCCTTAGGGGGCTGCACCGGGTGAGCAATTCCTGCCACATCCCAATTAGCTGCATTTCAGTGCTGCGTGAGGGATCTCCATGTTAACAGCTACCCCACCCCACTTCAGAGATGGCTGCATTTTAGTGCAGGTAGAGTGATCCCTGCACTGGAGAGCACACTAGGGGCTTTGGAAGGAAAGGTGCCATGTCACACAATAATCAATTGCTTTCTAAGTGCGCTCTAGAGCACATGGTTCTGTACACAGCCCGAGGCCAGCACTGCGTGCCTTGTTTGGCAAGAGTCTCTCCGGTGCGCTAACCTCACCTCTTTGTACAAGTGGATGCAGGGGTCGTTCCCACTCAGCAGAAATACAGTCTCTGGCTGGTCTCCAACATGGACTCTAAAAGAGCAGAAAAGGAAAATAATTACCAGGAGAGGTGGCGATTTCATGCACTTGAGAACCCAGCTGTGGCAAAGGTGCTGCCAGATAAAAGAAGCAATTTGCTGCCAACAGATCCCAAAGCACTTCGCATGGGCCTCATTCCGAATGGTGCTGAGCACCCTGAGTCTCATGGACTTCAGCAGGACAGCACTTCAGGATCAAGCACACAGTCCACCCACCACTGCAATGCAGCCACCTCTGGGGTGGAACACTGCAGCCCTTTAACTGTAAAGGGCAATGTGTAGGTTAGGATGGGGGAGGAGAACGCTGCATCTGACTGAAATTGCCAGAGGAATTTAGGAAAGCAGAATGGAATTTCCCTGAGCTGGAATTTGGACAGGATACCACCTGGGGCTGACATATCTAACTCTCGAGAAAACAGCTATCAAATCTTGAAGGACCATGAACAATCCTAGACCTGATCTACACCTAAAAACTTAGGTTGTCTTGCATCGACCTGTTTGCGCATGTGTCTACATTTCAACTAGTCTCCGGCCAAGAGAAATGTCCCATTGGGGAATTGGTTTGACTGTCTCCCCCTAAGTAGAGTGGCATCATGGCCAACCTACTGAGATCGATGCAGGGCGAGCATGGACACTAACCCGTGTTGATCCTAACAGTCCTCCAGCAGCTGCCCCACAATACCCCACGTCCTGCATCAGTGACCGCTCTGGTCACAACTGTAAACTCCACCGCCCAAGGATCATGGAGGCTGGAAGCCACCACCAGGTGTTTTTTGATATGCCTCTTCCCGACTGCCTGCCTTGGCGAGCCCACGCTGTGCACCACTGCCCAACCCACCACGCTCACTCTACGCACCAGTCATGCCTATGCCTCCAAAAGACAGGATGGCAAATCCCAAATTCTTACACATCTTTTTGACAGAAGAGGTTTAAAGCAGAGAGGGGCTGGAGGCATGGAGGGTCACGCCACACGGAGTACCTGTTGCTAGCATGAGCTGGCTGGCTCGTGTATGGGAAGAAGAGAGTGGTGGAGCGGTATACGTACTCTGCGTGATACAGCTGGAATGGGGTGAACTGAAGCTCCAGATTCAAGCAGCTTTCTGGAGGGGAAGAGGAGAGACGTGGAGGAAGGTAAATGGGACACAGAATTACCCCCTGGTTCTCCAACAACAAAATCACACCACAGGCTCTCTGGGAGACAGAGACTGCAGCCCAGAGGCGCTGCTTTGAAGCTGGGCATTCCTGCAATCAATGTTTTAACCGCTATCTCAAAGGGAAGCGATAGATGCCCAACTGCCCTTGTGGTCAGGGATCTAGGAGATAGGCATTCAATTCCCAGCACTGCCACAGGCTCCCTGTGTGACCCTGGCATGTCACTGCATCTCTCCAGGCCTCAGTTCCCTAGGGAGGAGCGCCAGGTCAGTTATAGCTAAGGTTACATTCAGCTTTGTTTAAAGCTCAACTCTTCTAAGTACTCCACAATCTAATGGTAACTCAGATTGCCTAGGAACGTGGCGTGCCTCATGGAGCCACAGAATAGGTGAGTGATCCATGCTTGGGGTCGTTTGACAAAAAGGTTCCTGCGATACGGACCCCACCCCCCAAAAAACAATTTCTCTTAAGGTTCACAGATTTTTCCAATATTTTTGCACATTCAAAGCAGGGATCCAACTGGATAAAGCGACGGGGACGATGTTTCCTTCATCTCACTCTTCAGCTGCTTTGACTGTTTAGCATGTAAGTGCTTTGGGGCAGGGATTGCCCCTTAGGGGGTGCAAATGCAGTGCCCAGCACAACAGAGGCCTGGATCTGGGTCAGGGTCTGTGCAACGTCTGGCATAATGGGGGGGGGGCCTGATCTCGGTTGTGGCCTCGGCAGTACTACAATAATCATTCAAATTAGGCTGGAGGACAGCTTCATTCCTGTCCCCACCCCCTAGCTATGGGCTAAATGGGACTTACCAGGAATTCTAGATGGGAGACCTATGATTCTATGTAGGCTGAAGGGCCCAAAATTTAACAACAGCCTTACTCATACTATTTTCTTTTTAATGTGTTTCCATAGTAAGAAGAGAAGCGACCAGAATAAATGTATCAGTGCCTTGAAGATGAGGATTGTAATAGTGTTAGAATTCAAGCCACCCACACCCAGCTGACTTCTGTAGGCAATACATTAAACGTGACTGTAGGACACGGGCACCAGCAGAAGTTACATTACACAGCCAGTTCTAGCAAGAATTTTTTGCACTAACTTAAAAAGATCTTAATCTCCGTACGATATCTGGACCAAAATCTTACCTTTCCTCAGCACCTTTCAGCTGACACAATCCCTAAGGGTAACTCCCCTGCCACTAAAATGCAGCCACCTCTTGGGTGGGCTACGGCAGCTGTTCAACAGCACAAAGAAAAACCACAGCATTGCAACAGTTATTTGCTGTGTATTATTTGGATTACAGTAGCATCCAGAAGCCCCAACCACAATCAAGAGTCCATCGTGCATACAGGAAAAGACAGTCCCTGCTGAGAAGGGCAGAAAGTGAATAACTTCCACAACTGGAACTAATGTGGGAATTTTAGAAGACAACATAGTTACTCACATTGGCTAGGACCCTGGGGATGACAACCAGTGCTTTAGGGAAAGCACTCAGGGACCTTTGCAACTCGTAACTAGCCAGATTTCAATTAAGTCTTCTCTGAAAGAGGCTGCCTCACCAGGAAGAGAACTCATTCTCCAAAGCACTCCCAGTTGAGTCACCATCACCACAGCACCCGCGTTTTCCCTAGAGATCCCCCAGCTAAGTACTGAGCCAACTGACACAGCTTAGCTTGTGAGATGTGACAAGACTGCAGCCCTCGGGACGAGTGCAGGTGGTCAATTCTATCTACCCTCTACTGCCCTGCTCCCACCCGACAACAGGACAGGGGTCGGAGGTCAGACATCAAGTTGGTTACTTACGTGCTATGGAGTCCAGGTTATATTCCGATCCAGGCTCATAGTCACAATAAATGTTAAGAAAAGGGCTAGCTTTATCTCCCGAGTCCTAGAGAGAGACAGGGGATAACAGACCCTGTGGGGTTCATTTCAAAGGGCAACATTTTAAAAAGGAAACATCATCATATCATTTTTTAAGGGGAACGGCCAGCTCTGGGGACCAGTAATAGAGACTGAATCCTTCATCTCTATTCTTATTTATTATCTAGGCACCTAGTCATGGACCCGCACCCCATGGCACTAGGTGATGTAGAAAAACACACTCCCTGCCCCACCAACCTTACAGTCTAATTATGTCGGAAGAAACAACAGATGGACACAGACCAAGGAGTACAAGGGAACAATACAGGTCAGTACGATAGGCAGTTAGTCAGGGGCTCAAAATCATTACTGCCATGGGAATAACAGCTTGTTCAGTGGCCTATGTATCATGTAGCACTCTCCACCAGTAGATCTCAAAGCACTTTATAAAGGAGATGGGTATCATTATCTTCACTTTATAGACAGGAAAACGGAGACACAAAGTGGGCCTCAGTCCTCTTTCATGCTAGCTGTCTCAGGAAAGAATCCAAGAACTTGAGCTAAGATTTTTCATAGGCGCTGTGACACCTTGCAACCCCATGATCACCCTTATGATGTAACTGTGCATTGTTTAATGCAAAGTACATCATACAAGATGTTTTTGGAAGGCTCATGAAGTACCAAGCATTATTGTAATAGTGATATGTTTATTGCAATGTCACGTGCATGGTTATGAGGCTCCGCTACGTAATATTCCCAAAGATGTGTCCTCTCACCTTAAAACAGTGGTTCCCAACCTGTGGCTCACGAGGATCTTTCAGAATGGCCCATAGCTCCCCTGCCGCTGGCTGCAGAAGGGAGCCGCTGCCTAAGTACCCAGGCAGAGCACGTTGCCAGTGCAGGCTTCTTGCTGCCACCAAGCAGATGGGAGATCAGTGCTCCCCATGGCTGTAGCAGGGAGCACGGCAAAGCGCTCCACCTGGGTCCCTAGGCTTTGGGGTCCTTGCTGGAGACAGAGGGATGGAGCACTGATCTCCCGTCCCCCTGGCTGCAGAGGAGAGTCACTGCCTAGGGACCTAGGTGGAGCGCACAGTTTCCCTGCTGCAGCCAGTGGGACGGGAGATCCTCTTCATTGAACTCCTTCTCTCTGGCTGCAGTGGGGGTGGGGAGGAAGGCTGCTGGCAGAGACTGATGGCCCCTCAGAGCTGTAAAAATTATATTTGTGGCCCTTGAGCCTAAAAGGTTGGGAACCACTGGCTTAAAACATAACCAGGCAATACTCTCTAGGAGCAGAGGGGCAGTTCGCACCTCATTAAAGCATGTATAAAACAAATCCAGCTCAGCATTCCAGGAACAGAAAGCTGCCCTGGGCATCCATGATGGTTCATCTCAAGTGAGGCATCTGCTCACCTCCCTTCCCTGGGGCAGCTTGGAATCATGGGGAGGCGATGCTCACCCACTCAGGACATGGATGAAACCCTACAAGGATATTGTTTGTCCCCTGACTCTGGGGGGCAAAGCCTCAGAGGGGAGAAGGAACATTTTAAAAAGGGGAAACATTTGCCATGTTGCTTTCTCTCTCTTCCACCCCATCTACAAACACAACCAAGCAACTGAAGTGCTGACCAAAGGGGAGAGCCTGGCTGAAGGGAAACCAGCCAGCCTGTGGTGAGAAACACCAAAGTTTGTAAGGTTGCTGAAAGTGTTATGCTTAGTTTAGAATGCATTTGGCTTTGTTTTCTCTTGATCAAATCTGACTTATTATCTTTTGACTTATAATCACTCAAAATCCTTCTGTAGTTAATAAATTTGTTTGTTAGTTCAAACCAAACACACTGCTTTAGGTAAAACAGTGCGAGAGACTTCACTGGGAATAACAAGGCTGGTGCATGTCAATTTCTTTGTTAAACTGACGAACTATTTGAACTTGCAGCGTTCTGTGGGCAGCACTGAACATCGTAAGACAGATGTTCCTAGGGTTGCATCTGGGACTGGGGGTACTGCCTGGGATCATTCTGTTGTACAATCCAAAGAGTGGCTGGTTAGAAGCACTCATTCACTGAGTTGAGATCTATTTGCTTGCTCGTGGCTGTGCATGGACACCCCAGGAGTGGTTCTCACAGCAGAGCAGGGTAAAACAGACTCCAAGAGTGAGGGATTTGAGTGACGCAGCAATACACCAGTCCAGATTGCATTAGGGGAACGTCATAGCAGTCTGAGGAATGTAGACAAGCAAATCCCATTGAAACTCAGTGGCAACTGGGTGTCTAAGTCATTTAGCCTCTATGGGCCTCCACTGCTTATTTGTACAAGGATAATAGCATGGAACTGCCTCACAGGAGAGTTGTGAGAATAAACACATTCAAGATGCTCAGCTACTAAAGTAATGGGGGTTATATTAGCTAGATTAGACAGATATGCATGGAGTTAGACAGATTAGATCTTCACCCAAGACACATGACAGGACTGTACACAGAGGGGAGAAGTTTGCCCTGCTGCTGACTGGGATGAAGTAGTTTTGTTGCTAACTACTTTGGCAGGGAGGTCACCCTGGCACCTTCCACAGCGCTATGTTCATTTTAAAATGCAACAATCTCCATCTGTTGAAGAAAGTGGAAGGTAGTAGGGGGAAAGCGTGTACCTTAATGAACGTTATTCCCACCACGAGACCCCTTTTCGGTGGCGACTTGCTGAAAGTGTCAATCGATACAATCTCAGCATCAACTGCGAGGAAAAAATAAATTATTAACAGAACTAGTTAGTATTGTTTGTATCAGGATCCCATGGTGTTAGTGTTGTACAAGCATGGAGTAAAATAACAGAGTTTAGATTAACAGTTTAGATATTTTTGCCAAATGTCACAAGTTTAATGCAATAATAAACTTGACGCAATCCTTGACTCCCGTATGTTGGCCTTATACAAACAGTGTTTTTCCCACAACCTCTCATACGCTTTTAAAAACAATGGCCACATTGCACCAGAAGATCTCAAAGCACTTTACGAAGATCAGTCCCATTATCCCCATTCCAGAACAAAGAAACTGAGACACAGGCCCGAGGCCACATAAAGAATCTGTCGGAGAGCTGGGAACAGAACCCTGGTGTCCCAGTTCTAACCACTAGACCTCACTCCTCTCCCAGAACCCAGGAATCCTGATTCCCATCCCCCTGCCCTAACCACGACTCACTGCCCACCCCCACCCTGCTGTAACCCCTGACCCTCCTGTGACCTCTCCCACCAAGGAAGTGAAAAGGTCCCTGTCACCCATCTCAGTCGGACTCCCCCCAACCTCAGTGTGGCCCCTAACCCCTCTCCCCAGGAATGGAGGCAAACTGAGGCTCCCCCCACCCCAGAATGACCCCTCTCTCCAGGGATGTCGGTGAATTACAGCTGCTTGGCCACCCGTCCCTATGTGACCCCTGACCCCAGCCTGGCCCCCAAGGCCCTGCCCACCCGTCCCCACGTGACCCCTGACCCCAGCCTGGCCCCCCAAGGCCCTGCCGTGACCCCTGACCCCAGCCCCTCACCGGGGATGTAGGTGAACTGCAGCTCCCTGGCCACGGGCCGCAGTTTCTGCCGCAGGTCCTGGTAGCGGAAGTAAATCACCTTCCCCTTCAGCGTGGCCACCAGCAGCCCCCGGGGGCCCTCCCCGCAGGCCCGCCCGGGCCCCCCCACAGCCCCCCCCTCGGGGCCCCCCCTCTCCTCAGAGCCCCTCGGGGCCCCCCCCGCGCGGCCCGGCCCCGCCCCCAGCGCCGCCAGCCCGTAGACGTTGCTCTGCGAGGCCAGGCGGCTGAAGCTGTCCTCCCGCAGCGGGCAGCCCCCGCGCCCCCGCGCGCCCTGCGCCGGCTCCATTGGGGAGGGGGGAGGGGAGGGGCCCGGCTTTAACGGCAGGCGACGTCACGTGACGAGCCCGGCGGGAACGCCCCCCCCCAGCCGGGTCAGGCAGCTCCGCGGACACCTGGCAGCGGGCGGGGGCCTCGTCGCACGCGAGGGGCAGCGCCACCGGGCGGCGCGCGGCGGATGACGTCACGGGGCCGGGCCGGGCGCAGACTTCAACGTGCCCTACTCCAAAATGGCGCCCACGGGGTGAGGGAGAAGCCGCCACGCTCCTCCCCTCCCCCCCCTTATGGGGCAAGGGGGCGGCTGGGGCACCCCAGAGGAATGGGAGGAGGAGGGGCACAGCCCCCCTGGGGCAGGGGTGGGGCACGGCCCCTATGGGGCAAGGAGCACTCAGGGCAGCTGCCCCACAGCCAGGGGCAAAAGGCTGCACATGCAGTATGTAGAGCAGTAACCCCTCCCTGGGGCAGGGGCACTCAGAACCTCCCCAGACCCCCCAGCAGGGTCACCTAGGCTAGTCACCTCCCCCCCACACACACACACAGGACGGGCCTCCACATACAGAGGAAACGCCTCCACCCTGGCGCTTCTGTGCCATCGCAGGGCAGCAGCAGGCAAGGCCAGCCTGGCCCGCTGCTGGGGCAGAAGGGAGGTGCAGCCTTCGCAAGAAAAGGCCTTGCCCCTTCACGCTAAACTCAACAGGGACTAAGCTTCTACGGGACACTAAGCCCAAGGGCTGGAGTAGCTCACTTTGGCGTGGCAGGGGGGATGTTTTGAAAGCAAAGGATGGCCCAGCCAGGCTGAATTTGGGGGTTCAACACGTTAGCCAAGCACACGTTTCTATGCCAAAGTCTTGCACTTGCGAAGTCCTGTGCATACTCACGTATTCTACCTGGGAAATTGGTTTAACAAAACCAGATAGCAACCAGGCCCTAGAATCACAGAGAGAGGGAAATAGGTTTTGGGAAGAAATATTAGATCCTTGTTTGCAGTATGGTGAAACAAAAAGCATTGTACGCCCGCTGCACATGCAGTAGCCACTCTGCTCCAAGGAAGTGGCTACAGCCAATTCTTTGCTAGTAAGGATTCAGGATCTTGTGTCCTTATTTTGCAACCTCCTTTATGCTGAACTTTCCCATTCCAGAGGAAAAGAACTCCGTACAATCAAAGTGGTGAATTTAGCCTGCGTATTCCAGCTGCTTCCCAGAGAAACCAACACTTTTGTAAGAATTACCAGTCTTCTCCATGCTCTTACAGTTTAGCAGGGGAGCTGGGTTTTGTCACTTCTGAAGTTCCCTGTTTGAAAGTGGGGACCCTCCTTCTTATCCAGCAATTTATCCATCCCCACCAACAGCTGCTATTTCTGTTCTGATCATTGTAAGTTGGGCAGCAGGAGGTAGAAAAGTCCTCTTTGACAAATGGTTTCTTGGACCTGTTAAAAATTTGGCTGTAGTGTGGGGCCAGTTCTCAGCCAGTGACCACCAACCTATGCTAATTTACATCTACTTGACCAATCTTTGCAGCTGCTTCAGCCTATTAATGAACCAATCAGCAAGTGCCTCTAGTTTTCAAAGAGACAGGCTTGTTAATGAACAACTGGAATTCTTTAATAGGTTAAGGCAGAATGTGGTCCAAGGACAGAAAATGTAAACACAAGGAGAGCAACATGTAATCATTAGATCAACAAGTATCAGATTACAAAAAAAGATACATCTCAGGACTGTTGATTAATCCCTGTCTACCAATGTGTTGATGGGGGAAGAGAGAGACAGCTGAACTGCTAAAGGGGTGATTTTACACCCAAGGTGAAAAATATTTTTAAAAAAAACTCATTGAAAACTATTCTAGTTATCCATATCTGTAACATTGCAAAAGCTGCTAATTTTACTCTAAGTGACCTTCTGGGGTGGCAGCAGAGATTTTAATCTTTATCGCAAATGACAGATCACGATTTGACAGGGAATAAAATGGTTTTGCTGATTTCCAGCCTCGCAAACTGAACCTGAACTCAAAAATGTTCTTGAGTCAGACTGAAGTGTTCTGCAGTTAGAATTTAGTTAATTCAGGTGACGCACTGAGAGCTGGGTAGAATCGCAGTCTGTCTGGGCTCCATGCTGCTAACAGGACTGAACTGAGCAGACGACTGAATACAGACCAGGCAGATTTGGCAAATGAAGGTGGTGGGGGGTTGTTTTTAATAGCTCCAAAGCCAGTGCTCAGAATAGGATCACAATTTCAAGGGATTGCAAGGTAGTGGGAGAATTCAGTTGCAACAATAGGGAGAGGAAGTGACGCAGGGAGGAGGTCTCCTCCAACATGCAATCCCACAAATGCGCTCAGTGAAGCAGCATGAATTTAGCTGCAGGGTTACACTTAGAAAAATCTGCTTCTGCTCATGCAAAGTTTTTATTTTTTTTTGTGTGCAATTATTTACTACACTCAGCACATCGCTTTCTGTTGACATTAAAACATGCAGCAAGACTTCCTGTTTCTTCCAACAAAATACAGAAGTGGGGATTACTGCAGCGTAAACCCAGAGCTACCCTCCCCCTCCCCAGGTTTCAAAACCCAAAGAGAATAACCCAGAAATAAAAACCTTTATGGCAACTCATACTGTACACACACACACAATACTGAATGGGAGTAATGTTCCCTTCCAACCAGATGCCATGCCCGTAACAGCAAGTGGCCTGCTGCATACAGAATTCGTCCACACTGCAATCTTCTACTGCCTAATATGAGTAGGGTTTAAATTAAAGTCACCACAAAAGGGTTTGCTAAGGTTACTAACATACCAGAAGCACAGAACTAATATTTTTGGCTACCCACGCGGTGTGGGATTGACTGTCCAGCTCTCCACTCTTCGGGCCACACATAAATGACGCAGTGTCCGACACCTCTTTAACAGCTGGCTGTAGCACTGCACTACAGCCATACAGGTGGGAGAAAGAGATGGGGTGTATTTCTCAAGCCAGCATGTGAAGCTGATGAGAAACAGGAAAGGAGGAGATAATTGTGACAGAATGAAGAAATTGGAGAAGGAATTCTAGTGATGCTTCCAGTCAGCTTCTTGCAGAGCACTGGAGACCCCGAGGGGGTGCCCCAGGAAGTATTTGCTGCCAAGATGTTAGACACAAGGGTTGTACAGCTCTTTTCTGAAATAAGCAGCTTACCACACAGGTGATCTGAACTCCCAGCTCTCGGTGGGCTGGGAGAGGGTGGAGTGTAGCAGAACCTGTTCTCTCAGCTCAGGCAGTGGGGGAAAGTCATTGCACATGTAATCTAACCTACAGCAGTGCTATGGGCTTGCTGGAAATACTCGGGAGCTCAACCTTCACAGCCCCTGAGGGGATTCACTTGCAGGCTGGGGAGGGGGAAGAAATTAAGGGCTAGGGGACAGGCCGCCCCGTTCCCACTCCAGCTGGCACGGAAATTGAAATCCTTGCCTTGAGTGGGCAAGAACTGCTCCACCAGACAGTGTGAGGCAGGGGAGGGGATGGTGAAAAGGGATCTGTTCTAAACAGCAGGAATTAGGAGGCAAACTAATTTTGTGTGGTCTTCTGAAACCAGCACGAAGGGTGCCAGTGCTAAAGCAGGTTTAAGATCTTAATCGTACAGAATAACCTGAAGAGGGAAAAAGGGGGAGTGGGGAAGGATATTAGACCATCACACCTGGTCAGGAGCCCACTGGCAGATTGGGAAGCTCTGCAGAGCAGGAAATGATGTGTTTGGCCCAGGAGAAACAGCTAGTGTCACTTCAATACATCCTCTCTAGAGCAACCAAGTCAGATGGCTATGTTCACATGCCCTGTCTTTGCTAAACAAAGTTATGCTCTTTGGGTTGTGGGGCAAAAGGGTTATGAGACAAGGGATAATACGTCACTGAAGTCTGAATCCTTCTCCTCCAGGCCCCACCCTCCCCAACCCCAAAGATATCCATGCAGACTTCTGCGGAGAAAGTTGATGGCGACTGGGAAGGAGAGGGGTGGGGTTTAACGCAGGTCCTCCTCTTCGCCCTGGATGGTTTTCTTGATCCGGAGGAGCATGGTCGTGAGCCACTGGTCCAGCCGTGAGATGGAATCGTACTCCTTTACCTGGAGGATGGGAGTGAGAATTATCAGAATGAATCTGACATACCACACCGCTGTATTCATCTGCAGGCTACTTCCCAGTTAGCATTATGGAGCAGGAAACAGGCCACTGCACTAGAGATACTTTGGAGCCTTGGATTCCCCTACAAGAAACAAATCCACTCATGGTAAAAGACAGCTTCTCTTTCCATCTTCTCCTTAGCCTTCAACATCAAGAAGCTCTACTTAATGTTTCTAGGGGACATGTTTTTAACCCAACTGGTATTTTAGGGCAGTTTCAAAAGTAAGCCCACTCTTTGCTTCTTGCAGCCTGATCTGCAGAAGTGCAGAGCTCCCAGGTTTTCTGATGAAGCTAAGGAGAGTTGCAATCTGTGCTGACACACAACAGAAGCCTGGACAATGAATTCAGGATGATGCAGTGGGGAAGTGAGTTAGTAACAGCACTAAAGAGAAATGAGGCTGAATATCTGCCTGATCTATGTGTCTGTGCCAAGGAAGGGGCAAGGGCCCTGTTGTTTGGGTAATTTAAGGCTAGATACGACTAAGACCTCCAGAACACACTGTAGGGAGCAATCCACTACCACCCCTAGGGGTGGCTAACAGGATTACACAGGCCATGCTGAGCCATCGCCTCACACGCACACAGACAAGTCGACACTTCACACCAGCCTCTCCCCAGTGCTGCGTTGCTGAGCTGCGGACACTTCCCTCCCCACTGCACCTACCGAGTCAGTGTAGCTGTCAATGTTCTGCTCTTCGTGGGCGTCCAGCAGCTTCTGCGAGGGGGAGAGAGAGGAACAAGGATCAGCACAGATCCAGACTCATTTCCACTCATGGCAGGAACTCCCAGCAACCTGCTGCGCCTCTGATGCTTAAGCCAGATTACAGGTGCAAGCAGAGACTCTGCAGCTAAGGCCGGTGTTAACGGGAAAATCCGATTGGCTGACAGGCAGATCTAACTGAACAGCTGCCCTGTACATCAGGGTTGGATCTGGCATTTTTTTATTTTAAGCACAACAAAGTTTAGTAAAGCAACAGACTGAAAGCACTGCCCGTAGGAGGGGAGGTGCTGTCCTAGCTGCTCAGACCAGTTCAGGACCCTCTCTGCGAAAATCCCAGGTATGGACTAGCCAGACTACAGGGGAAGAGAACTAGTCCCCGGCCTGCCCACAGCAGTTAAGCAGTGGTCCAGGTGACTGTCACAATCCACCTGGAGGGCGGGTACCCTCCCACCTGCACTTCTTGAGCCTTGTTACTTAGCAACACTGCAATTCAGCAGGCTTCCTGCACACTGGCCTAGTCCTCAGGGGATGGGCTCTCACAGGGGTCACAAACAGACCAGCAGGATGGCTCCTCATCTTGCTAAAGGGAGGAGTGCATTTTGGTCTGGAAGAGCTGGAAGAGAGGGCAGGGATCCTGACCGACCAGACCAATCCACACGCAGGACGTGCTCCTAAGACGATTACAAGAGTTCTGTGAACATCAGTGGAGTCATTTCACTGTAGATTTGCGGAGTTTGATTTGGCCATTTCTCACGAGTTCCCCTCCCATAGCATTATACTCTGCTACTGTATTTGGGGGGAAAGGGTAGGACCCATGCCAAATGCAGCAGAGTTCTAGTGCCTGAGCCACCAGGCACAGCAGGGGCAATACAAAAACAGTCACCTACTTTAACCAGTTTGCACTCCCTGGAGTCCGAGAAGGCAGGGAACATCTCTTCATATTTCTGTATGGCCAGCTGGAAAGACAAAGGCGTTAGAGCCCTGCCTGCAACTCAAGTGACTGCTCACAAAGGGAACAGGGAAACTAAACTGCTTAGATTGGAGGCACCTTGGGACAGGGAGTTTCCCCGTGTTTGTACAGCGCCTAGCACCTAGGCTTGGTCTGTTCCTGGGGCTCCCAAGTACTACATCGACATGAATACATCAGATGGGATTTTACAGAGAGTCACTCTAGTAGCCACTCAGTTCCCTACCTCAGTTCACTGCAGGCCCCCCATGGGCTACCCACGCTTGCAGTGATTAAACGGCCCGATGAGGTACTGGTGAGAGGGGTATTTTCCCAGTCTCTGACAAAGACTGGC
Source organism: Mesoclemmys tuberculata (assembly GCA_007922155.1). Taxonomy (NCBI): domain Eukaryota; kingdom Metazoa; phylum Chordata; order Testudines; family Chelidae; genus Mesoclemmys; species Mesoclemmys tuberculata. Next base: position 667,698 of record ML675698.1, on the reverse strand, counting down.
CAGTAGCAGAGCAGGCAGCTCAGGTACACCTCCCCTCTGTCAACCTGCGTGGTCAGCCTCCATGCCCTCTTACCCTTTCCTTCTGGTAGATCTGCTGGCACTTGCCTAATCACACTGTCCCACCAGACAGTGGAGTGAGACGGTTTGCTTCACAAAGCCAAGCAGGCAGCCATGGAAGCACAAGGAAGTTACCCCCCCCCCAACCTTCCTCTCCCTGGCTTGGATCCGCAGTGCTCCCACACAGCAACCTCTCCTCCTTGCTTGGTACAGTGAGAGCGCCCCCTCCTGTCTCGCTGCTGCCTCAGAGGGTGGAAGTGTCAGAACTGGCCTGGGGCTCGTGAGGGTTCTAGATCCCATGGCCCTGAGCCACCCAGTCCCCTCCCACCCACCCCATGGCTGGTAAGGCCCCATGGGAAGCAGGCCCTCGGGCACCCAGCCTCGTGCCCCACCCGGAAGTGCCGCAGAAGCCCTGTGGAGCCAGGCCGACCTTTGCGTTCAGCATGTCAATGCAGAAGTGGCAGAGGGCCGCCTTGAAGAAATACTCCTTTGCGCTGTACTTCAGCAGAGGACTGTCCATTGCACTGGTGCCCACCTACAAGGCAGCAAAGAAAAGGCCAAGTGATTAGACTCCCCCTGAAGAACAAACATGAGTACGTGGAGCCGGGCGGCACTCTTTCTGAACCCTGCACTCTACATCAGGACAGGAACAGCAGTCACAAGGCTAGCTTCTCGAACACACCCGTTTCCCCCAACATACACAACCCCTGCCATGGCAGGGTCTGTAGCTACATCCAAAAGGGCAACACCTTGAAGATGGTGTAGTGAGCTCAAAACGAACCATTACTCACTTTAACCTAGTGAGATATTTGTATAGCTATTCCCATCCCCACAACAAGAACCCCCAATGCTTTGCATGCAGGCAAAGCCAGCTGGGATTCAAAGGCGGGGCTGCAATTAGATCTCTGCAGTCCAGGCTCATGGACTGTGGTCTCCCCAGGAAAAGGGAAGGAAGGGAGAGAAGAGACATGCCATGAGGTGTCTCTTGTGGGATGACAGAGCAAATGTCTGCCCTTTAATACGATGACGGGTCCCAGACCTGCTCGTAGATCTCGATGGCTTTCTGGTACTGCTCCAGCTGGGCCGCATAAGTGGCCACTTTCAGTAAACATTTGTTGGCAGAGCTGTAAAGAAACAAAAGTGGCATGAAACAGGCTGATTTGCCTGCAGGCCGCTGGCCACTCACGAGGTTCATGAAGCATGCTTCCTTTCCGAGGGAACAGGGCTCTCTCACATACACCCCGGCATATAAAGGCAGTTTGCATTTTTGCCTCCTTGCAGCAGGAGATTCCAGGAGTCCTGCACTTTAGCACATTTTGTTACGGTTCCGAAGCAGAGCTTTCTACACCAGTGAACTGTGGCGGAGGGTCCAGCTCACAGGCTGACTATACAGCATCAAGCAGCCCCTTTAGGCAGGCTCCGCTGATCAGCCACTGGGCCCACTGCATAAGTGTTTGCTCAATAACATGATGCCACTAAAGAGTGGGGAAAATGAGTGGTGTCTATTGTACCCTTTGTAGCAACAGTCACCGCAGTCAACGCCTAAAGGCTGAGGCGTAAGCCCAGCTGTGCACCAATGTGAAGCAAGGAGGCACAAGGAACCCACTTTGACTCCCTTGAGCGACCTGCAATGCCATAGTCTGTGCTGCTGGACAGCAGCTCCCGCCAGGGTGCTGCTCAGCCTCCCAGGGAGGCAGGCAGAGCCATAGCTCCACCCCCATCATGCACAAGCTAGAAAGCCACACCAGCGAAGGGGTGATGCAAGTTACTTCCCAAGCAGAGCACGAGAAAGACAGGACTGTGACCCAGTCCCGACCTGCTCTTAGGCTGGCAGAGCTACATGCTGTGTATTTGGGCTAGACTGTACGGTTACAATACAGCCTTAAGTGAGCTGGGCCACCTGTATGCCTAGAGAGCACAGGAGTTAATGCACGGCTGCTCTGCTGCTCTGCCACGCACTATAGCAATCGAGGAGGCAAAGTAACAGTTGATTTACCTGTTGGATTCTTCCCCTTTGTAGTAATCAGCAGCTTGCTCATAATGGGCTATCGCCTAGAAAGAATGCAACACACCATGAGAGCTTCCCAGGCAGTTTGCTGGCAGTTCTAGCAGAACTCAGAGACCAGAACAACGCCTCCCGAGGAGAGCACCGTGTGCCAGAACCGCAGAGAGAATCCTACGCACAAATCCACCCATGCCTCCAACAAGCAGCGCTGCCATCTGTGCAAACTCCACAGGGCCTGAGCTGAGAGGTGATCACCAACCAGCAATGGAGCCTAGGTCACAGAGGGAGCCTGCGGGCAAAGCCTCACTAGAACCTAGAACTTCCAGCACCGTCAGGCACTCCCGCAGTTCTCCAACCGAGAACACACTGACAGTCCCTGCCCAAAAGAGATTTCACAATGTAAATACAGACTGCGAAAAGGTCATCCTCCCTCTCACCCCTCCCCTTTAAAAAAAACAAATGGGGACCAGAGGCCCACAGATTAACACTGGGCACGGCACACAGGAAGACTCTGGTGGAGGCAGGAACTGACCTCAGCTCTCTACAGTCCCTGTTCAGTGACTTAACCATAAGACCATCCTTCCTCATTATCTTGTCTGACCAAGGATCTGTTAACATAGGAAGTTGGTTTGTAGCTTTCTCAGAGTCAGTCCTGTGAGATTGTCATGAGACCACAGCCCACCACTGCCTTGGCAGCCCTGCACCATGGATTTTCCTCCCATCAGCTCCCAAGTAGAATTTTACAATTCCCCCCCAACCACCCCCACATTTGTCAGAGTTGTGCTAGTTTAATTTATGGAGCAATTTTAAACCAGTGCTAAAGACTGTCTAGACGCTCTTATTTCCCTTTACATCAAGGGTATTTTAGTTTAGCTTAAGGTTTAAGCTAAACTGAAAAAAGCCAAAATAAACATTCATGCGAGTTTAATTTACACAGAGCCAGTTTGTGTGTAGGCAGCTCTACAGAATCCCAGAGGCAGCAGCAGTCATTCTAATCGTCACAAGGAAGAAAGTTATTTCTCCCATATAGCGTTTGGTGAATCATCTGGTCTTATGAAACAGAAGAAATGATCCTAGGGGCATACAACTGCCATCGACTGTTCCTCTAATTCTCAGACATCCACGTGACCCACATGCGTTAACCTTTAATCAATTGCAACACAAGCTATTCCAAATGTCTGCACAGATTTTTTGCTAGCTCTTTGATAGCGTCTGTGTTCCAAATGCCTGCAATTTGTTCCAGCTCTGAGTTTTTAGTTTTGCTTCTGATTTTAAACACCTTGTCCCGCCCAATGGGAGGCTTACAGGACCAGATTCTCCACTGCCCTGCAACTTGTACAGTCATTTACACTAGCTGCCATTCTGATCAGCTAGTGTTTGCCATGTCGCTATGGTGTAAGTGACTGCAAGGTGCAGGGCAATGGAGAACCTGGCCCTACCAGATCCAGTTTTAAAGCCAATAGGGACTATCTAGTCTGACCTCAAAACATATCACCAGTTGCCCAGAGCTCCATCTGGATTTGAACTCAGGACCTATTACTCCCAAGGTAAAAGCCATGCGCCTAGGCTACCGAGCCACTGGTATCCATCCACAGTCTCTCACCTCTGACATTGACTGGTCCTAGCAGCTTCAGAGGAAGGTACAAGAAATGCCATATTGAACTGTTATGACCTGCCACAGAAATTACTTCAAACTGCCCCCCCTCTTAGCAATTGGCTTAGGCCCTGAGGTGGGATTTAGAGTAACTTCTTGGTAATAAGGCATGTAACAGTGGGTGTTCTCATTAGCCATGAGAGTGTCTAACAGGAGTCAAACGCAGGATTAAGCTCTAGGCCTCCAAGGCTGCACGCACCAATCACAGCAACAACTTTAGGCTGATCACAAGAGATGGTTTGCATTTCATCTATTTCTAGATGAGGCAGATTGATTTCCTCCCCTCCCCAGTGCCACTGAGAATATACCTTTTCTATGTCCACCAGCTCCGTCTCATAAATCTCCGCTATCGATATGTGATGCTTGGCAGCTATGGTGAATCGGCCCTGAAAGGGGACAGAGATATTAACACATCTACCGACTCAACAGCTTCAGCCCCTTTGCCTTCTCATCTGCACTGCACTTGCAGCAGGGAGGATGCATCCACAAACCCCAGGGGTGCGTGGGATATTTTCCCATTGGAGTTCTCGGAATTTCACTACAGTGGTTGTAAGAACACCTCCCATGGCAACAGAGTCTGAAGTCACCACAGTCTCTTCTTTTAAGTCCAATGCTGGCTTCATTCAGCTGGCCAAGTTGTTATACCGCCAGCAGGCTGCACTCCTCAGTTCAATCCACATGCTGGTTAGGACAGGCTGAATTATATCTAAGGTGCCCATTCACTGTTGTATCCAAGTGCCAGGTTGTTATGCAGAGGGTTCTGCCTCAACTTGGCCAAGGACACGGTGGCCATATCACTGACTCTTCCAGAAATTCCATGGTACCTTTAGGGACCACAAGAAGTCAAGGTCTTGGTTTGATGTCTGATCTACATGACAGTACTTCCAGCAGCACAGCCCTACAGGGCTGAAAACCCAGGAAAGAGTGCCAGCTACCAGATCCCCTCCCTTCTACAGGAGTTCAAAAGCAAAGAGAAAGCTATGTAGTTTGGTCCCCAGATATCCCCGGACAGGCTTACCATGTCTGTGTAGATCTCAATAGCTCTGATCAAGCAGTTAATGGCCTCTGTTTAAAGAAAAGAAAAAGAAAAGACCTTTTTAGCATAGGAGCCTGGAGAAAAAGCCATTCATTAACTCTTCTGACCTGCCTGAAAATGATGAAAACCATGTGTTTATTTATAGCACACCCCCTCCATAAAGATCAATAGCAACTTAAGAAAATCTGCTGTGACTGCAGACCTCCAGGGAACTGAGAGCACACGAGAGGTGGTACCACAGCTAGAAGGGGCCTGCAGAGAAGCAAGTGAATTGATGAAGATTTTATCTCTAGAGGTGTTCCTTGACACTCTGCACCCCCGTGTCTCATGCAGCTGCTGTCCAGACCAGTCTGGCAAGAAGCAGAGCACGAGGCTGCAATGAGTGAGGTGGCCAGGAAACTGCCATTGACGTGGCTAGGATGGCAGATATTACTAAGCACCCAAGAATCCTGTGGTATTGTAGTCATTGACCAGACACTGCCCGCACGGAAGCCTACATCTTAGGCTTAGCTTAAGGAGCTTTTGTGCATCGTACCTGGAACATTTACAACACAGTAGCACTTCCAAGCCACTTTGCGAGACAGAGTCCCTGCCCTGAAGGGCTCACAGTCTAAAGGGACAAGACATGACAAAAGGGTGCGTGGGTGGGAGAAGCGACCGGAGAAAGATCACACAGCAGGTCAGTGGCAGAGCCAGGAGTAGAATCTAGATGACTGGACCCTCCGTGCAGTCCTTTCTCATCCAGCCCATGCTGCCGCCCTACAACGGTGAAAAGACTGAGCTGAAAGATGTGCACAAACTATCAGTTTCTTTCCCTAAACAATGAACCTTGTTCAGGGTGAAGGGCAGTCACATGCAAATCTCTCTCTCACACACACACTCGCTAAAAAAAATGAGGTGCCGCCACATTTGGCCTTGGTCCTTCAATTCGCTCCATGCGAGCAAGCCCTGGCATTTTCATGAAGCCTCACCAACTACAGCGAAATCAAACAGTGGCCCCTGCAAGGATAGGGTCTAAAGTTCACAGTTCGCTTGAAATAAAGCAGAAGAAATGCAAACAGGGTCTTACAGCCAAAAGACCCACCAGCAACTCGTATGAGCTGCTAAACATGATTTACAAAGACAAGGCTACCAGACTGCCATGGGTACATATCTTGCAGCACTGCGTGCAACACAAGATGGCTCCTTTAGCTACATTTTGCTCTATTAAAAGAGGAGTATTTCTCACTAGCATTCTTCAGAAAGGCGTGGGAGGTGTTTTTCAGGACATAAATGCCAAGCTTTGAGAGGCAAATTTTTCTTACTGTTCACCCATAGTCACTCTCGTTGCTCCCTAGCAGGAAGCAGAATGGCCAAAATCAGTCCGAGGATAAGCAGCTGCAGCTGCCCTATAAGGCAATAGGTGTTGTGGCTGCTGAATCCTAGATTGCATTTAGTCCTAGGGGCATGGGAAACTAATGCAGACTGGGGAGAGGAAGAGAGAATGGGAGTAGTATGAGACACGGATGGGGGTATTTACCAACACCTCAGGTCAGGACCTATCTGCAAGCTTTTAAAAGGAAGAACTAGAAGTCCCACTTATTGGGCTGGAAGCAGGAATTGCTGGGTGAGACACTCTGGCCAGGGTTACTCTGCTCTTATCTCCTGCATATCATAACGGTCCCTCCTGGCCTTGAAGTTATTAAAGTAATATTTCCTTGGTGTTGTGAGCTCTGGTGCCCAAGGCCATGTAAAGCTGCCAGACAGTCATTTCCATCATGTACACTGATTAAGGGGCTCTTTTTCCCTCTCCATAGCTTGGAAATTGTATCACCAGCAAGACATAGCAGCTAATCTTGTTTCCTTCCTGCGCTATGCCCAGCCACGCCCCAGTACTGTCCCACAGAGACAGGGATTAAGAGATGGGGAATTTTGGCTGGCAGATGTGGGGATTTTTCCCTTTTAGTGCAGTTACTGAAGCCTTTAACACCCAGGGTTTACAGCCAGGCTGTCTGGCAAGAGAACACAGCTGTACCAGAGCCATGTCACCAGGACCCCCCCCCCAAAGACAGGACAGCCTTGTTCTGCCTGCCCAGTTGGCTCACAGCACAAAGGCCATGATGCTAACCTCAAGGCCTCCCACAGGCTGGGGATGTCGATGCTCTCAGCATCAGAGTAGAGGGCACGTCCCTGCTCTTGTGCCGCTACAGGGGGGCCAACAAGGGACTGCAGACTGAGGCGTTGGTGCACTAGTTACACGCACAAGACCGCCCTTTTGACTGGTGCAGCATATCCTTAGACAAGCAGAGTTCCTGCCTTCTTAAGGGAGCTCTGCCTAAGTCATCTGGAGTAATGGGATTTAGCAGGGAGAGGCAAAAAAAATCCCAGTGATGGGAAGAAAAACCCCATTGGGACTAGTTCAAATCCCTCCACCCGCCAATCCCAATTACAACCTCCCGCCTCGCAAAAATTACTTGGGAGAGCGAATACTGGCTGCTCTGCGGAGAGCAATGTGGCAGGATAATCAGGACGTAAATCTCAGAAAGATTAGGCAAATCCCCTAGAGGATTACATTCATTTTCTCCTCAGGTTACTTCATTATCTTTTCTCCAAAATCACTGCCCAAGCTGCATATGCAAAGCCCCAGCTCAGATAACCCAGGCGTAAGTTATCACCATCAAAGCACGCAACAATTGAGCAGGGTCCCTTTTGTGCTGGACACTGCAAAGAAAGGGGGACAGGCCCCCAGATCCTGCAGACAACTCTGGAGAGGCCTGCAGAGAACCCTGCTGATTTCACGAGGAGTCCACAGGGCTCTGCTCCCACAGAACCGCTCGCAGGATCTAGGCCCTTCGACCTCAGAACACCCCCAGTTCTTTGCTGCGTAGGGAACTTTTGTACAGAGCAATTAGCCCTTTAGAAGTTTAATTAGGAGATTTTTCCCTTTTCTGCATGGCCCCACACAGTGCATCTCTGTGGGTTGCCCCAAACTCTCTCACGTTCGGCTGCTGCTATCGCTGCACTCCCTGCTAATAAGTTCTTTTGAGAAGGTTAACCAGCCACAAGAAGTTCACACCCAGCTGAGTCCTAGGCTTCCCGTCTTTTTGCTGGCTGGAGTCACAACAGTGTGACTTTGCCATCTGGGAAAGGAGGGGCGCTCTCGAGATCCCCTACTGAGCAGGAGGGTATGTCTGCTGCACCCTAATCAGCTAACCCACAGCACAGAGTGGAAATTGCAGCCGTCAGCACCGCAGAACATTCACTCCAGCACAGAATTCCAGCTGACCAGTGAACAGTCACATCTGGAGCTTCAGAGAAAGCCTAGCAAGCACTTAGAATCAAGGCAATGGGAGTAGTAAACCTGGAAGATGTTACAAGATTCATATAATGGGTTTATCCTAGCGTGATGCAATTGCTCACTCACCCTCCCACCCTGGTCATAATCTTAAAAACTGCAGCTGTCACACAACACGGCAAACAGGCTCTTCAGGTCACACAAGAATTCCCACTGCACTGGGAATCTCAAATTATAATTTGACAGGCACGCTGGCCAATGGAGTTAACTCCCTCAGGCTTTACTGCCCAAAGCTGCAAGTCACAGAGGCAGGTGTGATCGATCCACTTTCGGTAGTTAAGGGCGCAAATCAGAAAAAGAATGTTTCCACGTGGGGTCTGAAGTCTCTTTCTCCCTCTTCCCCACTTCATAGGGCTCTCCTGGCCGTGACATACCGACGGCTGTACGGTGGTGTACAGGTAGATTAAGTGAATCCAGTTAACTATGCATTTTATGTAGCCCCAGTTGAAACTGGTGCATTTTATGGATGTTAGTGAATCCTCACCATTACATAAGATGACAGACAGCCCCAGCAGACACACAGCCTGCCAGCCTGTGGCAGAGCTGCAACGAGAACCCAGAAAGAGCCCTGATCTCAAGCCCCCTACTCTAACCCACTACATCCCACCCCTCTCCCCAAGCCAAGAATAGAGCCCAGGTGCCTCCCCCCACTACAACCACAGCAGAACCTCTCTCTCAGCGCTTGGAAAAAGGAGGAGGCAAACAGCACCACCTTACCTTGCGGGTCAGCTTTCTTGAAGGCATTGCCAGCGTCCACGAAGTTGGTGGCTGCATCATGCTTGCTCTGTAGCTGCAGGTGGAGCTGTGCGGCCTGACAGAAGGCGTTCCCCGCAGCTGGAGGAGAAACCAGGAGGGTGAGGAGCATAGCCCCAGCCATTCCCGAGATGTGGTCCATCAGAAGGACACCCAATTAGGGTAATTTCACAGACACCGCTTCCTCTTTTTGGAGAGTGCGGGACAGTGAGCTAAGGAAGCCAACGTGAAGGTGGCATTGCACAACTGTCTTTGCCTGCAGAGGGACTATGTTGCAGTGCTTAACCACTCCATTCTCAAGCTCTGGGGAATCACAGTTTAGAAGCAGCAGCCACTTCTGACTGCACATTTCCTAGCCAGGACCCAGTTCATAAGGGAAACAGGAGAAGCAATTGGCCAGGTGCTTCTCAGAGAGCCCCTTCCCCATGGAAGAGGCCATGGGGCTCATTCTTATTTCAGGTACACACCTGGCAGGCCTTGACCCTGATGAGCCATTGCAGAACCCACTGACTTCAGCAGGAGTTACAAGCACTCAGATCTCCCAGAAATCAAGCCACTGGTGTGTCCCTGCCCCCTCTCTAGGCACGATACCCAAATGATGGACGCTGCTGCTCGTACTGTGGCAGAGGGTAGTGGCATGGACCCAGTACCCCAGAGTTACTGCTCTGTCCTACCAGGGACCCCACCCCTTCCCAAGCCCTGCCAGGGCTAACACAGACAGGAGTGTCGGAGCAGGTGTACATACCACTCCAGTTCTTGACCATTTTGAACATGTTTGCTGCTCGTGCATAGATATCACATGCTTCTTCTATCCTGGAGGAGCCCCTGCAAACGAACAAACCAGCACCAAGTGAACTCACCGCACTGGAAAGCCCCAATCCTTCACTCAGACCACTGGAAACTGCTCCAACGGCGGGAGAAGGTCCCTTGCCCTATGAACAACGGCTTCTCCAATGACAATGTCCAGAACTTTCGCTAAAGGAGCCCTTAGCTCCCTGAGACGCCGACTCAGAACAGACACCCTTCAAGCCTTCTTGCCTCCGAACTCCACCAACTCATCCCTGCAGCCACGAATGCTGCACACTCCCCTTGGACAGGAGAAATCAATCACTAAAAGCCTTAAAAAACCAGAAATCTCCACCTAAATTAGTGGTTCTCAACCCGGAGTATGCACACCCCTGAGGGTAGGCAGAGATCTTCCAGGGGGGACACTAATTCATTTAGATATTTGCCTACTTTTACAACAGGCTACATAAGAAGCACTAGTGAAGTCGGTACAAACAAATTGCACACAGAAAATGACTTGTTTAGACTCCTCTATATATCATACACTGAAAGGCAAATACAATATTTATATTCCAATCAATTTACTTTATAGTCATTCCAATCAATTTATTTTATAGTCATTCGGTAAAAATGAGAAAGGAAGCCATTTTTCAGTAATAGTGTGCTGTGACACTTTTGTATTTTTAGATCTGATTTTGTAAGCAAGTAGTTTTTAACTGAGGTGAAACTTGGGGGTGCACAAGGCAAATCAGATGACTGAAACGGGTACACTCATCTGGAAAGGTTGAGAGCCACTTATCTAGAGGGTCAATGAAAAGCATGAGCCCTGGAGCCACTCCAAATTCCACCTGAAAGTTCAGCCAAGTACAATATACACATGATGTTCCGCACGTGTTCAACAGGTCCCTCTGTCAATTCCCATTTGCTTTCAGTAGATTCCACAAAGACCATAAGAGCACAGATTAAGTGTGGCCGATACCCCATGGAAGCAATGTCGTTTACACCATGTAAAATGGGGTCAATGGTTCAGAGAGCTCAACCAGCAGCAGAGGAAAGGAAAAACATGTCTTAAATGAAGCTGTCAAGCTGTCAGTTAAGCCCTCCTCCCATGTTTGGTCGCTGCTGTTAAACGGACAAAACAGATGTTGGTGTGGGATAGCCATAAAGGCCGCTGAAGAACAGCCATTGATCTTAAACAAGCTGCATGGATTGTAGAAATAGCACATTCCCAAGTATATGGATTTAAGATGCCTAGGGCCAAGGCAGCCACAATGCCAGCCAAAATAAAGTGACTTTCAGTCTGCCCGTTAACCTCAAAGGGGAAGTTACGAAGCTGGGGCAGAGTTTGCTTACTAAGACAAACCATTCTAAATTCATGCATTGCGGCAAACAGGCACAATCCCCCCCAGCTATCATTAGCTTTGCTAATGAACACATCCACCTATTGAAGTTATTGATTATGACTAAACACCCTGGACACAAGGTGACAGACAATCTATGAGGAGCTGTGTCATGTCGGGTTTTTTTTTTTTTAAATCAGAAGATCAAAGAGTTTATGCTGCATTTTCTTCCCTATCCAGAAAGCGGCAAAATTAGAGGTGGCAACAGACTGATGCTGGTAGCAGGGATCTTACTGTCAGCGCATCTAGCAAGCAAAGATGAGTAAAGGTATGCTTTTATTGCCCTTTTCAACAGAGTCTCAAGCGTGCCATGATCACAGAAATTCCCTGTATGCTACGCAAGTTTCACCCATTTTAAAGATGGGGGAAACGGAGGGAAAGTAACTTGGTCTAACATTGTACAGAAATAGGGACTGAGCCAGGAATAGGATCTCATTTAATCACAGAAGATTAGGGTTGGAAGAGACCTCAGGAGATCGTCTAGTCCAGAGGTTCTCAAACTGGGGGTGGGGGGTGGAATGTATTCTGAAGGGAGGCTTGAGAAACTTTAGGAAAAAAAGAAAAAAAAAAAACTTTACTGAGCACATTTGACCCACCACCCAGAATAACTAGCTAAGCTGATCCCTCTAGACAGATCAGGTCCTCAGCTGGTACTGTGCGTTGGACTCGAGATGGCGCTGTGCATTTGGATGGATTTCTGTTAAGCTTTCATAGCATGATACAAAGTCATTGCCATCTGTACTTGAATCCGTTTGCTACGACGTGGTGTGCACATTTAATTGCAAGCATCGATCACCAGGGCAGTTTTGCTCTTGCTCTCATTACAATGGATCGTGGGCTCTCTTTCAATCAATGCCTTGCTGCTTTCCATATTTAGTGAGAGCTGCACATTGGTTTTTCTTTATCGCTATATGTAATTATGTGGCGGGGGGGAGAGTAAACTACTCCAGACACAAAGAAGGGGGGTGCGATCAAATAAGTTTGAGAAGCACTGATCTAGTCCAACCCCCTGCTCAAAACAGGGCCAACCCCAACTAAATCATCTCAGCCAGAGCTCTGTCAAGCCAGGACTCAAAAACTTTAAGGATGGAGGCTAGCTTCCCTCTAGCCAAATATGTGGCTAGAACCAGTGTTTTGCAGAACTTTATCCTACAGACAATTTACATCCTGGAATCCAGATTGTCAGCTGGCTTTGACCAGTGTGCTTTGGTTTGCAATAAACTCTCTTTTACG